>CM044435.1:37392996-37406714 GCA_024363595.1 Xenopus borealis | reverse complement strand
TTTTGCTCTGCAACTGCATAAGCATCTCTAATTGGAGAATGAAAATATTGATCTTGTATCTGCTGTTGGGAGGGGGGGGTTGAATGAATAGTCGTGTGGAAAGTAACAGATGTTAAACAGAGCTGAATGCAGCTCCAAAGCCCTGTTTCAAGTGGAAACAATGTCCATATAATGGCCCACGATTGGCATTGCCAGAAGCAGTAGCATATGCATTTCTTAATGCAGGCACCTTCACTCACTGCTTTAGGAATGCTACACACACTTACCTGTTGTTCAATCACTCTGAGGTCTAGTTTCAAATCAATCTGTGCTGCTAAAAAGGCTGCTGTGCTCCCCTAATAGTGGTATCTTCAGCAGGGAGAATTGTAAATTAGTATATGTCGCTGTCACTGTGTGGTGCTCCAGACCTCATCAGGTCTAAGAATGGTTTGTGTCAGCAGATATCCGCAGTAAGCCTAACTGCAAACTCTGCATTTGTCTCAACCATAGATCATTCCCATCTTGGGCCCCCACGGTGACTGAGCTGGGGACTCAACGCCAAAATGATTTCTCTGGCACATGAGACCAAGGGGTCTCTGCTCCACACAGTAACCACATTGAGAGCTGTGTGTCAGCAAGCCAAGGGTGATATTTGTGCTGTGATATACGTGCAAACTACATTATCTGAGCTCTTTGAATTATATGCAACATTCAGCGCCACACAATGTTAACTGCAGTGACATTTCTGTGCCGCTCAATAACTGCAGTGACATTTGTGTCCTGCATAATTACTTCAGGCACATTTGTGTGGGACACTGTAACTGCATTAGTCCGTGTTGGACTGGCGTCCTAGGGCCCATCAGTCAGACGCAAAGAGGCAGATTTATTAAGGGTCAAATTTTAATGTTCCATTTTTTTTGTGTCAAAATTCACGCATTCACATTTAAATTTTAAATTTGAATCCCCCTATTTGAATAAATAAAGTCGAATGTTACATTGATCACACCTTGACCATGGAAACAGTCCTAATTCGAATATTTACATAAACAGATACTCACAGTGATCGCTGACCATCACATCCACACTCAAGGCGCTAATATTAATAACAGTGCGGCTTTATTGTAACGCACAATGTGAAGACAATTTGGCAGTGGGTGTGCAAACTTAAGCCGTTCGTGCCTCTATACTTGGCACTTCCTCAGAGTTAGTTAACTCTGAGGATGTTCAATGTACTCGGGCCTGGATTTGTGGCCTAGGGTGGCAGGATTTTAGGGGGCGGCATGCTACCCAGACACACCCACATTGGTTCAGAAACACTAGGGATACACAGGAGATACAATAGTTTTTTAAATTTCCAATGTGCCAATCCCCATTGTTCCGGTCCTGATGATGAAAGTTTGCGAATAAAGAACAGAGTATGGGGGCAACGCACGGCAGTGGGCCTAGGGTCGGCCTCTATTTAAATCCGGCCCTGAATGTACTTGCAATGTGAGGACAATTTGACTGTGGATGTGCAAACTTACGCATTTTGTGCCTCTATACTCAGCACTTCTTCAGAGTTAGTTAACTCTGAGGACACACAATGTACTCACAATGGGAGGACAATTTGACAGTGGTTGTGCAAACTTATGTGTTTCTTGCCTCTTTACTCTGTACTTCCTCAGAGTTAGATAACTCTGAGGAAGTGCAGAGTATAGAGGCACGAAGCTTGTAAGTTTGCACACTCACTGTCAAATTGTCCTCACACTGTGGGGCAAATTTACTATTATTCCCCAAAAAATATTCGACTTTCCTCGATATTCAATTAGCATTAGATTTTCGAATGCTAATCGAATAGTTTTAGGCTACCCTTTTATTCGATGATCGAATAACGATCGAATAATGATCATTCGACCATTCGAATGAATTATTCGATCATTCCAATGATTTGTACGATTTGAACGATCGAAGACTTCGATCGGACGAATCCTATTCGATCAGGACTTAGCCTCAGAAGCCTGTGGGAGGGCTCCCATAGGCTTATATCACAATTTGGTAGGTCCAATCTGGCGAAGTAGACAATAGAAGACTTTTAAAATTTTAAATCCTTCGCCGATCGAATGATCGAATATTCGTTCACTATTTGATGATCAAATATGCCTAATTTGCATATTCAACCAATCGAATAGATCCTACGATCAAATATTCCTTTGTATTCAATCGAATTCGATTTTATTCACATGAATACATGTGAATTTTGTAAATCAGCCCCTGTGTGTTGCAATAAAGTGTGAAGTATCTGCTTATGTAAATGTTGGAGTCTTTGGGAGAAATAGGCGAAATCTTGCAGGCCCAAGAATGCCCAAAGGCCTTGGTTTCTGCTTCCCTTCCAACTACGCAAGTCCTTACAAGGACTGATCTGCCAATGCCAATGTCACACAGACACTAAGTTGTTTTTTCCACTGGCATGTAATGATTTGTTACTCCATCACAAACAAATAGTATGTGGGTTCCATAGCCTAATTGCTATGCTGTAGTTTCTGGCTCAACGCAGTGCAGCCAAATCTTCAGAGCGATATCCTTTATACCCCTGATGAAAAAAATATAATTAAAACTTGGCATAGAATATAACAGTGGTTTAAAAAGACTTAAAACAAATGGGCCGTATGAATGATAACCTATATCATAGTTTTCTAGAACACAGCAGGTAGATTCGCTAGTACAATATGCAGGAAGAAATTTGTTTTCTAGGTTAAACATATGCTAGATGACAAGTGCACCAAGCTGTATTGGGAGGCTGGGAGACCCAGGGGAAATACACGGTAGTACTTCACTAGGAGACAAAAGCTCTGAGGCTCAGAGAAAGCAGAATAATTTGGGTGTACTAGGTCAGCCAAATGGTATCTCCTTTTCTACGCCTGTAGGCAAATCTAAAGGGGGACATTCTCATGGCATTTTCCCCTGGTTTCCAATGTAAATGTAGGCCAAGTCTCATACTGATACAGGTTTGAGTTTGGCTCCTGTGTTTACATTTATGGTATGTATATTATTTTGATACACATGATATATATGATAGCACTGTAATGGAAACAGCATGATACCACATTTCCCTTTTACAACATAGACACTACGATATACTCTGGATATATGATGAGGTGCACATCATCTCCAGCAAATATTTTATTGCCCGAGTCTCTCTCTCTCTCTCCATAAATTATATTGGCCTATGTTTCTCTTCAATCAAGCACATACACTAACATCTGCATTCTACCCTCAACAAATACATCTGCATTTGCATCTTTCTTCCCATTAATTCTGCATCTCTCAGCATCTTATACACCAACCACTGCACTTTCCCCCACCAAAATACATCATTATTTATATTCAGAGGCTTAATTTGAGATTAATTATCCAAGTGCCAAATATTGTTCTTGTCATCCCTACACATCTATGTCCCCATCCACAAATTGTGCCTGGCATCCTTAATAAACCATTATGCAAATGGATAATATGTAAAACCTTTCTTTTGGGCAGGCAGGAGAGCAGGACGGTATCCACTGTATTTGGGAAAGGTGAGTGGGTTATTCTTTTAATTCTTTTAAAGGCACTAGTACTTTACAGTATGTAATCTGTTATTCAGAAACCTGTTATCCAGAAAGCTCTGGAAAGGCCATTTCCAGTAGACTCCATTTTATTCTTATAATCCAGATTTTTTAAAAATGATTGAAATTTTCTCTTTAATAATAAAATACTTGGTCTTTATTGTTTATTTCCTATAGTTTTTTAAATATTTGCCTTCATCTTCTGATTTTCCAGCTTTCAAATGATGGTCACTGACCCCATCTAAAAGTAAATTCTCTGTAAGGCTGCAAATTGATTGTTATTGTTACTTTTTATTACAGTACTTCTATTGCTATTCAGACCCTTTCTTAAGCTGGCCATAGATTTCATTCTTTGTGCAGCGAACACTTGTTCATTTCAGTTCACTACTACCATTAGGGTAGTGGCACACCTGGTGATTCGAGGGAGATTAGTCCCCCAGCAAAAAATCTTCTCTCCTTTGGGCGACTAATGTAACTGAAATGCCTTCCCGCCAGGTAGAATATAAAATTGTTGGCATGTTGGCACTCGGATTGCTTCGGCTCACAAGGAAACTTCGGACGACTCGGGAAAATAAAGCGCTCCGAGTTCCACCCTGTTGGAGATTCACATTCTAGCCAGCGGGAAGGCATTTCGGGTAGATTAGTCGCCCGAAAAAGAGAACATCTGTTTCTATGCGACTAATCTCCCCGAATCGGAACGTGTGCCACCACCCGTAACCATTCAGATTAAAATAAGTAGGAAAAGGGAAAAATCAGAAGATGTTCTGGCCATTAATTGACAGCAATCATAGGAAAGCTTGTTTGTCAATTGACAGTCACCCACTGATATCATCAGATAGGCAATACTTGCAGAGATCTTATCTGTAGTCGATATAAATCTTTTAACCTGTTCAATCGACTGAATGACCAAGAGCAGCCAGATAAAAAGCTAAACTCAAATACCACAAATAATGTAAAATGAAAAACATTTTTATTTATTATTGTATTTGCAATGGAAGGCAGTATTTGCTTATCCCTTTCTATTTTCTGCCTTTGCTACCTCTAATTCTTGAAACTGCAGAGAAGCAACACAAGTGAAAATACTGTAACTTGAAAAAAACAAAAAATAAACTTTCAAAACAGGGTATATTAAACGTTGGCTAGCCATTTCATGGAGGACTCCATCTGATTCTCATTTCTGTGTGGCACATGGTGGCATGTTAAGATTACTGTAGCCGTAAGCATGCCCTTGTAGGGAGAAGCCCCCTGTGTAGGGAGCGTAAAGGCAATTATACATCCAATCTGTTAAACCACAAGACATGTCAGTCCATATTACACTATCCCACCTATAAATGATAAGGATAAGGATTAATTGTATCTTAGTTTGGATCAAGTACAATGCACTGTTTTATTACTACAGAGAGAAAGGAAATAATTTTTAAACATTTGGATTATTTGGATAAAATGGAGTCTATGTCCTGTAATTTGGAGTTTTCTGTATAATGGGTTTCCAGATAACTGATCCCATACCTAAATATGAATACGTACCTAACTGTTCCTTCTACAGTAGCGATTTTGCTTATTGCATCTCCCCCTCTCTGTTCCCTTCTCTATTGCCTAATGCAAAGGCCTCTTTACATCTCCTTTCACTCTATAACAGCAGGAACGCTAAAGTTTTTATGTCACTACAGTTCCTGTTCCCTTTACAAGGTCATTCACTTAAATGCAAGTTGTTCTTATATTTGTGACCAAGCTGCATGGTGTAGATAAATACTTAGCTTCTGCTTATATTATTGACAGTCCTTACTGGCTTCATCAAGGGACTCTGGACTGGTCAGTGCACGGAAACAAAACGTATTTCAAGGCCACTGTACTGTAACTTGCCAAGTAGTGATTAGGACATGGAAATACCTATACCATAATTTCATCTCTCTACCAGCTAATTTAAAGGGGCAGTATAAACGTGTCCCTTTATTAAACATGAGCACAAACATATTATATGACTTCCATGCACTGAATTAATCTTCAAGATTTCTGTATTGACTGTGGTTTCTCCCTATGGGGTGTCTGGTCTCTTTGCTCATTGTGGTTTTTTTATTGACCTAAAAAAGGAAGGTCAGCATTTCATTTTAGTGAGGTGTTTATCATTTTTCCTTGGCAAGCTAAAATGATGATGCTATGTTTTCTTTCAGAAACCACATTGTTTATTAACACATAGCCACAAGTGCCTGGCCTCCCACTCCCTGTTGTGTCTCTTTCCACCTCTTAAATATCTATCATTTTCTCCTACTCTCTTTCGCTTTTTTCATTGCCCCCCCCCATCTCTCTCTTCCACTCTGGGTTCCATAAATAGATATTTTAACCTTCCATATAAAGAACTCCCACATAGGAAGTCATTTCAATTAACATCCACTTATTCTTAAGATGTTGTTTCCTTATAATATAACCAGATATTAATTTGAAATCCATTTTTATCACATATGGGAAGTGTTTAATGTGTGCCACCTATTCTTGCTTTTATATTAAATAACAAAATGTAGGTTCTTGCATTAGCCCACTCAGTATAATTTCCTTCTATGAACCAAATGCTTTTCTTTTTATATATGAATGTATTGCACAGTTAATTCAAGCAACACACACCGCACCACACACATTTGGATTATTACCTAGACCATCAAAGGGGTTGTTCACCTTTGAGTTAACTTTTAGTATAATGTAGAGCAGGGGTCCCCAACCTTTTTTGCTTGTGAGCCACATTTAAATTTAAAAAAGAGATGGAGAGCAACGCAAGCATGAAAAAGTCCATGTGGATGTCAAATAAGAGCTCTGATTGGCTTTTTGGTAACCCCTATATGGACTGGCAGCCTACAGGAGAGAATGTTTGGCAGGACATCTGTTTTTTATGCAACCAAAACTTGCCTCTAAGCCATTAATTAAAAAATAAGCACCTGCTTTGAGGCCACTGGGAGCAACATCCAAGGGGTTGGAGAGCAACATGTTGCTCGTGAGCTACTGGTTGGGGATCACTGATGAAGAGAGTGATATTCTGAGACAATTTGCAATTGGTTTTGATTTTTTATTGTTTGTGGTTTTATAGTTATTTAGCTAATTATTCAGCAGCTCTTTATTTTGCAGTTTCAGCAATTTGGTTTCTAGGGTACAAATTACCCTAGCAACCCTGCATTGATTTGAATAAGAGACTGGAATATGAATAGGAGAGGGACTGAATAGAATGATAAGTAATAAAAAGTGGCAATAACAATACATTTGTAGCCTTACAGAGCATTTGTTTTTAGATGGTGTCAGTGACTTCATTTTTGGCTTTATTTTTATGTAAATTGGGGTGTGTGTGACACAATGTGACCATAATGTTAGGTTTTTGTTGTTACTGAAAGGACCTGCAGAGGGCTTTACTTTGTAAAATATACACAAACACACACAACTATACAATATTCCTTAAATCAATCATTAACTTTCTGTGTCGTTCTGTTCCAAATGCTTTAGTAAAATATAATTAGATCACCTTCACTGCCATCTCAGTGTCAAGGTTTCTGCTCATCTAATAGAAGGCAATTACATTTCTCTGGCAATATCTGTTGTGATTCAATGTATTCAAGTATCAAATCCTATTATCATACCCCTCCAAAAAGCTCTACTACAACTGATGTCAAACTAACTGGCCTATTGTTTTCAGACTGAGAACAGGATCCCTTTTTGAATAGTGTCACCACATTGGCAGTTCACCTGTCTCTTGGCCAGACCTAGAAGAATCCTGGGAAATTGAGTAAAGAGGCTTGGCAATCCCAGAGCTGAGCTTTTTTATTACCCTGGGATGAATAACAACCCAGTTCTGGACCTTTGTTTACTTTCATATGTTCTGGTAACTTGAACTTCCCGAGTCGACCAGTAGTTATATTATTAGAATTAGGCGTGTTTATAAGGAAACCATCAGCTGGTTCCTTAGTTGTGTAAAAAGACGAAGAATAGCAGTTCAGAATATTTTCTTTTCCCTGCTCCCATCAACCAGTGGACCTCCCGTTGATACTATGGATCACACCCCATTGATTTCCTACTTGCTGCAATGCACTTTTCATTCTCTATTTTAGCTTAATTGACCCTTTATACCCAGCTAATTTTAATTCCTTAAATGCATTTTTTCTTAACAACCTCAAGCTAACCTTTCTGTCAAACCATAATAATGTTATATTGCTACTTCTTTTCTTTGCTTATGTGCTGTCCATAAGTGCAATCTATAAAACATTTTTGAATGCATGTAATTTTGTTGGATGTGGGCTTGTGTCTCTTGGAAACCTTGCAACTATAATGTAGAGCTTGACTCTTGGTTAATTAGTACATGTTCCTCAGATACAACAGATTATCCCATTCCACCTGCACCCTCTACTGGTCCTGCCGTACGTCCACCTTGGACTACAGATCCCACTTTTGCTAATCGTTATGCTCCTGACAAGACAACCACCGTTATGACCAAGCACACACAACCAGCAACACCAACTCCAGCCCAGAGCCGAAACTCTATACTACAGGCGGCACAGGTCCCTTCTTCTGGAGACAAAACTCCAGTCTGCTCTCAGTGCAATAAGATCATCCGGTGAGTGACGGCAACCTACTCTTCCCCTTGTTTTTGGAGAACTGCACATTGCAGCAGGTTGGGATGCAGACTGTCTGGTTACTATTAGATAAAATTAATATGAAGACAGTAAACATCAGTCTGTGACACTCCCAACTATTTTATCTTTTTGAGCTTGGAATCTTACATTGTATCGCTCACTATTGACTAGTAGCTATAGGTTCCTGAACCAGGAACAAATGCCCTTTGTAACCCATTTTTTCTGTTTTTCTTATAATGTGTTTGTGCTTAACTGCTGCATTAGTAAGGGGTCACCAGAAGCATTAATAAACAAACCTGCTGCATCCAAAAATCAGTGTCTTGTTTTTCTGCAGGGGTCGGTTCTTGTTGGCGCTGGGGAAATACTACCATCCTGAGGAATTCACTTGCTCACAGTGCCACAAAGTGCTTGAGGAAGGAGGCTTCTTTGAGGAGAAGGGTTCCATATTCTGTCCACAATGCTATGATGCCAGGTTTGCTCCCAATTGTGCCAAATGCAAGAAGAAGATCACAGGGGTGAGTAAAGTATTCTTTAGGTTACACCCACCTCATTATAGTATATCATTCCTGTGTGATATCCTACTTAATATATTGTATCACACCAACAATTCTCATGTAACATATGACACTACATTGACTGGTGCATTGGAGGGCACCCCTTCTAGTTATTGTGTATTGTACTTTCCTGCTGCAGCATTAACAATACTTTACTGCTGCAGTGTTAACAATCCTACACACTTTTCTGCTATGTCATATCACCTTGTAGCTGTGATGACTGGAAACTGATAACAGTGTTTGACGTTTACACGGCTACCTTTAAAAACTTTTACCATTAATGAAACCGCATAGTGTGATTGCACATCTTTATTTTCTCAGTTTTTTATGTTTTGATCACTTTGATCCCTAAATCTGTTTATCTTAAAATCTGAATATGATAAGTGTTACACTTATTGTTTTAACATTAAAAAAGAGCATTAACATTTGAATTGGATGTATATATGATATACATTTATTAAACTGTACTATATTTGAATGTTGGTCTCAATAAAGCATGTGTATGTGTATTATTTTAGCATTTTTTTTTTTTTACAGGAAATCATGCATGCATTAAAGATGACCTTTCATGTGCCATGTTTTACTTGTGCATACTGCAAGACTCCAATACGCAACCGTGCATTTTACATGGAGGATGGGAAGCCGTACTGTGAAAAAGGTAAAGCAGTATTCACGGGAAGGAACTTCAAGCTGTAGTATCATTATTTCTTTGAAACAAAAATGGCATTACAGTAACTAATACTAGCCATTTATGTTTATTCCACTACATGTGTTAATTTTCATGTCATCCAATAATGTTAAATTAGTGGGTCGTCAACATTACCAGTCAAACTGTGGACAAACAGATTGTCCCATGACCCTGTTATTATAGGTTTGAAGTGGAACTGCAAGTGCCAAGCAAGTAATGCAATTTGGCTATTTAAATGTTTGGTTACATAGTAAAATATGCAACAGTCAGATATACAAAGACAGCGTTGATGTTCGAGGTGTAACCATGCTTTTCTCGTGCAGATTACGAGCAGATGTTTGGCACCAAGTGCAGAGGCTGTGACTTTAAGATTGATGCTGGCGATCGCTTTTTGGAAGCCCTGGGATTCAGCTGGCATGACACCTGCTTTGTATGTGCAGTAAGTACTCTTCTAGTAATCCCAGGAGTCTCTGGATGAACTATACAGTTTGCTTCTCTTTGCTCCTTCTTCTTACACATATGTGTAACAGGAATTAAACAATGGGACAAGTCATGTGGGCTACAAGTAGGGGGGGTTAGATGGGGTAAGAATATGACATGACAGTTAACAGAAATAAGGCAACTGGTTAGTTGGCCATTTACAAGATGTTGGGAATATGAAGAACAATGTTCTTCCTGGATAATACAAAAGAGCAGATCCAGATTTATGGGAAGGCCACAAAGGCTCTGGTCTAGGGCAGTACAAATTAAGGGGTGGCATGCTGCCCAGCCACTTCAAAATTTTCTTGGAATATAGCTATATCCCAAGCATAGAAATGCGGGCATATGAGTGAGCCCACTCTGAGGCTGAGGAAGAGTGGAAGTGGGTGGGGCACTTGGTTGGAAAATCAAGACTTGGCCTTGGGGCGCCCAGATAGCAAATCCGGGTCTGTAAAAGAGATTTCCTTTCCGATATTATGGGGGGATGCAATGACATTTACAAAATTTGCTGTAGGTCTATTAACAACCAATCAGCAGGTAGTATTTACTGATTTGTCAAAAGCTAATTCATTCAAATTTGCATATACAAACTTTGCACATTATTCCACTGCCACACCTAAAAGCCATACCATGTTGTTCTATGAATAATATAGGAGTTATAGGAATGGGAGACCTAGAAAATGTCAGTGGGTAAGGACCATGTGGGTGTTTTTATTTTAGTAAATAAATAGGAAGGGCCATCCAGAATATTGTGGTAATTCAATGAAAGCAATCGTGGAAAATGATGGTGCTTATGGAAAACAGGAGGTGGAAAAAAGAGAGAACCCAGCTATTGCCAACAGTGTTTGTTTTCTCTTTTACATAGATCTGCCAAGTTAATCTGGAAGGCAAGACATTTTACTCCAAGAAAGACAAGCCTCTATGCAAGACTCATGCCTTCTCCAACGTCTGAGCCAGCAGTCACTCTAACAAAGGAGCACACACCCTCACTCACAAGAGCAGACATGCACACTCACAGACATGCACACTCATGAACACAACAGAGCAGGCCCCTGCTGTTCCATTAATTCTAGTTAGTTTAGTTTATCTTTAGCTTTAAAAGGAGGGCCTGCTGAATAGAAATTCCATCTGCCTACAGCAGCACTGTCATGAAATACTGAACTTTCCTTTTCAGCATTTTATTTCCTGGAGTTTAACTTTATGAGCCTTTAGCTTTAGGTGCTATGGAAGAAGCATGTAGTCAATTACAGATCATTTTCCCTAGATTGGAGGCTCAATAAAGTTGACTTCAGTGGACCTGGTGCAATTGATGTTTAAAAAATTTGAAGCAAAAAGATCAAGAACAGCCTGGACTGAAGAGATTAAGTCTGGTGGACTGTCACCAGCTGTAACCATAGAGAGCACATGCTGCATTCTGTGCCTGCCGGTGGTTACATTTGAGAAAGTCTCTGGATTTTGTATTTCGTTTTTGTATTTGGGAATAGTAGAAGAGAAAAGTCCTGCAAAATTGGTTCTTTAGCTCTGTTCAGACTAAAAATGCAGATAAGTTATGGAGAAGGAAGTTCACAGGATGTTCAGTTGGCTTTCTTTCATTTGGAATTTGGAGAGTAAGGTCGTTTACATACTCTGGAGGAAGAGTATAACCAATAGAAAGGTTGATGACAGGGAGAGTGAGTTTACATATATATATAATTTTTTTTAATACACAGCACTATTCTGGTTCAAGTTTTCTGTATATTCATGTGTTGCAATATTGCATAAAGTGTTGTTTCTACGCAGTTGTATTACAGTTTTTCTACTGCACTACATACAGTGGCAAGTATAGGGCCTTTGGCTCCCTACAGAGGAAATGTGCCCAAACAAAGAAGCCTGGGATCTGCAGCCACCTGTTCGTAGTAAAAGTGTGTCAGTAAACCGTGCAGTAGAACAACACTATTTAATGGCACTGTCACATGACTTTCAAACGCCAGTTGCCAATTATCTCGACAGTCTGCAAAAAGTTTACAATCCCAGTTTCCCAGCTCCAGCCGTGGAAGCACAGAAGAGCATCATCTGTATTGTAAATGTCTATTTTTAGTATGTGCTGGATCCAGGGCTAGGAAAGCTGCTGCTGAAGATTGTGTTAAAAAGTTGTCTAGCTGAGAATGAGGGTTTTAAATGAACAAATTGACTACTGTAGGTTGGCTGAACAGGGGTATGCAGGGTTCAAATCTGATGGTCCTGTCTAGGGGTGAAAAAACTAAATCTGGGCATACACTGTAAGATCTTCTCATTTAGCAAAGCTACAGAAGGAGTGGGATGCCCCTGGACCAACAATCAGATCTTAATGGGCGCTCTAGGCATACGAATTGGGAGAGGACCACACCAATGGATATTTACCTACCCAGTGTTCAGCCAGATATTTGCTGAGAAGGTGCCATACATTCGCTTTTATCAATGCTTGTACAGCCACCTTCGTACAGAGGTGCACTGCCTGTACACTATTACTATTTAATGATTAAGGAGAAAAACGCAATAAAAAACAGTGGTCGGCCTTTGCCTTAGTGTGCATACTGTTAATATGTTCTGGTAATGCACCCATACAATATAGATAAAGTCATAGTTATGTCTTATTTAGTATAGATAAATATGGGCCCCAAATTATCACTGGTAATTATTCCATGAATTCTTCTCTTACCAAAAGTAGGAAACACCGAAATAACTGGCACTGATGGTCCCCTTATGTCCCACTGAGTATATATCACCACAGATTGTAGGCAGTCTTTATCACCAAGGCTGTAGGTGTCATAGCGCTAGTGCATATACATGCCAAAACAACTATTATTGGTTTGGATTATAACGTAGCAATAAAGACTTTCACTGACCCAGTGTGGCTTGTTCCTTTAGTGCGGAGCTATTTTAGCACAGTGTTCATTACGTTCATTACAGAGAGAGTTTAGAGCAAACTACTGTTGGATTACATTTAAAGTACATGTATCCATGCTAGGAAAGACTAGCTTTTGTGTTGGACATATTTCCAGTCCTAATATACATGTAAATTAAAGTTTAGTAAATTATTTTATTCTAATCTTATCAACTCTGCCATTTTAGCCCATATCAAGCAGTTTGGATAATGCTTTTCTTTTCCCAGTTTAGTTTTTTTTTTTTTATATCCATTATGTTTAAAGTTATTTCTGTTACATTTTGGTTTGTATGCATTGTACCTTTAGCGTGCTATTAAAATCTCACAGCAAAGTCCATTGTGTATTCTTGATATTTGGATCATACAGCCTATTGAACATCAGGTTCTAAGAACATGGAAGTAATTCTCAATACAGTAGAACTGGTTCATCCTCTGCTATATTGTGTCTTTATGCATGCATGGGCCAATCCCTGTGCAGCAACTCATTGTTCTGTGTACAGAGAACATACCAGAGGCTTAACATTTATGGCCACTTTCCCTGTGTTCTATTGCTGACAGCCCAAGCTTCAAATCTGCCAGATCAGCAATCCAACCAGTATCTATAGATCATACACATCTGTCGGTAATGTCAGGTCAGCATACACATACCAGAAATCTATCTTGTGCAGTTGTATCTGTATGTGTATGTCCATCTTTTCTTCTTCTCTAAAATACAGTATCTACTCCCAGGTATGAAGCCGAAAAATGACTGTAAATTCCACTCCAATAAAGCAATGCTTGCTAGGAGCTCTGTATTGTTAAATTGAGAAAGAATGCGTGATTATGACAAACGCTGCCAGGGGTACGGACAAGAATTATTCATGATAAAACTGACCACTGATGATGATTTATCTTGTATCTTGTTTATAAAAACACATGCACTTGCAT
>CM044435.1:37379840-37390492 GCA_024363595.1 Xenopus borealis | reverse complement strand
TTTTTATGGTACAAATATATCCAAGACAGTTCCATGAAGGGGTGTATTTAGGTTCGATGCCGCCCTAGACATCGGAACCTAAACACGCCCCCACGTTGCGCACTGAAGTCACTTCCGCTGATGTCACGTGACATATTCAGCGGAAGTGACATCAGCGCACTGTGCGTGTGACGTCACTTCCGCATTCTTCCACGCACCCCCAACCCTCACCCCTTCATCTCCATTGCCGGATTTCATATGGAAATCCGTGGGGTTTTAAAAAAAAAAAACAAAAAGGCAAAAAAATAAGCACCCCGTTGGCCTATATAAAAATATGGCCCTGGTTCCATGTAGTTCTTTAACAAAAGCAAGTAGGATTCCTGTTGGCTGACTAGTAATAGGGCACCACTCTACATTGGAGACAACTTGACTTGCTGCAGAAAGGCCCTCTCCCATAGACTCCATTTTATCCAAATAATTTAAAAAAAATGATTTCCTTTTTCTCTGTAATAATATAACAGTACCTTGTACTTGATCCAAACAAATATATAATTAATCCTAATTTTAAGCAAAACCAGCCTATTGGGTTTTTTTAATGTTTACATTATTTTCTAGTAGACTTAAGGTATGAAGATCAAATTATGGAAAGATCCGTTATCTGGAAAACCCCAGGTCCTGAGCCTTCTGGATAAGAGGTCCCATACCTAAAAATAAAGTTAAATAATATATATAAATAATATAATAAAATAAAATTTATAGCAAAAAATATCCATCGGTATATAAAATATATAATAAAATAATTCTCTACGTGTTACATAGTCATATTCAGTTTTGGGTATTTTGCTTTATAATGTGTATAGAAAGAGGAGGGAAAAAAAGTGGATTAATCATATAAAACCCATTTGTATAAGAATGAAAAATGAATGATTACTTTTGCTTTCACCAGAAATTCCCAGCTGGTCAGGAGAGAGTCAGAGCAATGAGCAGTGATGGGTGCTGAAGCAGGGGTTACACAGCTGAGAATGGAAATCAGCATCTGCTGCAGAGAAGGAAGAAGCTTTGGCCAATACAAAGCCCGTTGCTTTATTGTCAGAAAAAACGAAATTCTAAAGTTAAGATCCTTTTCCAAACATAAGGTCGTTACTGAGTAATGGCCGTCAAAAAGTGTTAGATTGCTATGCAAAGGGCACTTCTGGTAGAATCATAATGCGAGTCCCAGATGCTTATATGTCTGTTGCCACAGAATTTATGGCCTGATTTTATATGTCCATTGAGAAGATGCATATAGCATGACTTTAAGAACCAAATGCCTTTAAAATATGGTGTGGGAAAGGCAATGATGAAGCATTGGGCCAGAACAGGGAAGTAAGTAATCTGCTCACTATATATCAACATCTGCACCCATGCTTTGTCCATAATTCAAAATTTACTGTTACAGTCTCCCAGGGGTAGCTGAGACCTCAAAGAAGCATTAAAACTGCATTGTTCCCCCTTAGGATAAAGGTAAAAGTATGCATCTGATGAATGAAGTACAGAAGTTTGCCATTTGCCAAACACATCTTGCCTAGGCTACCCCGAATCCATTGACAATAGCGGCACTTTTGAGACACATACGCACTTGTACATTAAAGGAACAGTTACACCAAAATAGGAAAATGTTTTAAAGTTATTAAAATCTAATATATTGTTGCAGTGCACTTGTAAAATATGCTTGTTTGCTTCAGGTAGACTACTGTAGTTTACATAAATATGCAGCTGTGTAGCCATGGGGGCAGTCATTCAAGCTGGCAAAAAGAGAAAAGGCATAGCTAGCTATTAACAGATTAAGCCCTGCATAATACTGATGTTATCTATTATCCACTATTAAGGCTCAGGCCAGACGGGAAGATTTGGGGAGATTCCTGGTGACGAATCTCCCTGAACCGCTTTCCCCTGCCTTCCAGTGTCTTTAATGAATAATCGCCTGCGCCTATTCACACGCAACGCTGCGCTTTCCCAAAATCGCTCGAAATTGCCCAAGGAGGCAACTTCGAGCAACTTCGGAAAAGCCAGCGCCGTGTGTGAATAGGCTCAGGCGATTATTCATTAAAGATGCTGGAAGGCAGTGGTTCGGGAATATTTGTCACCCCACAGAAGAGGTGATTAGTTGCCAGGTGAGAAGTCTCCCGAATCTTCCCATCTGGCCTTACCCTTAACGTGTACCATTTAGTCCTATTTCAGGTTGAATAGCTACTCCCATAGCAACACAGCAGCTTTGTTTAAAATATAGTAGCATTTCTGAAGCAACCACACCAGATTTATTTTACTGACTTTGATACACTTTCAATTTTTGGTATTACATACCCTGGTGGTCCCAGAAATTTCAGGAATACAAGTGAGCAGATGCTGGTGCACACATGGAATTTTCTCCAAAATGTAACCTTTATTGAATCAACGTTTCGATCCTCAACTGGTCCCAGGTTATATTTTGGAGAAAATTCCCTGTGTGCACCATCTGCTTATATATATATATATATATATATATATATATATATATATATATATATATATATATATATATATTAGTGTTGCCAGCTATATTTCCTGTGGTTAAAGCTAGACTGAAATAGTCTTTAATGTGTGTGTGTATATAAATATAAAGCATATAATATCACTGATTGTTAAGAAACACATTTGGTCTTATTTAATGTGCATGTAACTGGTTTCTACAACCCAGCAAGTCTAACAGATGAGATAAATGAATGTTAATATTGATTAATGGATGAATAAAGAGAGAGATAAGGCTGGTCGGCTAGGCTTCAAGGTATAGAAGCCATACTGCATTTCCCTTTGAGTATTGACCTATCCATATTAGAGAGGAAACAAAAGTTTATATAACTGTATCCATAGGGGGGTTTGTGTTTATTTACAGTATGTGCATGGGGGAAGGGAGTTGGTGGATCCACTGGGATATGGTTGATTTCTTCCTCCTAGGGATTGTATGATCAATACCTTATTTGGTTCTGAAAAGTATCTTGCATCAATCTACCTGTCAGTCTTGCATAAGCGTGAGTGTAATAAATACAAGATAAATCAACTCTACATTGTGCTTTAAGGTTTAGCCAAAAATGAAAATCCTATCTTTGGCAAGCCTCATACAGATTGTCTGCTCCAGTATGTATTTGCGTGTTGCTACAAACTAGCAGAAGAGCAGCCAGTTCCTGGCCTGTGAGATTTTCTCAGCAGTCTTAATCATTACCAATCCTATACTTGATTGCCAAACATTCCAGGAATGCTCCATATCAAGTTAATCACCCAACTCACCGTCAGCTCGATAAATACAGGTATGGGATCTGTTATCCAGATTGATTGCAACCTGGGGGTCTCCAGATAATGGATCTTTCTGTAATTTGCATCTTCATACCATACCTTGTAAAAATTTGAACTATTTGGATAAAATGGAGTCTGTAAGAGACCGCCTTCCCGTAATACCTGTATGACGTTCACATTGTTACTGCAAACATGTTTCAAACTGCGTACGTATTTCTGGTTGGCAAAATCATGATGTATTGTGGGTTCTTTGCTTATAGAGGATTATACAGTTATAGGGTAGTTTGGGGCAAGTTAAAAAAGGAGGAACAGGATTAAGTTACAAGAAGAATGACTAATTGCTAGACACAAATGTTATGTATTGCTCATGTAATGAAGAAATGACGTTAATACATTTGAATCATCAGCTAGAACCTGCCCTTCACTGTGGGTTGCTGAGCAAATAGAAATCCTTTGTACCATTATGCAACTTGATTAAATTCACACACCAGTGCATGACAATAAACAAGGGCCATTTCATGTAAGATCAGGACAACAGTAGTTCTCTACAGGACCTGTACATTTTTATTCTTCAATTTTGTGCCCTATATGGAGCTGCAGAACGGCCAGTACACAGGATGTTTCCTGTAAATCGATCCTGTTTATTTTTTATGACTTTGTCCCTTTAAATCACAGCTTGTTTTTGAACGGGTTTTGGCACATGCATAAATATGTTTATTAAAATCAGGATTCTAATTAACACAGAGGAATGTGTGATTAGCCAAGCGTAACCTAATGCTTGCTCCCACGTATCAATAAGATACAGCTTGACAAATGGCAAAATAGAAAAACAGGGTGTTATTTTCCTTTTGTTTACATCAGTTTCATTCTTACAGCCATTATTGTGAATTGGTGGTACTCTGTGTCTGTGCGCTTAGTGGGGCCTTTCACCAACCCTTGTGATCAAACTATTGGTATTGGACAAATACAAAATACAATAAAGGGAATCAGATCTGACATCGCCTAAATACAGCACTGCCATCTGTGCAACTATGAATAGGAGCAGGCCCAAATAAAAGGATCAGTAATAAAAAGAAACAATAACAATACATTTGTAGCCTTACAGAACATTTGTTTTTTTAGAAGGGGTCAGCGACGCCCATTTGAAAGTTGCAGTCAGAAGAAAAAAAGCAAATAACTATAAAACTAAACAAAATAATTAAAGGGGTTGTCCACCTAGTTGTTTTCAGATAGATCACCAGAAAGAACGACTTTTTCCAATTAATGTCTATTTTCTATTTGTAATGGTTTTTCTAAAATTGAAGTGTAAAGTGTCATTTTTCACCTTCTAAAGCAGTTCTGTTCTAAACTGATACATTTAATGGATACATTTCTTATCTTTGTCCCTGCTGAGCAGAATTTCTGGGATTCATTACAGGCAGCTGTTAGAATTGATACAATAGTTGCTAATACTCCAGAGATGCTGCTGGGAAATGTATCAATTAAATGTTGCAAAATTGTATCAGTTTAGCGTCTGCGCCTGAATTACTGAGCTGCCAGACTCAAACATCACAGACACCAACATTCAACTTTAAAGGGGTTGTCCGCCTTTGAGTTAACTTTTAGTATGACGAAGAGAGTGATATTCTAAGACAATTTGCAATTGGTTTCAATTTTTTATTGTTTGCGGTTTTATAGTTATTTAGCTTTTTATTCAGCAGCTCTCTAGTTTGCAGTGTCAGCAATTTGGTTTCTAAGGTACAAATTACCCTAGCAACCCTGCATTGATTTGAATAAGAGACTGGAATATGAATAGGAGAGGGACTGAATAGAATGATAAGTAATAAAAAGTGGCAATAACAATATATTTGTAGCCTTACAGAGCATTTGTTTTTGATGGTGTCAGTGACCCCCATTTGAAAGCTGCAAAGAAACAGAAGAAAATTGCAAATCATTAAAAAACTATGAAAAATAAATAATGAAGACCAATTGAAAAGTTTCTTAGAATTGGCCCTTCTACAATATACCAAAAGTTAATTTGAAGGTGAACCACCCCTTTAACCTTAGATTTTGGAAAAACAGTAAAAAAATAAATAATGGAAAGTAATTGAAAAAAGTCTTTATTTATGGAGAACAATCTGAAAACCACTGAACAAAAAAAAGTGTTTGGAAGGTGGACAACCCCTTTAAAAACTAATTGAAAAGTTGCTTAGACTTGGCTGTTCTATGTTTGTCTAAATAGCAGGACTTTGAGGTGAGGGCAAACTATTATTCAGTTCCTGAAGCCATAGAAGTAAAAAAAATTAAAATTAGGTTAGAAATATACCGTTGTGTGCTTCTTTACTCACCCGAGGCCACTACCATAGATAATCTCCTGCAACTGGCTGGTATCTCTATCAGTAACACCCTGTAGCTAGGGGAACAATTATGACTGGTAAGTATGATGTCAGGATCAGTAACATCTGCTTGTATTAATGTACAAATATTTATGTGACAAATCAATCAATAACTATGACATCACTTAATCATAACATTTGAGTATATAATAAAATGACTGTATAAAAGGTAGGAAGATATATTACATACGACGTGTGTTTGTGTGCGTCAACATCATTACTATTTAACTGGTGTGAATAAATGTGTATGAGTTTCTTGTTACAGCCTGCCTAGAAAACACGATAAAATCATCTGGGTGAACCCATTTCTGCAGGGGAGACATAAGCCACCAGGGCTAATATATTTCTGTTATAGAAGAGCTTAAAACATTTCTGTATGGGGGCTTGGTAAGGCTGTGATATTCAGCACATTTCTCTAAGGAAACTTTAAGAACTAAAAAGTCAATGTAGTTTCTACAGGGAACATTATAACCATCATAACCAACACACGTCTGTTTTCTGCTTAAATGCAAATTCATCCATGTGGATCAGGGATCCCCAACCTTTTGAACCCGTGAGCAACATTCAGAAGAAAAAGGAGTTGGGGAGCAACACAAGCATGAAAAGTATTCCTGGGTTGCCATATAAGTGCTCTGATTGGCTATTAGGTAGCCCCTATGTATATGTCAACCTACATTGAGGCTCTGTTTGGCAGTGTACCTGGTTTTTATATGACCAAAACTTGCCTCCAAGCCTGGAATTCAAAAATAAGCACCTGCTTTGAGGCCACTGGGGGCAACATCCAAGGGTTTGGAGAAGTTGCTCACGAGCTACTGGTTGGGGATCACTGATGTAGATTGAAAGGGGGGCCCATAAGCATACATTAGCATATTGAAACTATGGCATTTTGAGGATTTCTTCAGATTTCTTTGAAGGTATCAAACACAAGGCATAAATATCTGCTAACATATAACTTCATAAATGGTGCTTGTAGGTAGGGTTGCCACCCAGCCGGTATTTTACCGGCCTAGCCGTTAAAACACCAGCCAAGACCGGGGCCGGTATTACAAATTTACCGGCAATGTAGCTGCCGGTAAATTTGAAATACCCCTTAAAAATGGCCCTTGCCTTACCTTAAATCTAATAAAAACGTACCTTTCTCGCGTCTTCAGCCGATCCTTTGCGTGGCTCCGCCCCCTTTGACGTCACGTCAAACCCCTTTTGACATCACGTCATGCCCCTTTTTGGCCCTGCCCCCCGCCTGCCAGTATAACATTTTTCAAAAGGTGGCAACCCTACTTGTAGGCTTCTTATTTCCGACATAAAACTGCTGTAAAATGACTCATAATATGCTTAGATTTGCAATATTAGGTACGCTAATCCCTATACTGTAAATAAGTATATTTACTATTGATATTTTATGGAACTTTCCTTTTATAGGATGCCCAGCCATTTAGAAGTGTTCCAGTGCTACAGGCAGCCTTGCCACATAATCATTAACCTGGAGTGCTGAGGGTCTGTCATTATTGCACCAATGCACATAAATAAATCCCTCCTAATTCATTTAGAAATGGGATCATGTCTTTTTGAACTAGATTGTTCCTTTCTATATTCACACTGGCAATATTTTACATTGGAGTTTTCTTTATTTTAATAAGAAAGAGTGTTCCAAGGCAATTCTTTTTTCAAGTTTTGATCTTGGAAATGTTGTAAACAAGGGACAAACAAATCAGGAGAATTAACAGTAAGGCGATAACATTTAATAGACCCCCCCCCCATGGTGAAATTGCAGGTTTTATTCCAAAGAGAAATCCCCAGTTTATATGTCCTAGATGTAACTGGTCACATATGTTGTTGCTTATGTAAAGTTTGAAGCCTATCAGTCTTCTAATTAACTATCTTGCAGCCCACAAGACAAAGGCTGCAATTGACTTTAGGCCGCATAACAAAGCCTTAGAAAACAATAGGACAGATGGGCAAAAATAACCCCTTGTTGTACCTATGGTAAGGCGGCTCTGAGATGTTAAACTGAATCCCACTAAGATGTAGTGTTGGATAACAAAAGTACTATCCTATACAGAGATACTAAAGGAGGAACGCAATACACGTAATGTGTTACCTTTAAATTTAACATAACTTTTGCAAACCCCATTGTGAAATACATATTTTTGTTCCTATGTATGCAATTTTTTTTATGTTTACAACTTAAATTGCACTGCCCCCCAATCTTAAAAATCTTCTCTACCAGTGGTCTCACATCTTAGCAAGAAGACTTAGGGCCAGACCACACGGGAAGATTCAGGGAGATTCGTCGATGGCGACTGATCACCACTTCTTTGGGGCGACTAATCTCCCTGAATTGCTTGCCCGTGTCTGGTGCCTGCTAAACTGTAAAGTCGCCTGCTCCTATTCACACGCAATTCACAAGGCAATGAATAGGAGCAGGCAATTCTTCATTGAGGCAGGTGGAAGCAGTTCGGGGAGATAGTCGCGAGGCGATTAGTCGCCTATGACGAATCTCCCCAAATCTTCTCATCTGGACTAGCCCTTAAGGGACAGAGTTATCAACAGTCAAGATGCAAATTAAAAAAAATTAACGAAAAAAGTATTTTTTTCTCCTGCAGCTTTATTTTTCAACTTATCCATCATTCTCGCATATTCTTGCTGGCCTTTAATTAACTAAAATATTAAGCAAGTTATTCCAAGATCCAGAACAATGGTCAGATGCTTGAGAGAAAATATTTTTGTGACTCAATATTTTATATAGAAGGCAACATAAATCTAGCTGAAGCATTATTTTTAAAAGGTTTCTTAGACATTTGGCACTAATGAAAATAAAAAGGATAACTTTCTGGACCTATGGATCCATGGACTGTAAGGCTCTGTACTTGGTCCGTTGTTGTTCTCTCTGTACACTCTGTCTTTGGGAGATCTCATTCGAACATTTGGCTTTAATTATCATCTGTATGCTGATGATACCCAAATATATTTATCCACCCATTCATTAACAGCTGAAACAGAGGCTCAAATCTCTAACTGCCTCCTAGCAATCTCCAACTGGATGAACCAGTGCACGCCCATTAACCCCATCAACTCAGCACACTGTCTGGGGGTAACGTTTGACTCCTCTTTCTCCTTCTCTGATCATATTAATGCCATCTTACGCAATATTGCCAAGATCCGTCCCTTCCTTCTCACCTGCTACGGCCAAGATGCTCATGCATGCTCTCATCCTATCCCGACTAGATTACTGTAACCTTCTACTAACTGGCCTCCCTAACTCCCATCACTCCCCTCTACAGTCTGTATTAAACACTGCTGCCAAAATTATCCTCCTCTAATCCAAAAGGATCCGCTGCTGAAGTCCTTATCATGGCTTCCTATAAAAGAATAACTTATAAACTCCTCCTCATAACTTTCAAAGTCCTTCATTCCTCTGCACCTAACTACATCTCATCTCTTGTTTCCCTATATGTTCCTGCCTGAAACCTCCACTCCTCTCAGAGCAACCATTTGGTTGTACCCCCACTACTACTACTACTACTACTGCTGTTCCTATGTCAAACCCTTCTCTCTTGCCACTCCTTATATTTGAATTGCCATTCCTGAATCTCTGCTGAGAGAATCCTCCTTTAGTGTTTTTAAAACTAAACTCAAAGACTACCTCTGGGAGCACCTGGATAACCCCTGAACTGGTAACTGGCACCCACTGTAAATTGCAGCACTTTATTACCCCTCCAAATTGTGTCCGTACGTTACCCTCCCATTTAGACTGTAAGCCCTATGGGGTAGGGTCATCCAGCCTTTTGTTTCCTTGGCACTGAGCACTTGATCTGTAGTGTAATTATATTTTATATTTATGTGAATTGTATTTCTAATAATGCACTTGTTGTTACTTTTTATTTTAATGACCTCTTGTTTGTTACTACTAATTTATTGTTTTGCTGTACAGTGCTTTGCCCTCAATGAGCGCTACTCAAATAAAAATATACATACATACATGGACCTGTGCCGCTATACACTGTCCGTTTGTTCTTTTCTATTTGCTGTGCTGCCTGGAATTACTGTCAGGGGATGTCCAGGGCTGGATTTACATGCCGTTTGTTGCTCCTGATCTCTCCCCTTTATTTGTGCAAATTTTCATCATCAGGACCAGAGCAATGGGGATTGGCTCACAGGAAATTTAAAAAGATTTATCTCCTGTGCAGGGGTGTTTCTGGGGCTGCTGCTGCCCCCCCTCCCGCTCTGCGCTTTGAACTTATAGCGCAGGAGCGGGTGGAGGAGGGGGTGCATCACTAGCGCAGCGAGTGCTGTTTTTTAAAACGGAAATTCGGCTCTTAAAATTACCAGAGGTGGCGTTTTGCCGCCCCTGGTAACTGCCCGCTCCGTGCCACCTAAGGCAAGGTTCTCACCTTGCCTCATGGCTGGAGCGGCCCTCCTCCTGTGCATCCCCAGTCTTTGAACCAATGAGGGTGTGGTTGGGCAGCATGCCGCCCCTAAAATCCTGCCTCCCTGGGCCTGGGTGGCCTTTCCACAAATCTGGGCCTGGGGATGTCAGAAGCTCTAGTTTTACAACCGTTGGAGGTCATAAGTTAGACAGCTCTGATACTATACCCACTTTCACACAATTTCACCCTAAGATTATCATGCTTTTCCAGAGCCGGGCTACACTGGTCAGGCACCCTAGGCAACCTGGCTGGCTACGGTGCCGGCAGAGTGCGTATACACAAAGTGATGCTGGCATCACCTCTCGTGCCTGCGCAGAAGCGCCAATCGGCATGCGCATTCTCGTAGGCACCAGAAGAAGATGGGGAGTGACGGGACTGGACATGGGGTAGGCTACAGAGCAGGTACCTGCCTGGCGCCCCCCAGCTTTGCATCCTAGGCACGTGCCTACTGTACACATTGTACCACTATTACACCCCTTCCCACATTATATTGCCTTAAAGTGATACTGTCATGGGAATTTTTTTTTTTTTCAAAATGCATCAGTTAATAGTGCTGCTCCAG
>CM044435.1:37327486-37340556 GCA_024363595.1 Xenopus borealis | reverse complement strand
TGAAAAGTTTCTTAGAATTGGCCCTTCTACAATATACTGAAATTTAACCTGAAGATGAACCACCCCTTTAAACCTCAATGAGTATTTACATATATATATTTATTTATAAATAAAGCTTCTTCTTTAAACAATAACAAGAAGCAAGTTTAGATTAGTCTGTACATATTGGAATATTAGATAATTGCATAGGCCTTAGGGCACTATTGAATGTTCCTTTTTTTTCTGTACATGCCTGAAGATTTAGAAGCCTCAGCACCAAGTAGGCCTGTGTCAAAGAACTGCTTTTGTCACATTCTTTCTTCCTGGACTGTGCTAGTGTTGCTCCTGTTTATATAATTTCTTTTTTTGTGTATTAGGTTTATATGAAGCTGAAACACAAACTATTTATTTGGCTTTTCTTGTTTTCACAGGTCTGGGCACCCGTGATAGAAAACCAGCCAGTTTAATGGTCCCAGAGCTGTATTTTTTTTTTTCATAGAAAACAGCAACTGCCAAATATGCTTCCACAGGGGAATGTTGTTGCATTATAAAGATATTTGAAATCCCATGGGACTGTTAAACAATTTCCTTTGGAATTCATGCTTCTTAAGGCAAGGAATAGCAGAGACAAAGCAGATATAGCAGAGATCAGTCGATATCGGCACTATTTTCTCATTCGTAGCTTGATTTTATATACAGCTTAGACTCACTTTTTACATTGCAAATGTAAGCAACTTTGTGGTTGGTCATTTTTTGTGTGGTTTTTTACCCTTCTCACTTTTTCTCTATGGTCACCTAGTAATTATTTTTATCTGTACCCCTATATAATATTATATATTTATTTGTATCATATATAATAATAGCAATAGTTGACTTTAAAGGAGAACTCAACCCTAAAAATGAATGGCTAAAAATGCCATATTTTAAATAATTAACTTATTTCACCAGCCTAAAGTTTCAGCTTGTCAATAGCAGCAATGATCCATGACTTCAGACTTGTCACAGGGGGTCACCATCTTGGAAAGTGTCTGTGACACTCACATGCTCAGTGGGCTCTGTTGAGAAGCTAAGCTTAGGGGTCGTCACTAATTATCAAGCAGAAAAGGACGTTGCTCTGTAATATAATCTGATGCTACAGGGCTAATTATTAAATTCTGATGCTAGTTGCACTGGTTTCTGTGCTGCCATGTTTTAATTATCTGTATTAATTACTAATCAGCCTTATATTGTGACATTTATATTCTATGATTACTGTATATTGTGAGTCAGTCCCTAAGCTCAGTAAGTGACAGCAGCACAGAGCATGTGAATCAGTGAATCAGCAGAAAAAAAGATGGGGAGCTACTGGGACATGTTTGGGCTGGTACAGAAGCTCAGAACATAATGTACAACATTTCTACCTACTTCTTTAGTTAAACTTTCCTTGTCCTTTAAATGTCCTGCTGACTGACTGTATCTTACTTGTTGTTGTTAATATTATTATTTACATATTTATTTCTAAAGCACCAACATATTCTGCAGCACTGTATAACTGGGTAACTACCCAGGTGCAAATTTGCTCAGTGTTTATAAATGACCCCCACAGATTACATACTGTGTGTAATCTGTATGCTGTATATGCCCATATATTGTACAGTAGGTAGAATATGTTGCTTTATAAATATGTGTTAATATGCAATATAAAGTGTCACAAGTGGGGAGATGCTGTTTTGGGCTTCTGGGGTGCAGCTATCTTAACTTTTTTTTTTTATGAGAACTTTCGGTGAAGAATTCATCATTTTAAGAATGGGCAGGAAAGTGATATATTATTCCTGTTTCACAAACGGCATTTGTTTGCCAACTCAAAGCTGCTCAATAGATGGGATTAGTAATCTCCAAAATGATTTACTTCCTAAATTGTGATTTCTCAAGCCACAGTCTGGCTCCCATACGGAGGTACTGTGGGAATGAAAACACGTTGGCACCGGGGAGGTAGTGGATGGAGATTATCTATTGCCCTGTTATCATAAAGTGGAACTCCTAAGAATTCCTTCATGAATTCAAAATGTTCTGTATTAAAACAGCAGCCTGTGCATAATGCGCAATATAATGGGCGTGCTTGAAAATAATTTGAGTTTTATCTCAATTTTATTGTTTTTTTTTCACGATTTGATTTATTTGATTTATTATATTAAAAAATTAAGCTTAAATCAATCCTTTTTATTAATATTATGATATAAATTCAGATTTCCGTAAATAACCCCCTAAACGTGTTTGTGGTTTCTTGTACTGAAATGAACCTTTAAGTCTGTAGGGACAGCAGCTGCCAAGTGGGTATCCCTTAGTCCCCCAGGGAAGTATCTATGTCCAATTGTCCAACCACCCCTTCCCCATCACTGATGACATTGAACAGAAGTAACAGATCTTTATCTCAGCCCAGGTGTCCTGGTCCCCAAACATTCAGGCAGCACATGAATGCCCTTAAGTACTTCCCGTCAGATGGGACCTAACAAATGCATGATATGGATATTGCCTTTTCCCTTCTTAATGTGGCTTTGTCCTTCTCTGTTATAATTACCACATCTAAAGTGCCCGGACATCTGTCATGGCCCTTTCCCAAACATCTGCCCTTTTTATCCTAAGGAGAGAAGAGTGTTTCCATCTAAAGGAAAGGCAGCACTTTGTAATTTTACAGATTATGCAAATATTACGGACACATTTTAATATCTATAAATATAGATGACCCATCTTAGATCTCATGATTTTCAAGACTTAAAGGAAAAATGAATTCCACATAGTGCTTGTGTTTTCAATTGTAGTGCAGAGAAGCAAGGCCAGGCTTCCATGCTGATGCTTTCCTCTTGTGGTTCTAGAACCAGTTTTGGTGCTGCTTTGTAGTGCTGGATTCCAGGGTTCGACTCCAACATTTGGAAAGGTTTCCTTTCACAGTCCAAAATCATTTTAGTATTGTAACTGGCTTCTGACGCACGGTCTCTAGCATATGTGTCTTTGTTGCTGTGGTAGGCGTCAGTGGGAAGGCAATTGTGAATGATTAAACATTATTCTATAAAGCCCTGCTTAATAGAACTGTGTTGCATAAATGATAACAAAGGGCTTGGGTTTATGTAAGGACTCTGTCAAAGGAAAGCACTTGCTCATTCAAATTATCCATTCATGGGAACTGTATAAAATGGACTGTAGGATGGGTGGCAGTATAAACCACACCTTCTGGGAAGAAAGCAAAGAAACTCTAAATAGTGGAGAGTATTTTTCTTATTTCAGGCTCAACAGGATGATCCTTGGTTTCCTTTAAGAGCGGAGAGGCTTTTTGTCAGTTTAGCGCCACTTTAGCTTTTATTGGCATCAATGAGCAAGGTGGACTTTAGTGGTGACTGTATGTAACTATGTACAGTAATAGCACAGGTTATTAATAAAAGTTGGAATGCTGATGTCAGCATGTAGAAAATACTAAAGTCTCAGTTTTTATGGCAGCATATTTCCCGCATTTTATTAATGTTTTGCTTTTAATGGTGGATTGGTTATAAATGAATGTTTACAGGCTTAGAACTCCTTGAAGTTCTCCCTTGTGAGTTAGGATTCTTATTCCATCTGGGAATACAGCACTTTCAATGTTGCTGTCTCTTCTTTCTAAGGGTAGTGACACACGGGCAGAGTCGGGGAGATTTAGTCACCTGGCGACTAATCGCCTGTTCTTCTGGGCGACCAATGTGCTTAGCGCAGGTGACTATTCATTATACAGGAAGGTATTGTCTGTCTGGGGCAGTTGTGGCCCACCGGGTACCGAACCACGGGTGCCCTGCATACATGTGCAAAAGGCGGTGCGTTGTGCGCAGATGCACGGCTTGCATATGTGAACTGCAGGCCTACCGCATGCATGCGCAAACTACATGCCCATGCACTAACAGTGAGCACACTGCCACTGCACAGATTTTTTTCTTGGTTTGGGGCCAATCTAGGAGCATGTCTGGGCTGGCGGGGGCCCAGGAAGGCCAGGTCCCACTTTTTTTTTTTTTCCCAGTTTCCCGCTGGCCCAGTCCGACACTGCAGGAAGGGAAGACACATGAAGGCAGTTTGGGGAGATTGTCGCCCAGAAGAACAGGGGATTAGTCGCCAGGTGACTAAATCTCCCCAAATCTGCCCACGTGTCACTACCCTAGACTAACCGGTCTGTATAGCATAGTCAGGTTTCATTGTGAAATGATTCACAAAAAGATCCTTTGTACATTATTTAGCGTAGGTAGCCACTAGGCTAGGGAAGATGCTTTGTAGTTGAGCGCTTATGCTTTCATTTTGTTACAGCTCATTGAAAAGAATGATGCATCAGGTCCAGACCATTTCTTCCCAACCAGGCAAAATGTGTTTTTCAGTTTTCCAATCCTTGTTTTGATGCTTTTCCCTGGAAAATATCCCCTGATTTAAAGTTTTCCCTCATTTTACTTTTTCTTTTGTGGTCCCACCTTTATGCATAATACATTTCCTTGATTTTACATTTCCCCCCGATTTTACACCATTTTTTTCTGATCCTCAGAAAATTGTAAAATGGGGGTTCTAATGTAGTTGTTTTAATGCTTGATTTCAATGGCAAGATTTATTTTTAATTTCATTCCCATCTCTCTCCGCATAAGGATAAAAAGACCATTGTGTGGACAGATCAAAAATGTTTCTGGAACAGAAATTGGTGCAGGTATATAATGCACAGAACACAAAGGCCAAAAACAGCGTGTAATGAATGTAGGATTGTTCATTAGATTTGTTATTGTATGAAAACAAACCGTCCTCTAACCTTGTGTGATGGTTTGATGGGAAGGGACATGACTGCAGTGAGCTTCAGAGCGCTCCAGCACGCACATGGATCATTTAGAGGACAGACAGATGGATTATTAGAGGAACGAGTAATATTTCCTGGATGCTTCCTCTAACTCTGCATATGAACCATCTCAAGCGAGTGATTAAAGGAAAACTACAGCAATGATATGAGATGACCCTTTATAAAGGGCTCACTTTTGATGTCCATAAGAAAAACATTCCTTTACAGTACATTCATCTATTTCAGCTGCACTTCATGTTTATAATTCATCAAGTGGGAACATTGTTCTGTTTCATGGCCATGTTTATTAGCTCACACAGCTATGTCCTGCTGAGCGGTACAATGGCAGGCCGTAAAAAGGAAAAGTAGGCAGTTGTATTGTAGACCAGGAAATGTGGAGGAGTGCAAAGAAAATGTGCCATTCACATAATGGGACTCCACATGCACAAAACTCTGCTGAGCCGATGGAGTGCTGCTGGGTGGCAAATGAAGACAAAATCTGAAGCTAACTCTAAAGCAAATATCTATCTCTTGGGGTCATTTTATTAGCCCAAGAATAACTATTTACGCTAATAAGGGCAGCTGGTTTATTGCCACATTTTTCTACTGGAGCAAACCTGGCTGTTATCTTTGGTGAGGTGATAGATAATGGGATCTATTATTTATTATATATGAAATTTATTTAGTTCTAAGCTGTTGACTCTCCATTTGGGCTCAGAACAGCTTCAGCCCCTTGGGCCATTGTTAGCACAGTTATTGGCTATTGTTGTACATGGAAAAACTCCAGCTCTTAAAACGTGCAATTAATTATTACCTTCAGTCTGTTTATGGACAGTCACAGAAAGGTTTGTTGATGTTTAGATTATGCGATTGTTAGAGGCCATTCATTTATCCACTTATTAATGTGTAAGGGGATAGTATTTTTTTAAAAAAGCATTTGCTTGTTTGTTTCAAATGTTTAATGTTACCCTTTACAATACATTAATTAAATTCATTTATAGCTATAAAGGAAGTTTTCACAGGTATAAAATATGATCCTTTATATAGGGTAAACCTCTTCCATTTCTGTATTTTATAGGTTTTAATGTACTAATATTCCCAATGATCACAAGTTGCTTTATCTGTCTAAATACCGCTAGTTCTACGTGGGATTATTGTTTGTACTATGGGAAGACATCATGAGCAGAATCTTTCTATTCAGTTGATTGAAGAAAGTGTTCATTGCATTGTTTTTAGTGCTTCAATATCATGCTTCGTACAGCCACCTCTGTATTACAGATTAAAGGGCTTGTTCTCCTAGTGATATTCAGAGACAAATTACAGTCGGGTTTCATTTTTTACTATTTGTGGTTTTTGAATTATTTCGTTTTTTTTTTATTCAGCAGCTCTCCAACTTGTAATTTCTGCAATCTGGTTGCTAGGGTCCAAATTACTCTAGCAACCATGAACTGATTTGAATAAAAGACCAGCATATGAATAGGAAAGGCCTGAACAGAAAAATGAGTAATAAAAAGTAGCAATAACAATATGTTTGTAGCCGTACAGAGCATTTGTTTTTGACATAAGGTCAGTGAAAGTTGGAACTAATCAGAATAAGAAGGCAAACACTTTAAAAAGAAAAAACATAAAGGCCAGTTGAAATATTGCTTAGAAATTTCCATTCTATAACATACTAAAGGTTAATTATGAAGGATAAATTTGAGTTCTAAACAACCATTTTCCCCTGGGTGGCAGGTACTGCTGTTCAGTTCTATTCTCTGCACCTTTGTACTGTCACATCAGCTGGATGACTGGCCCATGTCTGCCACTGATTGTGTATGTGTAGATGTATATTAGATGGGGGGGCACTAAACTTCATTATACATGTTGTGTTAATATTAAAATACACAAAGCTTTGCGTGCATGGGATTGGGATGAATGCTAAAGCTTGAGTCTTATCAGATTTGATTTCAGAACTCCCAATAGCCGTGCAGCTAGGCACACATTTCATAAAGTACATTAATTAGTAACTTATTGAAGTTTTCCTGACTTTGGAAAAATACAAGGGCTTCAGGGCCTAATAGCTTAACGGACAGAATATGCATTAAGGAACAAAAATAGACGCATTACTTTGTTTTGCTCCCAGGCCCTCACTGACAAAATGGGTAAAGTAAGTTGAAAGCTGTGTGAATTTGGCCATAATTCCTGGAAAGGAATGGCGGTCTTAATGAGGTCACCCAAACTCTCTTTTGTACGAAGTACATGGAGTATGTGATTGAGTTGAAATGGCACTGTTCTTTTCACCATAGGTTAATGTTGGCCTTTAGGGTACATATGCACAATGCACATCGATTTTGTGTTTGCTCGGTGCTGTGTTATAGTGCAAGACAATCCATGTAGTTTTCAACTTTTGTGTCTGAACTCCATTGGGTGACCGAGGCCATATCAAGCCTGGGACCCTCCAGATCAACAGCCCTATGTGCAGCTGGCAATACAACATCAGATTGGTCTTCAAATGAATGAATCTTTACCTGGTTGTCTACCCATGTTGTGGCCACATTTGACTGATATAATTATTTCAACCATTGGAACATAATCGGTGCCTATAGAGATCCAAAAGGAGAAAAAGGGTCCTTTCTTGAACTTACAGTAACTTGCAGTAAAGAGTGATTGAAGTTTATCAGAGCACAATTCACATGACTTGGGGCATCTGGGAAATTGACAAAATGTCTAGCTCCATGTCAGATTTCAAAATGAAATATAAAAAAATCTGTTTGCTCTTTTGAGAAATGGATTTCAGTGCAGAAGTCTTCATGAACAGCACATTTAACTGATGTATTTTGAAAAATGCATTTTTTCCCCATGACAGGATCCCTTTAAGCATCAATGGCATCGGTATCAGTTGACAGTTGTGCCATATTTGTGACTGTTCCAGCTGACCACATTGGGAAATAATTGGAGATAATTCTGCTTGGTTTGTTGTTGAAATACGACTTCTCTCCTGCCCAGAGACAAAGGCAGACTTTTCCGCTTGGTCACTCAAGGGAATATGTACATTTTCAAGGTCACAACAACCTTAAAATGAATCATTATGAATGATACCAAATACTGTTAAGTATACGTAACACCTACATTTTAAATGACCTTTTTAACAATTTGCCCTAATGTTTTGGTTTTATTTATCAGACTGTACAGCATCACTAGTGTGGTCCCTTTATATCAAAAAGTGACAGTGACTATTAGAATGTGGGAGATCAAAATTAATTTCCTTATTTGAGTCAAGACCAGCAAGAACATTTTTGTCCTAAAATTCTTATTTATATCTTTGCTGCTGGCATTTCCTTGTACAGGTATAGAACCTGTTATCCAGAACGCTCAGGACCTGGGGTTTTCTGAAGAATGGATCTTTCAGTAATTTTGATCTTCATACCTTACGGCTTCTAGAAAATCATATAAATACTAAATAAACCCAATAGGCTGATTGTGCTTCCAATAAGGATTAATTATATCTTAGTTGGGATCAAGTACAAGCTACTGTTATTACAGAGAAAAAGGAAATCATTTTTTAAAATTTGTAGAAAATGTAGTCTTTGGGGGATGGCCTTTCTGTCTTATACTTTATATAGATCTTATGCCTGTACTTTAAAAGATCCTAATAATGAGGCAGACACTTGCTTTATATTTTTCAATTATAATTATAGCTATTGATCTTCTAACTTAGATCCTAGAAATATTATCCCTGGGTAATTTCAGTTGCTATAATGAGAACTCGGGCATGCTGTAAATGTTTATAACCCCACTGATGTCAGCAGAGCGTGGACAAAAATGTATACAAATTTACATTCACATTAGTCAATCGTGCAAGTTTTGGGGACTATATAATGCTGGGATTCTGTGAAAACACTACAAAAATTGTGTTGTCATTATGTTAATAAATGATGCTTCTCTGTGGATCTACATTTTTCCCAGTCCATCTGTCCTATGCAGTATAGTCCCCTAGACTTGTTGGTGACATCAGACATAAGACTGGCAACCTGCAGATCCAGACAGGCACAGAACGAGATAAAGGGTTGTATGTGGCCGTAGCTTAAGTTTCCTCTTTTGGCCTTTTTGGGTGGAATCATCGTGTGGGAAGCAAAAGGCTGTGCCATTCTTCTCTTCCACACTAAACTGGATGCATCAGTCTGGGTATATGAACCAACTGAAAAACACGTAGACTGGGACTGGATGACCCTGAATATGTGTACCCTTTGGGACTATTACATTTTAACCAAAAACTTGGTCTTCCCTTTGCAAGCTTTGATGAACATTCATAGAAGAGCTTACCCATTCCTTCTGTAGTATTTACAGTGTAGATATCATTACAACTTCTTAACCATCCACTGTATGAGGTTAAATCACATTTTATTAGACATTGCAAAAACATGAACCCTTTTGTCTATGAAATCGGACTTATCTAGTAGTTGATTATACTTAATTAGACACTAAAAAACAAGCCTTAACATCTGGTGTGCCGGTGCCTGTCAAGTGAAGTGGCTCAGATGTTCAGCTGTCCCACTGCTCCTCCTCCCCCATCTTTGCATGTGCTAATTGCATGGGTTGGCTGGTGATGTGTCATTGATAATATAATACAATAAGGGGGATTTAATCTGTGCAGTCTCGTTGCTATGTAAACTGGCATTTTTTTTTTAATGGCTCTTGGGTTGGTGGAAGAAAAGCTTACTAAGAATATTCGTGCAACATGCTGGGCATCCCTGAGACAGGTGAAGGCAAACACTGTTCTGCTGCAAATGTAGTTGTGTTTGGACACCCATGGGAAGAGACTAAGCTTTGTTCCACCTTCCTTTGGCAGGAGGCAATTCTGGCATGTTCAGTGTACAGCATTCATGCCATGTGCTTGGATGACAAAAGGGATGCTGGCAGTGCGACAGTTCTCTGTAGGGACATAGGGGAACACAATCTCTGCTTCACTTTGTAATATAAAATCTTGAAGCTGAAGGAATTCCATTACAGTAGTATTGTCATAGCAAAGAGGAACTAGTTTTCCTGTAGCCTCTGAAAATACACCCCTGTGTATAGCCACTCACAGGTAGTTGGGCACCAACGGGAAGCAAAAGAGGTCACACATCTGACCTTTTCAAGTCTAATTATTGGGTTAACTTGCGTGCACACACACTGATGTTTTGACCCTTTATCTTAATAATAGGATTGCAAAGGAATTATATTTGGCCCGCTACAGTTCTGACTGATGATCAAGGACCGGCAGCCTAGCAAATTGCTGGTTATCATTGATGTAGCATGAAGGGGAGGTGCTTCCACTGCTGGGGAGCTTGGAGGAGACACTCTTGAGACTGGCTCATGACCTTCTTAAATCTACCCCCCCACCCCCATGCACTTTGCAATTTTACTGCATCTGGGATAGAAATTTTATATTGCCTTTAGTGTACATTGTATGGATATAACATGGCACTCCGTGTATTGTAGAGCTGTGCACACCGTAGCTTAAGCTAACATGCTGGCAGCTATAGGATAAAACACAAATAATTCATATTGTGATCATTTCTCTAAATGCAAATTTTCTGGAGTACAAATGATCCTTTCCATTATCTGGTCTAAATAGAATGCAATGTAATATATTTCCAAGGTTTACTAATGAAGAGTAGTACCAATAGTATTCTTTGTTGGTATATCTTTTGCAGTAATTACTATGAGTTTTAATAGGTGATGCTTTTGTAGTATTGGATTGAAGGGAGAAAATCCAGCTAACCTGTAACACAACAGCTGTAATTGAGTCCAATTCCTAGCACCCAATGTCCGTCTTCTGTAATAAAGTGAATGCTGTAATCAGTGGTGAATTCCCATAAGGCCTATTTGATTAGTTGCATGGTACCCAGGGGGCTACGAGTTGGGATGGAGCAAGAGCAGGATTTTGGAGAGGCACAGCCATGATCCCACATAATTTAGGGGTCTATTTATCATGCTGTGTGAAAAAAAAAAAATGTAGTGAAGCATTACCATAAGTGTTGCTCATAGCAGCCAATCAGCTGACAAACTAGAAGGATAGAGAGTTGCAAAGCAGAAAGTAGTGTATAATAGACATCCCTTTACTCCAGCATTGTTGGCTAATTAACTAAATTAGAAACATTTTTTTTGCACAGCCATTTTTATTTTTACGCTGAACTGTGGTGAAAAGTTCCTATAGCCATGCTTGCTTACCAAAGCACTTATTTTCACTAGATCTCAATTACCCACAGTGTTAATTTAGCAGATTTACTTTGACTTTTTATCAAAAATTCTAATTTGGTTCTCTGGAACTAGGGTTGCCACCTGGCCAGTATTTTACTGGCCTGGCCGGTATTTTTGATGGTTGATCACAATGTTATTAATAGGAAAAAGAGATAAATATATAGGAAGGCCGGTATTTTTTTTTCAAGAAAAGGTGGCAACCCTATCTGGAACCTGTACACCACCTAATGCCACCTTACATAATGTCCACTCCCTTTTGCACTCTATATTTCAGGGTAATGTGGCTGTGAATTTGAATTAGTATTTTATACAGGACACATCTGTTTTGCTTTCTGCTATGCATTATTTTAGAACTATTTATATTACCACAGACACATGATTTTAAAATAGAACACGACTGCCGGCAGTAAAGTCTCTCCTTATTTGGCCCCAAGAAGTTCAAAAAATCCATAAATGTACCTGAATAATCCTTAGCATTTTAAAGCATGCTTCTTGACAGCATAACTTGTGCCGTTTTGAGCAAACTGAAATAGTTTCAGGATAAATTTGACTGAAAGGTGCAAACTTCTGTTATATAGCCCACACATGCATATTCCAGGCTTAACATTGAGTTTTTAACATAAAAGAGAAAATTTAATAATAGGTGCGAACTTTGCTCCAGTTCAAGGGAGTCAGTCAACAGGGAGCAGTTATCTGATTGGTTGCTGGGGGTTACTAAACCTGGATCAAACCTTACACCTCTTATTTTTAGCCTTTACAGTTTTTTATGAGATTTAACTGTCAGTACCCAGCAACAGGGACAGGTAACCCATAACTGACACAAACTTGTGTGTGATAATTCTGCCTGGGGTGCAATGTATCATCCAACATTTCAGCTCACTTTACAAAGCTCCCGCATGCAGAAAAGGAGAGAAAGTGATTTTGCTGTAAGGGACAAGACCTTGACAAGATGATAATTATACCAATCATGACAAAAATATGAATAGTTAAGGAGGGAGTAACTAAAGTAAGCCTATCCCAAGCATTCATTGTTATGTAGTGTATGTGTGTGCAATAACATAAACAATGAGTATTGGGTCATTAAATCTTTGACACACCGAGATGCACATCATTGCACAGGTCACGGGCAGCTAAACATATGTGTGTAATTATATAATTACATATATTGTCATCATATATATATTCTGTAGGTTGCTGGGTCTGACGTTTCTGACCTGTAGCTCATGGAATGGAGGACTTACAGTGCTATGCACAACAACATGAATATTCTGAGGGATTTGCAAGTCACCAGCTGTTTTCTGCTCCAGTTGCAATTCATCACAAATGTCAGTTTATATTCCCCGGAGCAAAGCTTTCTCTCTGCATCTGGTACCAGTGTTTGGAGTTGTTAGAAACACAGGCTTTCTACAGCCCATTTCTGTGTTTTGCACTTGACAGAAAGTGGAACTGATGCATTCAGGGTATATGGTGGAACCCTCATTGTTTATAACCTGACGTGTCTCTGGGGCAGCTGATCCTGCTTGCACCTTTGAAGACGGCTCTGAATTTGACAGCCACCCCAAGAGAACATGGTAACTGGCTAGGGAACTCTTTGGTAGGAACCAGATTACAAGGCATCTATGGATCCTCCATGTGGGCTGGCTTTTGACTAAACATGATAACATGTTTTCCCTTTAAAGGGGCTGTATATCTCCAACACCCATTCAATGAATAGTGAATGTGATGAACATATTTTCTGCCTACTGTTATAGCCAGGAAGCTAAGTAGGGCAAACTGAAATTGAACCAATCCTTGTGATAATTAAATTCACTGTACAGATAATACTCTTGCATAATGGACTTCTGCTAACCAAACAATCACAAAAAATACAGAAGGGAGGGAATTTATACAGGTAGCGACCTTACAAGGACAAAACATGGAGTGGCTTCAGTTTCCATGTTTATACAAAACTGTGTCCCGTGTTCATCGCTAACTGACAAATCCTCCGGAGGCTGCTGCAGTATTATCAATGCGGCTTTATTAAAACATACATGATGATACAATTACTAGTGGGTGTGCA
>CM044435.1:37297491-37323686 GCA_024363595.1 Xenopus borealis | reverse complement strand
CTCTTCTAACATCCCATCAATAGCTTTGACAAGGGCTTGTACAGTGCAGTCTATGGAAGGGAGTGGTAATGGGCACCAGTGGTCCTCCTCATAAAAATCTTATCTGCCAGTGCACTATATTTATGGTGAGCATGTGAAGGGGAACCATGGCTCGTCTTCTGCAGTTCCAAACGTTTGGACTATCAGGCCAAACAAGCAGAGATTTAAAAAGGTAACAATATCTTGTTTCACTCATTGTATGTGATTGGCCTGTACACTTTTGCTTTAAATTGACCATCAAACTCCATATTTTCATGTTACTGGCCCTTTAACAATGAGATTTTGGGGGAGGTTGAGAAGATCTTGTTCTCTTCCTCTTATAACCAGCATGGAGCCCAGTCTTTACTTGATACAGCTATTGACTAGTAACAATACAGTTATTTATAATGCTTGTTAGGTTTAATAAACTCGGTTCTCTTAATATTGTTGAGCAAGCTTCTATTACATTTTAATTAGTCATTGCATTCTTATGTAGATATATTGCAGCTGTTCCCAGGCACCCTTACTACAATAGATGGGAAATATATACTTACATTGGAGAATACTGGTAGGGCTTTCTTGACTAATTATAACAGGTTTTGGTACACCTACGTGCTACATACTTTCACTTCATATACGAATGACTAGGAGATTTAAGGTATATAGTACTCATGGAAACAACATAACGTTATTAAAGGATATTGCAAGGAACTCCTAGAAACACACACATGGCACTGGAAACTTGCTAAACCTATACACTGGCTGATACTGACTGCTGCGGCACCATATTGAAACATTCCTCCCAACTGTCCCATTTTTAGAGGAAAGTCCCTCTTTTGACAGCTCAACTGGCAGTCCCTCATTTGTACTGGAAAGTCACATTTTTCTCAGCACTGAACAGCCAGAAAAAGAAACAAATAAAGTTTCTAACTTAGTTGGCTCTTGGCAGAGAGCCCAGAACAGCCACAGCTGCAGATAAGATACTTTTGTAACCATTTCTACGTAAGAAAATAAATAATTGTAACAATATAAGATAACCGGTCCCTTGGGAAAAGTTAGACTCACAGCTTAAAGGGAAAATCACCTTCATTAGCAAAACTGTAATAACTGAAAAAGAACACAGAAATATGTTCAAACTTTCATCATTTGCCAAATTCTGTAAAATGAACATGTTACTTAGAAGGTGTGGCCAGAAAAATTGGGTGTGACCAAAATATTTTCGCACCAACTTTTTTGTCCCTCTTTTTATTTCCAAAAGGTTGGCCGGTATGTTGAAATGTTTAAGGCTCAACAGTTGAAGTTTTTTGTTAGCTTTTTTGGTGTGGGCAAAACACATTACTCAAAGTGAATAGTTACCAAGTACCAGGTCCTTGCACAAAATAGGCACATTCCTTGAAAATGGAACGCCTATTTTCAAGCAATAGCCTCACTTTCTCATTTTCAAGCAATTCTGAAAATGTTGTCCCTCCCTGCTTCTATAGAGCTACAAAACATTAGGACAAAAAAGAAAAAAGAAAAACAGGCTATGCAGTGCTCAACTGCTGTAACCCAAATGTAATGATGCTAGGTTTCTTAGGTAAATAGTAACTATTCAATAACAGGAAGAACACACTTGCTGCAATAACTTGCAAATCAATAGCCATGCTGGACAATTTGCAGTATCAACATTTGGAATCAATACAAATGTATATGGATTGCATTCACTGCAGTCTGTACTCTGGTGGCCTTGCTACTGGCAAATTAACTCCCTTGTCATCCTAGTTGCTGCTGTTTGGCTACTTGCTCCTAACATTTAAAGTCCTACCCTACTTATACTGGTGCTGGTATTTAAAGGGATTCTGTCATGATTTTTATGATGTAGTTTTTATTTCTAAATTATACAGTTTACAATGCAGATAATTAGCTCTACCATATAAAATTTAATTCCTGAACCAATAAGTGTATTTTTAGTTGTAATAGTGGGGTAGGCAGCCATCTCAGGTCATTTTGCCTGCTTTCTGGCAGGCTGTCGTTTCACCTACTCAATGTAACTGAATGTGTCCCAGTGGGACCTGGATTTTACTATTGAATGCTATAGGGAGCGGCTATTTGGTTACCTTCCCATTGTTCTGCTATTAGGCTGCTGTGGGGTAAAAGGGAAGGGGGTGATATTGCTCCAACTTGCAGTAAAGAGTAATATAAGTTTATCAGAGCACAAGTCTCATGACTGGAGGCAGCTGGGAAACTGACAATATGTCTAACCCCATGCCAGATTTCAAAATTAAATATAAAAAAAATCAGTATGCTCTTTTGAGAAATGGATTTCATAATTCTACTGGAGCAGCACTATTAAAGGGGTTGTTCACCTTCCAAACACTTTTTTCTGTTCAGTGGTTTTCAGATTGTTCTCCTTAAATAAATACTTTTTTCAGTTACTTTCCATTATTTATTTATTTTACTGTTTTTTCCAAAATCTAAGTTTAAAGTTGAATGTTGGTGTCTCTGGTGTTTGAATCTGACAGCTCAGTAATTCAGGTGCAGACTAAACTAATGTTACAATTTTGCAACATTTAATTGATACATTTCACAGCAACATCTCTGGAGTATTAGCAACTATTGTATCAATTCTAACAGCTGCCTGTAATGAAACCCAGAGATTATGCTCAGCAGGGACAAAGATAAGAAATGTATCAATTAAATGTATCCGTTTAGAACAGTTGGAGGGTCAGTGACCCCCCTTCCCAGAGCTGCTTTAGAAGGTGAAAAATGACACTTTACACTTCAATATTAGAAAAACGGTTACAAATAGAAAATAGACATTAAATGGAAAAAGTCGTTATTTATGGTGATCTATCTGAAAATAACTAGTTGTTTGAAGGTGGACAACCCCTTTAACTGATGCGTTTTGGAAAATATTTTTTCCCCATGGCAGTATCCCTTTAACACACACCCGCCCTAGCAGATTGAACTTAGTTGAACTCACTATACATATATATGTCCCTGAGGAAGGTCACTTTATTTGACCAAAACAATGGATTTTCAATAAAAAACACTTGTTTTGATGCTATGATCTGTGAGTGGGGTATACTTTAATATGTACAAAATTCTTAACCAGCACAAAGGCATTTTATCTGTATAGGTGTGCTCTGTTTCTGTACTTAATTTGGAGCTTTTTAAATAACACAGGTTTCTGGATAATAGATACATTCATACATATCTGCGTGTGTGGAAACAAAAATATATATATTAAAAAAAAAAAATATATATATATAATACTCAGGTGTTAGAGAGTCCTGACAGAAATGACATCACTACTCACCGTTTATAACGGATGACATCAGTACTCGCCATTTATAAGGATATTAACAAGATACTCATGGCCTTTGTGTATTATATCCTTATAAATGGCAGGTTCCTATGTCAGAAAGTACTATTTCTAAATTATGATGAGCTCTTCTAGAATTTTCTCACGTTGCGCACTGCCTAGCATAAGGATTTTTTGTTTTTAAAAAAAGTGCTGGAAAATCATGCCCTATGCCACATTTGTACCAGCCATTTTTCTCCAACAAACAGAGAAGGCTCTTGCCTAACCTAAGTCCTGTGACTTGTGCTTTTATATGGTCACGTAATGGCGTTGTGACTTAATAATGTCTATAAATTACAGTAGGGGGTACATTATCTACTATATATCTTATTAGTCCGACAGCTGTATTGCATTCTTGGATTCCTCTGTACTTAAAGGGATACTGTCATGGGGAATTTTTTTCCCCAAAACGCGTCGATTAATAGTGCTGCTCCAGCAGAATTCCACACTGAAATCTGTTTCTCAAAAGATATATATATATAATTATATTTAATTTTGAAATCTGACATGTGACTAGACATATTGTCAGTTTCCCAGCTGCCCTAAGTCATGTAACTTGTGCTCTTGTAAATTTCAGTCACTCTTTACTGCTGTTCTGCAAGTTGGAGTGATATTAGCCCCATCCCTTTGTACCCCCCAGCATCCTAACAAAAGAACAATGGGAATGTAACCAGATAGCCGCTCCCTAACATAACATAAGAGCTGCCTGGTACATCTAAGAACCGCACTCAATGGTAAAAATCCAGGTCCCGCTGTGACACGTTCAGTTAAGTGCTGGCTCTTTCTGAAAGCACATGACCAGGCAAAATGACCTGAGATGCACTTACACACCAATATTACAACTTAACAAAAATACACTTGCTGGTTCAGGAATTAAATGTTGTATTGTAGAGTGAATTATTTGCAGTGTAAACAGTGTAATTTAGAAATAAAAACGTGTTCAAGCCAAGATCGGCTTAGTGCGAGCATAACTATAATTTCCCTCTTTCCATTCATCCTTCAGGCCTGTGCTAGCACCAGACCTTTAATGAGCATTGAAAACTATGTACTGCTACTCCAGGAGATATTAAATTATTCAAATTGGCACCAGTTAAGTCTATGAAAACGAATGTACATTAAGCAAGGATGCGCTTAATTAATGGCCTTTTCTAATGCTTATTGCATTGCATCTCAGTTGTGGCCAAATGTGGGGCATAGAAAAACAACCTTTCTCCGTAAAATAATATATCATTAAAGTGTGTATGACAAACATCCTTTCCTGGTAAGATACAGTAGGCCTGCTCACATAGCCTATATTGGGTGTTCGTCATCATCTATCGCTTCCTCACTTTGTTCCAAGCTTAGGTTCCTCAGTCTGCTGCCATGGCAACCACTTGCAGGCCTCCTGTTTATTACTGAGCGATGGGGTCTGCCCTTTGTGTATAAGTGAGTGGGAGAAAGGGGGTCTGTGGTAGGAAGGCCACGGTGACAGTATCTCAGATACCTCTAACCTACCATGTTTTTGTTTCCCACACACTTGTTCCCTCTTTTCTCATAAAATTAAATTCTGTCCCCTTTCTTTTCCCATTTTCACTTTGTTGACGGGCTAACTGCAAATAGATCTTTCACTGCAGTTCCTGTTACCAGGGTTGGACTGGGGGGCCCAGGGCCCACGGGAACTGCTATCCAGGGCCCCCCCTCCGGCCCCCTTGGCTCCTCTACTGCCTGGTGTCCCGCTGTGCCAGTCCGACCAGGCCGTTTCTGTGATGTAGTAAAAAAACACATTCAACAAGAATTTTTGTTGGAATCATTGGAATAGTTAGAAAAATGAATTGTAAAATATTCAGTTGATGTCATTGAGCACAATGACTTAACATCTAACGTAATCCAGACGTATTGTTCCTCCCATATTATGTTAATTTGCTTAGAACGTGTGTCTAATTTAAATACAAACAGTTGAAGACAATACCTGCGACTATGGGACTACCCTCAAAAATGTGTAATCCCTTGTGCACCTTTGGCAGATGATGGAATATTGGTATCACTGGATGATCCTTAATAAAAAAACCAACATCAGCAGATGTTACTACTCCCAAACATTTTCCATGTGACACAAGGGATTTGAGGGCAGATCCATAGCTGGAGGTAGAGTCCACCTTCAATTTACAATACGTATTTATTGTCGATAAACCTCATCAAGGTAATGATCTGTATCTAAAATCACCACACAACCTCTCTTGCATGCATTGCGTATTGTAATCTTATCATTCTGTTGCAAATCTCTAATCTTTTTTCTCAGCATACGAAAGATTAGTGACTTTATTTCTATTTTTGTCCTTCTGAACATCACTGTTCAACTTTATTGAATCTCTCATGCAATCTTGATAAATATCCATGAGGTTACTTCTTCATGCAACTGGATAAAAATTTCAACTCTGCCCCCTTTCACTGTTCTGCACAACACTCTTTGCCTTCCCATTTTCACTTTGCTGACAGGCGAATAGATCTTTCACTGCAGTTCCTGTTACATGTGCTTGTTAATGTGTCCAGTATTCTGTTAGCATTAGGGCTGGTGCAGACGGGGAGATTTGGGGAGAACTGCAGAACTGCCTTCTCCCTGTCTGCCGCCTGTTTAAATCAAAAAGCGCCAGCACCAATGCACATGCGGCACGGTGATTTCCAGAATTACCCGAAGTTTTCTCACAAAGCAACTTTGTGTGATTCCGGAAATCGCCGCGCCGGGTGTGCATTGGCACTGGCGCTTTTTGACTTAAACAGGCGGAGGACAGGGAGAAGGCAGTTCGGGGAGATTGTTGCCTTGCAGAATCGCCAAGCGACAGAAACTCCCCCAATCTCCCTGTCTGCACCAGCCCTAAGTGTATCTACTCTTCCAGCCTCAAACATGTGTTGGCACTTTGTGTATGATCGTGAGGTGAAAAGGCTGTGCTTACTGTATTTGTTTGTGTCAGGAAAAATCCTAGACTTTTAAATGAAGACAACAGCTTATGATGTTTAATAAAAAAAAAAGAAGAATTGGGGTTTTATGGTTTTGCAATACAGCTTTTTATGTCTGGGTGACAGACCCCCTTTTAACTCTTAAGCATTCTGTATGCTTTGATCTTTTAAATCTCTTTAACTTGTCTGCACTTCTAAAATGTGAGGAGAACCCTATCCTATCCTGGTATTGAGGGGATATATGTGGCTTTCATTACTATGTTATTTTCAATCCACATCTTGAGATTATTTTGTCTAATCATAGAAATTCACATGTAGAATATTGGAAATCCAGCTGTGGGATGTTGGTCCTGGTAATGGAAATGTACCACAATGCCTTGTGTAAGCAAAGCTTGGTTGGTATATTTACATGCGTGGACCATAGACAGCTAGTGTTCTAAAAATTGCTTGACTGAGATCCAATGAATCCAGCAGTTTAGAAGAAAACGCAACTTTGAGCAATTTATATGACGAGGAGAATAATATCCACAAATTGTACTAGTTACTTGCACGTGGCAAAACCATATTGCCTTAACGTTAAAAAGGAAAGAAAAAGCATTGCAATGATTGCCTCAAGGAACTATTTGTCTTGTACTGTTAATTTGGATGTACCAGATGCTGTCAGTCTTGCCAAAACAGCCCCTGAAGCTTGGTCATAACACATGAACGTTACTAATGATACACTTTGGTTTGGGGTTAATGGAAGTTAGGTCTACAATTGGAAAGCTTTGAGTGTTTCTAACATTTTACAGGTAGGGAAGTTTAGTGTCCCTCCCTTCCACATCCCTTGAGTATCAAGATATAAGAAAGTGGTTAAGGGTTGTGACCTGTCTAGTTTTTCTGACTTGGGGTGTAGCTCCTTTTTCTGGAAAAAAAAATAGCGTCCTTCCTATATATTTATCTTTTTTTTTCCTATAAATAACATTGGGATGAACCATCAAAAATACCGGTCAGGCCAGTAAAATACCGGCCAGGTGGCAACCCGAGGTGTAGCTGGTTTGTGGCTAAATTTTAAATAGAGTGTGAACACAATAGTGTTTGATCAAGCTGACCCTACGCTTAGTCTTTTTTTTAAAATAAATAAACCTACTGGCCTAAATGGAGTATAAAATCATTGTATCAAGGATCGGACTGAGCAGGTGCCAGAGTTTGTATTCCCCCTTCTGTGTTTAAACAATTTATGATTGTCAGGGGGACTTCAATAGCGTTTTCACATGATAAACCATGACATAGGTTTTCCTGAACTGAATTGCAGTTTTCATGTGATAGACCTTTTTCTATCTGAATTGAATTTGATGCTTGAACAGATGCTTGAGCCTGCACAATGTTTCTTGGTACTTTGGCTTTCAAGAATGGTAACATTTAAATCGTTTGTTATTCAATGTGATTTGCAGATTGTTCTTGCTTTCAGTAATACTAGGATTATTAACCTATGAGCCAGCACCAAAATTAGGTAGGAGGCCTCTCCACGTTCCCATATAAATGTAATAACAGTAGCTAAAGATACATACATAACTGGTTCTAATTATACATTTGAAGCTAATTCCCCAAATGAATTTGTAAAACAAAAGTATGCAATAAAATGTTACCTATTCTTGCTAACAAACATTATCAAGGGATGCGGCCATTGCTTGCCAATTGTGGCAGTTTAAAGGCACATAAACCATCTATACTAGCAACATTCCTCCACCTATATTTTTCTCTACTACACCCTCTAGCATGTGCCAACATATTTTCTTGGGTTAAACCATATTTGGAGCTGTAGTCCAGCAGCAGCTCCATATTCTGCACATTTCTAAACTCTCAATGGGTGCTGGGCAAATTGATGCAAAAATACTGCTTGCTATGTTTCCAATTGATTTTCTATTCTCTGGTCATATACTTGTAGCTGGGGGTTTTAAACATTTTTTTCTAGCCTTGAAAAACGAAACCGCAACGCATCGGATATTTCACTGCAGTGAGAAATTGACAGGCCAAAATGGCTTGCAACAAGATAACTGACATTGAATACTCCTCTTGCATCTGTAATTAACACTGACATTCCTACTTGGAAAAGCTAGGGGCATAAATAGTTCTGTTTATGGGTAGATTTTTCTCCTTAATGCTACACTTGGCTAACAGCTAAAATTCAGATTTTTGCTGTGGATTGACAAGGATTTGTGCTGTGTAATAATAACCCTTTCTCATTTTTGTTACACAGGGCACTCTATACATACGAAGACAACTCCGATATCCTAACTTTGGCATCGTCAGGAGGTAAATATTTATATACTATTATATACTATTTTGTGTTGAAAAGGAAAACCCACTATAAAGCAAGACAAATGTTTCCTTACATGCAACACTTGTGTTTTAACCTCAAACTCATAATTCACACCACAATGTGCTGTGTATGATTGTCCCTGCCTTGCAATGTCTGCAATGTTGTGCATTGACATAGAAAGCCAAGCCCAGAACCAGCATTTTGTGATGGTCAGTGTGATCACCTGACCAGAAATACTGCAGCTCTAACTGTAACCAGAAGAAGTGCGGAAGCAAATGACCTAACTTTTTGCCGTTAATTGGCTCATGTGACCGAACATACACTAGGGTTTGTTTTTGTGCACCCTGAATCGTAGGATCCCAGGGGCGACACTCAGTTCTTAAAATGGCAATTTTCTATTCCCAGTGGTACATACTGCTAAAGTATATTTGAAAGAAAATGGTTTATTTACATGAAGCATGGTTTTACACATGATCTGTTTTACACAATACATATTTATAGAGACCTAGTTATTGACTGCTTTACATGCACTATTGGAAGTGCACTTAGTTTAGCTTAGTTGAAGAGTAGATACTACACTTCATAATAGCTCTAGTCCCTGCCTACAGCAATAACAATTCTACATTTCTTAAATTTTGGTCATTAAGGAAAAAACACATGTTCTTTTAATGCTATATGCTGAAAATGCTTTGTTGCCTATGAATTACAATAGTTGTCTGAAATATTAGTAGGCAGCCACTTCCCAATATTCTATTTTCTTCGATAGTGGCCAAAATGTGTGTGTGCTGTTTTCATAAGGTACAGAACACAATCAAAGGGATACTGTCATGGAAAATGTTTTTTTTTTTTAAAACGCATCTGTTAATAGTGCTTCTTCAGCAGAATTCTGAACTGTTCTTTCTCAGAAGAGCAACCTGATTTTTTTTTTTTTATATTTCAATTTTGAAATCTGACACGGGGCTAGACATGTCAGTTTCCCAGCTGCCCCCAGTCACGTGACTTGTGTGCTGATGAACTTCAGTCCTTCTTTACTACTTTACTGCAAGTTGGAGGGATATAATCACCCTCCCTTTGCCCCCCCCCACCCCCAGCAGAACAATGGGAATGTAACCAGATAACAGCTCCCTAACACAAGATAACAGCTGCCTGTTAGATCTAAGAACAGCATTCGATGGTAAAATCCAGGTCCCACTGCCACACATTCAGTTAAATTGAGTAGTAGCAACAATCGCCTGTCATAAAACAGTTCAATTTTAAAGTTCTAGCTCTTTCTGAAAGCACATGACCAGAGATGGCCGTCTACACACCTATATTACAACTAAAAGAAAACATTGGTTCTATTGTATTGTATTATATTGTAGAGTGAACTATTTGCAGTGTAATTTTAAAATAAAAACTACATCATAAAAATCATGACAGAATTTCTTTAGACTCCCTAGGCATTTAACAGCAGTAAGTGAGATTTTGCTCAGTTAAGCATTTGGTTGTTCTATTGGAATTTTAGTTCTTTTCTGTGCATTTTCTTTACTTTTACAAATCAAAAGTGTTTGTGTATTTCATATGTGGCCCCAGACAAGTTTTATTTTTCCAGTGTTGCCCAGGGGAGCCAAGAGGTTGGACATCCCTGCCCTAATACAAAATGAATGCAAGTCTCTGACAATAATATGCCAATGACCAACGTAGAGAGGCACAAAGCATGTAATAGACTATGACCTTGTTATGTTCTAAAACTATGTATAACCAGCTCAAGGGCAGACGTTCTGTCACTATCTCACTGCTCTTTCCCCTGTTTCTGTGGTGTTCTATCCTTGAGTTTTGCTCGGCCATAAACACTTTTTTTCCCTTTTCTGATGTCTTTTGCAGGAGGGGGTTTACATGATCTCGCCAGCCGTTTTGAAAACCAGAAGGTTATGTACGGATTCTGCAGTGTGAAGGAGCCTCACGCTATGTTGGCTCGATATGTTCTCATCAACTGGGTGAGGAAAAGGGACTGAGCTAATTAATTTAGTGGGTGGGTGGTAACTGAATGCCAGAAGTGGATTTTAATTGTAGGCCGTTTCAAGCATGCACAGGAAATTGGCCTGATTTCATAGTTTCTATTTTTTCCAATTATTTTACCTTTTTATATTTTACCGTTTATACATGTAAGACACATTTATAATTTAAAAAGTTGGGGATCAGCACTTGCATGAAAATGGTATATGGGGTGCCAATAATGGTGAAGAGACCATACTCTCTCAAATTCTCTCAAGAAAGCTCTTAAACAATTCACTTCTATCATTTTTGTTCTTCTTTGCTAATCATCTGTTATGATTTATTCTCTTTTGCATTAGGAACAACAAACTCCATCTACTCATCTTATTATAAACACTTTGTGAATCGTAATATAAACAGCGCACAGAGTTCTATAAACTGAGGCCCGTATACCATGTCCTTACATGATTGTTCATGTAAGGGGTGTAATGACGGAAATGGAGTTTCTAGAGAGAGACGCTCTGTATTGTATATCTACATACCATAATTAATCAGGGGACAATGAAATTCAGTTAGGGAAGTGTATCCGGTTATACAGTATAATATAGATGCTGTTGAAATTGGCAGAAACTTGTACATGGGATTTTTGGCACGCTATTCAAGGGGACCATTTTATGAGGATTAGTTATTACTAGACTTGTCCTTGAAATGTCACATTTTATAGTTCTACCCTTTTTTTGGTAATACCAGCTTTACCCTGTGTTTTAAAAAGGTTCTTTATTAAAGGGACCAAGTATGGTCTACCCAGCTCCAATTAGAAGTGCATCAAAATTAAGACACTTTTTGCAATTAGCATGAATCATTTAAAAAAAAGAAATTTTCTTGAGATTTCATGATATTCACATCCTGAGCAACCCAACATGTTCTACATGTACAAGGCCCAGACAGAATGGCAAATGCTTAATTTACTGACCCTGGAAGCATCTTCTGATGCTTAATTGTTCAGTTTTATTGCTCCTGTCACATTGAGCGAAAGAACGTGTAAAGTACAAAATGATCTTTTTCACAGAAAAAAGCAACATTTCCAGATGAGGGCACGGTGTACCACATATGGAGGCAATGTTCCAAAGTACAAAGGTTTTGGACCAGTCTGTAAAATAAAATCTCACTGGTATTAATCTACCCAAATCACCAAACCAAGCCCTATTGAGGAGTAAAATCACAAACAAACAAACAAACATACAAAGGCTCTTATCTCTCATATCTTCACAGCAGCTAAACTGACGATCGCTAAGGCTTAGGCTACACGGGAAGATTTCAGGGAGATTAGTCGCCTGGCAACTAATCACTGCGTCTTATCTCCCTGAATGGCTTGCTGGTATCTCGCACCCGCTAGCAATAAAGTCGGCTGCGCCTATTCACACGCAGCGATATGTCTTTCAAAGTAGCTCGAAATTGTCTCGTGAAAAATTTAAAAAAATGCGTCGCCGCCTGTGAATAGGCGCAGGCGACTTTAGTGCTAGCGGGTGCGAGATGCCAGCAAGCCATTCAGGGAGATTAGTTGCCTCAAAGACACGGCAATTAGTCATCAGGCAACTAATCTCCATGGATCTTCCTGTGTGGCATAAGCCTAAATTGTGGAAATCTCCACTATTACCTATACAACTACTTAAAACAAGCTAAATTGGATCCTATTCAATGAGAAATTGACAAGCATCTGAAACAACAAGCGAACACAATTTAAAAAGAAATGAGACCCATGGATACACTATGTCACCCCCCTTTGGTATAATCTGTGCCCTCCTCTCTAATTAAATAATTGGATATAGCAAAGTCTGCATGCCAACGGACAAACAGAAGCCATGTAGGATTATTAACTAAGATATTGTACACCAGGCAATATTTTATCGATATGCTTCCCGATGGAGATATCCATAAACATGACTGGATAAATGGGGTTTCCCTTAAAGGAAAACTATACCCCCTGAACAATGTAGGTCTCTATAAAAAGATATTGCATAAAACAACTCATATGTAAAACCCTGCTTCATGTAAATAAACCATTTTCATAATAATATACTTTTTAGTAGTATGTGCCATTGGGTAATCATAAATAGAAAATTGCCATTTTAAAAAATAAGGACAGCCTCCTGGGATCCTAGGATCCTACGGTGCACACAAACATACCAAACAAACTATAAAGTTAGATCACATGAGCCAATTAACAGACAGAGTTGTGTCTTTTGCTTCAACACCTCTTCCCTTTACAGTTAGAGTTTAAATATTTCTGGTCAGGTGATCTCTGAGGCAGCACACAGACCATCATGAAATGGTGGTTCAAGGCAAGAGATGTAAAAGGGCAATATTTACTTAAATATATATACCAGGTAGGGAATAGTCTTTAATATGTCACTTGATTTGATATAAACTATATGTTGCTCAAAAATTAATTTTCGGGGTATAGTTTTCCTTTAAGGAATACTGTCATGGGAAAACATGTTTTTTTCCAAAACACATTAGTTAATAGTGCTGCTCCAGCAGAATTCTGCACTGAAAGCCATTTCTCAAAAGAGCAAACATATTTTTTTATATTCAATTTTGAAATCTGACATAGGGCTAGACATATTGTGAATTTCCCAGCTGCCCCCAGTCATGTGACTTGTGCTCTGATCAACTTCAGTCACTCTTTAGGGTGGGGGCAGACGAGCAGATTAGAGGAGATTGTCACCAGGCGACTTATCGTCTCTTCCACTCGCCGATAATCTCCCCAAACTGCCTTCCGTGCACTTCAATGAGGAATCACTTGCGCTTATTCACTCATGGCGCTTCTATTTCCGAAGTCGCCAGAAGCTTCCTCATGAGGCAACTTCGGGCGACTTCAGAAATAGAAGTGCTGCGAGTGAATTCGCACTGGCGATTCCGCATTGAAGCCCACCGACGGCAGTAAAGAAGGCAGTTAGGGGAATCTGCTCGTCTGCCCCTACCTTTACTGCTGTACTTCAGGCCGGAGTGATATCACCCCCTCCCCCTAACAGATCAATGGGAAGGTAACCAAATAGCAGCTCCCTAACACAAGATAAAAGCTGCCTGGTAGATCTAAGAACAACACTCTATAGTTAAAGCCAAGTCCCACTGAGATTGATTCAGTTACGTCAAGTAGGAGAAATAACAGCCTGCCAGAAAGTAGTTCCATCCTAAAGTGCCTACAGTCACATGACTGGGGGCAGCTGGGAAGTTTGACTATGTCTAGCCCCATGTCAGATTTCAAAATAGAATATAAAAAAAATATTTTTGTTGTTTTGAAAAATTGGATTTCAGTGCAGAAGTCTGCTGGAGTAGCACTATTAACTGATGCATTTTGAAAAAAACATGACCGTATCCCTTTAAGGGAACCCTATGACCTGGAAAATTAAAAGGAGGAATATTGTATAGTTTGATGGTTCTGATTTTTATGATTATTACGTTTTGATTGTAAACTACTCACCTGCAATCTTTGTTTTTTTTTGTTCATCCTGGGTTCATAGTTTTGAATGACTCCAGGATTTCGTTACTGGAAGCAACATTCACGGTCCGTTCTCCTAATTACATTACGTTCTACTAATTACATAACATCCCCATTAATAATAATAAGACTCGGGACACGGCAAATAGTAATGTAAACTTTATTGCTGCTCTCATGCATATTTGTGTAAAACACAATTTTACGAGATCTGTCTTTGCTTTGAAACCTTTGAAAGACGGTAGTCAGTGATGACTCCTGGGGTCTGGGAGAGGTCAGGGATGAGTACTTATTTTTTGTATCCTTGAACAGTTGCGACCATGTTCTATTCTATGCTCTATAAGCATTCTCAATATGTGTGTACCCAGAGGAACAGCATACTGGTCTCCTCCCATGTGTAGGAATTGATTAGGAAACACGAGCTTGGTTAACCCATGCCATGTTGCACAGTGTAACACACAAGAGTACAAAGGGCAGCAAACACGTATGACTAATTTTAGAGTGACTCTCCTATCCCACAAAGGCTCTGTAACATGTCCCTTTAATTTTTTTTTCCGAATATTGACAGCTATAATGTGTCCTTGAGTCTGTATTGTAGAGATTTGGTTAATTAGAAGCAGACAAATGTGTTTCCAGCCTTGGGCTAAATTGTCTGTTTTATGAGAAGAGCTGGTCAGTTGGCCGTGCAAACTAGAAGCTGACCTTCCCCATAACTTTCAGCATCCCCCAGCCCCAATTCAGATAGTACTGGCAGGTTTGGTCCCCCAAAAATGGCTGCACCCTGATCTGGGATGCAAATAGCAGGTTTGGTGCAATTCATGTTGTACTTTTTATCCCCCTTTAGTACATGTCCTGAAACGTTGTGTGATCCCGCTAGTTGGATTCAAATCAAGCAGTATGCAATAGGTCTGCGAGGGTACATTTATGTATTTAGATGGCTATATTTGCTTCTTAAAGGAATTGTTCAGTGTAAAAGTAAAAACTGGGTAAATAAATAGGCTGTGCAAAATAAAAAATGTTTTCAATACAGTTAGTTAGGCAAAAATGTAATGTATAAAGGCTGGAGTGACTGTAAGTCTAACATAACAGAACACTACTTCTTGCTTTTCAGCTCTCTCTTAGCTTTTTACACTGACTGGTTACCAGGCAGTAACCAATCAGTGACTTGAGGGAGGGCCACATTGGTAATAGCTGTTGCTTTTGAATCTGAGCTGAATGCTGAGGATCAATTGCAAACTCACTGAACAGTTATGTCCCATGTGCCCCCCCTTCAAGTTGCTGACTTACTCAGATTTAGAGAGCTGAAAAGCAGAATGTTGTGTTGTATTCTGTTATATTAGACATCCAGTCACTCCAGCCTTTATACATTACATTTTTGGCTAACTATATAAGAAACATTTTTTATTTTTCACAGCCTATCTATTTACCCAGTTTTTATTTTTACACTGAACTGTTCCTTTAAAGGAACTGTAACACCAGAAACGGAAAGTGTTTCAAAGTAATTCATCTATAATGTAGTATTGCCCTGCACTGGTATAACTGTTGTGTTTGCTTCAGAAAGACTACTATAGTTTATATAAATAATCTGCTATGTAGCTATGGGGGCAGCCATTCAAGATGGAAAAAAAACACACAGATTACATAGCACATACCAGATAACACCATTGTATTGGACAAAGTATATGTGCCCTTTTTCCAGCTTGAATGGCTGCCCCCATGGCTACAAAGCAGCCTTTTTATTTATATGAATGATGTAGTCTTTGTGAAGCAAATGCACAGCTTTTATACAGTATATCATATGTTAATTACTTTAAAATGCTATCATTGTTTTGTTTTTTTCTGTTCCTTCATATTTTGCTATTTCTAAATAAGCCCCTTTTAGCTTCTGCAGTTTAAGGTGCAGAGCCTGACATTTCTGCCGCTGGCATATGTTTTCTGGTTTTGACAGCTTTTGTAACCGAGTGCAAATTAAACTGAGACTGCATTTCAAATCCATCTTGCTGAAAGTACAAACAAGCCAAAGGAAACGGTTTTGGGTATCTGTGACTCTCCCATTATCCTGCCATGCTTGAGTTCTTTTGTCTTATTGTTATCCTTGTAATGGACAAATGGTAAGCACGGAAGTCACCTCAGCAGGACTAACCTATGAGCCAGATATAGAGGTCCCTATGCACATCCTGCAGCAGCTTCTCTTGATTGGTATGTGCTCTATGGGCTGTTCATAGACAGGACCCTGCTAGCCATGTAACCACTATAAAATACATTTTTTTGTCACTGGAGTCACATATGGGGCATTTTAACATAATCATTTATTACTTCACGTACATCCACAGTGGGGTAAACTCTGCCTCCCCCCCATATGCAGTTTTTAATGTTCTTGGTAAACTTAATAATTATATAACACATTTGAATTGCTTTGCGAGGCCTCCTGCATAAGAAGGTGCCCTTGTGCCACTAACCTTGCAGCAATCCTCAGATGGTACATACTTTTAAAGCACCACTACCCCCTACTGGTATAAACAGTAGTTACATAACATTATTGTCATAAGTCTCTCTTTATGACCACTTGAGTTTCAAGGGTATCCAAACCAGCATCATCAGCCCCAGAGTCTGGGAACCACATTAAAATACCTGGTTGTCCTATTTCCATAGCCATTCTGATACGACTGGTGATCAGCAAGAGGATTCCCCAGGGGCGATCCTGGAGATATAGCCGCCTGAGGCAGCCTTCAATATGCCGCCCCCCCACTTTCCCACGGCGCTCACTTTTTTCAGCGCCAAAGACGGGTAGGGGGGTCCACGGCGCAAGTGTGCTTTTTTGCCACCCCTGGTTACCAGAGGGGTGCTGCCAGCTGAGGCGAGTGCCTCAACTCGCCTCATTGGCGGAGCACCCCTGAGTTTCCCAGTTGCCCCCAGTCATGTGACTTGTCCTCTGATAAACTTCAGTCAATTTTTACTGCTGTACTGCAAGTTGGAGTGATATCACCCCCTCCCTTCCCCCCCACCCAGCAGCCTAACAACAGAACAACGGGAAGGTAACCAGATAGCAGCTTCATAACACAAGATAACAGCTCCCTGGTAGCTATAAGAAAAGCACTCAATAGTAAAAATCCAGGTCCCACTGTGGCACATTAAGTTACATTGAGTAGGAGAAACAACATTTTATATTGTAGCGTGAATTATATGCAGTGTAAACGGTTTAAATTAGAAATAAAAACTACATCCTAAAAATCATGACCGAATCCCTTTAAGTTTTTTATAGCATTTGCACTTTCCAGAATTCTATTGCTAATGTAAAGTTGTATTTATTAGGAACAATTAAAACAGATGTGCGGTAAGCCAGTCAGTACAGTTCAGGCCTAAGGCCTACAGGTTAAGCTTGAGGCAACAGACAGGCACAGATGAGTAAATGGTTTTGGGTTATCTGAGACTTTGGAATAATGAGTCCAGTCTATCTTGGAAGAAATAGAATAGTGGTAGTATTTTCTGTAATTGTCATGACTTTGTTGCCCCCTGGTGGAAATTAAATGTGATTGTGCATGTGAAACTATAGATTTCACATGAACTGTTGTCTTTTTAAGGCGAATAAAAACAATCTTTGTTTTTCAGTGTTCAGGATATTATCATTTTTATTCAGACAATCTTAAATAATTATATATTTATATTTACTATGGGTGGTGACTGCCAAACTGATTGCTCTGAAATATAAGTGATCGCTTCAATGGACATAATTGAAACTGCTCCCTCATTTGCTTACCTTCAATAAGCAGTAACTCAAATCATTGCATCATTTGTATGTGGCAACCAGATAAGCCTAAATCCACTGACCAGCATTAAATTGAGGAGATTTTTTTTCTTGTGAATGGCTTCCCAAAGCTCCATATTGTAGTGGTATACGGTATGTGCCTACCTCTAATAAGTTCTTTAATTTTACGCTTTTCAGGTTGGTGAAGATGTTCCAGATGCTAGGAAGTGTGCCTGTGCCAGCCATGTAGCCCAAATTGCAGACTTTTTCCAGGTGAGTGGCTTCTTGGCAGCCCTGAGAGTCTATTTGAAGGGGGTGCCACCCTAATGATAATCAGAGATGTCTGTTTTCTCCAAAAGCTGCCTTATTATTGTCTTTGGTATCGGTGCCTGTATATTATATACAAATGGTTTGTTGCATTTTCCTTCTAATTACTGTGTAAAAGACCCAGTGGTAGGAATGAATGTGCTGAACTGTAGGGGGCCACTGAACAACCTTCACTTCTGCCGGCCTTTTGAAGGAGGTGGCACTTTTTTTTTACATTACTATATTTGCACTACAGTTTTCCCTTTAGTTTCATTATTTAACGTTCTGTGAGTACTGTTCTGGTTTGTGCCCACTTTAAACACTGTCTGTGCTTCTTTGATAGGGAGTGGATGTAATTGTAAATGCCAGCAGCGTCGATGACATAGACCCTGTGACCATAGGCCAGCGTCTAACCAATGGCTCTGTGCGCTTGTCCAGCCCCGTCCTTCAGCGGCTGCAGCTCAAAGATGAAGGACAAGCTGATCCTGTGGTAGGCAAAGTGCATGGTACTTGGCTTAGACTGTATCACCTTTGGGAATCTCTTACTCATTTGACCTTCTTGCAGGGAACCAATTACCAGAAGACAAATGCAGCTGTGGAAATGAAACGACTCAATAGGGAACAGTTTTGGGAGCAAGCAAAGGTGACCATACCCTTGTTCTGATTTATGTTTTGCAACCCATTGCTGCTGATAGTTATTGTGTGTTTATTTCTGCCATAGCTTCATGCCCCTACTGCCTTTGCTGTTAATGAAATATAGTTTAATTTTATTTGCTCAAAATAGTATTGCCCTGTCAAATGTTGAAGCAGATTGTGCCAAACATTTTTCTTGTCTGCTCTTATTAGGGCCTGCCCTTCCTTTTATCCGCTTCTCTGTGATGTAGCCAGATTCTCTCTCAGTCTTTCTGTATCCCTTTAACTCAGGGGTGCCCAAAATGTAGATTGGGACAGTAGACCTTTAGCAGGTGATCTGTAGATTTCAAAACACTGTCAACAAACAACTTGTCTAAATCACACTCCCAATTTTTCATTCAGATATTTATTATGTTAAGGTTACATAAGAAATAGCTGTTTTTTAAATATAGTAATATACGTTTTCTCATAAATCAGTATTTAACATTTTCCATGGAACAGAATGCTAACCATGATTTTATGGATGTAGATCATAATGTCACAACATCACTAAAAGTAGACCTCCCATTAGTAAAGTACAGGCACTTCTTCTTTAACCCACTGCATTTTCCCATCATTTACCTTTGCATTGCTAGAAAGAGGAGGAGGAACGGAAGGAGGAGGAGAGACAGAAGGCCTTGGAAGAAAGGCTTCGCTTTGAGCAGGAACGCATGGAACTGGAGCGCAAAGAGCAGGAGGAAAGAGAGAAGCGTTACCAGGAGAGAGAACAGCAAATAGAAGAACACAGGTACTTTCATATGTGCAAGAACATGTGCCATTATCTTTCTTTCATCTGGAGAACCCAATGCTGATTATTCTCAAACAAACAAAACACATATTGGGTTCATAGGATTGGAATTTGGTACAATTTACAGTGAGGATTTATAGTAAGCGCTACATTTGAGACTGTGTAATTTTGATTTTGACAAAGGTTTTAGACGCTGTACAAATTACTGCTTTCCATAAGTTTATATATGAATATGGCTCCGTGTATTAGTAATTACTATACCTTGATATCTCCCTGTAGATGCACCTTATGCATGAGCATCAGCCATTTTAACTGCTACTCTCTTTTCTAGTTGTATGAAATATCCAATGCAAAATAACCTTTAACAGTATACCAAGAGACTACTTTGTCATGTCTCAGAAAATGTTGTGCAGGGTCCCCTCTGTGCATTGCAAGCCTACAACATTATGCAACCAAGGCACCTCACTGGTGAATGCTGCAGGGAACCTTTAAGCAATGCAGCAGATATTGTTTACGGATGCTTTTATATGTCCATTCCGACATTGAACTCAAGGGTTTTTACTTAACCTGCATAATCTATGCAAAAATCTTACTTTTTCTCTTGCTGGAAGCTTGAGTGAGGTGTTTCACATGCCTTTTTAATTTTTCTTCTGCTTTTCTGTACATTGTAAAACATATCTAACCGCTCTGAAAAAAAAAAACAATTGGGTTGCTGTTACAAGTAGAAAATGTGACATCCTTTGAACTGTAGTTATCTTGATGTGTTTTTCCAAGCATACTGGGATTGGGTAGCATTGATCCCTCTGTGCTTACCAATGACATACATGTAAGCCATCCCCATGCAGCAGTGTCATGTACATCCTATTAAGAGAATGTGACATTAGAGTTGTGTGGCCTGCAGCCTTTTGCTTTTATATGTCCACAGAACTCCATACATCTATATTAGATAGTAGTCACATTATCCGTATCTATCTGGCACTTTGTGGCATCAGAATGTGCCATTTTTAATTTTATATGAAACTGGTGTGTATTGTAGAAATATGCGTGTTATTAAATTTAGTTGAGCTCTCTAGACAGAAACAATATATTTCCCTGCCATTGTGTAGCATTCTGTGTTATCTTCACAAGGCTACATGTGTAGGTGTTGGATCTAAACAGTGGATTTCTTGTTCAATCAAGTTGCTATCTTGCAGTGTGCCACAGTTTCTGCTGAGCTCCCTGAAGTGATATGTGTCTTCTTTGTTGGCAGGAAGAAGCTGCAAGATGAAGAGGAAGAGGAGACAAAAAGAAGACTACAGAGCAACTCCATATTTGTGAGTGAATCTCTTGGGGCTTGATTGTATTTCACCTCTCTTCCCCCTCCCAGCAGTGCTTTATTATTGCTAATAGAACTGTTTGTTTATTCCTTGCCAGACGGATCAGAGAGAAGATGAAGAGGCTATCGAACAAAAGAGGACGGAGAGTGAAGTGGAGGTGAGCTAGTCCGGGTTGATAGGGGTTTGCACATTGCACAGCCTTTATACTCCAAATTCTTTTGGGTTATACCCAGCTGGGATGCTTTGGAATATGGATTACATGTATATTTTAAAGGAGTCTTTCATCCCAAAAATGCTTTTTTTGCATTATGAAACAAAATGTCACTTAAAGCTACTTTCAAATATACATTAATTTCAAATTGGTTTTAAAGTTATTGGTATATATTCTTGCGCAAGAATATTCACAAATTTATATTTACCGCATGTTAATAAACTCGCGAAAACATTCTGCGTTAAATTTGTCTATATTTTGTGCGAAAATTGTTACCGCACTTTAGTAAACGGACCCCAAAAAGCTAAAACCACATTAATTTGCTAATGAACTTCTAGTTGTAGAGAATAACAGTGATTACATATAATGCTTGTTTTAATGGCAGGAAGCAGCAGCCATCATTGCTCAGCGCACAGAAAACCCACGGGAATTCTTCAAAAAGCAGGAAAGGGCTTATTCAGAGTGCGGCTCCACATTGCAGACACCTCGAACAGGTGACTGGGACCAGATGGACTTGATGGGGTCACCTACCGGTACTGATGGATTTTCAATTTTATGATTGGTGCAACTTTGGCTCTTTGCCCTTGTACTGGGTACAGTTTAAACTCAAAAACAGCAATCAAGGCTAGTCCTGGAAATGTGTAACAAATGCTCTCTACATTTTCATTTTATTTTTTTTTAAAGCAACTGGGACGGAATTCCAGCGTATATGCCTACAAATTCAGATTATTTTTTTTTTATACAGACAAATTTAAAACCTCTCATACTGTAAATTATTTACCCATTCTTTCTTCTGTTTTACTTAGAAAGCAGACCCTTGCTTTGTGTTTGCACTTTCTAACGTCCACTTCCCTTTCTCTGAATTTTCAGAAGTTTTTGAAATTTCAAGAGTGCCAATGAGTTCTGTGCAACAGACTCCTTTGCCCTTTTTGCCCTCTTTGTTTATCTGTGAACTGGTAATTGACCCTCTATTCTTCCTACAATTGCTTGTGAGAATCAAGGAGTTGGAAACTGAAAGTAATTTCAGTGATTGGAATAACATGAGCATTTAATTCATTAAAACAATAGATAAAAAGCATGTAATCTGCTTTTTTTTGTTATTGACATCAAAGAAAATGTACCTACTGCAGGGTTACATTTAATTCTCCGGCTTCAAGTACAACAAAAGAGGCAAGAATGGGAGGTTCTCCCTAGGAAATAAACTAAGTAACAGTAGTGTGTACCTCTACTGCTGGAACATAGTCCAAAATTAATGTAAAGTACAAAAATTCCTTATTTCATTAACAAAATCAATCAAAGTAGTCTAATCCCAAGCAGAACCCCAGTGTTTGGGCCATGTAATTTGATATAATCAAGCAAATACAAAAAGCAGGATAGGCTTATTGTTCGTTGAAAAAGGAGCCCAGGTAGTATAAAAGTAAGTAGAAAATCTTTAGACGAACATATTCAAACCTGGCGCATTTTGTGCCATGGGTGGGCACTTACTCATAGGCTGATGAGTAAGTGCCCACCCTTGGTCTCCTTTTTTAACCTACAGTAGGTCTATCCCACTTTTTGTTTTTGCTAGGTTCTCCCTTCTTAAACTCATGGAACACTGTCCTTTGCCTTAACAGAGTTATGAAGATGAAATAAAATTTCTAAACACTAGCTGATTTCTCTTCAGTCTTTGAGGGATGGCAATGAGTTAGGCCTCCCTTAGTTCCTTCCTCTTAATGTACTGAGGAATAATAATAAGCTCTTTGCTACTTTTGCTTTTAGGCCTAATAAATACAGAGCAGAATACACTATATCAGATGTATATGATGCATTACTACAAATCAAACCAGTTTTTGTTGTCCTTAAATTGTTCTGATTGTGCCTACAAATCAAACCAGTTTTTATTGTTCTGATTGTGCCTACAAATCAAACCAGTTTTTGTTGTCCCTAAATTGTTCTGATTGTCCCGTTTAGTTCTGTATGCTTGTCCTTTGTTTTATACAAAGTCCACAGAACTGCAGCACTCTAACAAGTTAATTCAGTTTTGCTATGTGATTTTTATTGGTTCAAACTGTGGTAGACAAACATTGGCAACACCTTTATCAAGGGTTGCTAAAGGGCCATGTGAGGCCTGAAATTTTGCCAATCTTTCTCTACTACACTTTGGGCCACTACAAATCACATGGCAAAACTGAATTAACTTGTCAGTTTGCTGCAGTTCTGTGAACTTTGTATATGATTTTCCTGACCTGCTGCAGGTTGGGTAACTTACTGCTAAGCACCTGATCCAAACGGATAACATACAGAGGCAGAGCACTTCACTATTGTGCGGAACAGTTTAGGCTTTGTTTTATGACTATTCGTTTTCTTTTTTTGTTTACAGCATTCAGAAGCTCCTCTGAGGCTGGACCTCCTTGCTCACCAGGACCGGAACCAGAACGTCGTAGTAGTCTGGGTGAGGAGTGGACCAAGACTCTGACGTCTGACAATCCAATGGAGGATAGTGTTTGGACCCCTCAGGGACTCACTGAAGATGTTTTTATGGAGACAAAGGAAGAAGATGTGGGATTTCCAGAGGCTCCTCAGTTGACGGGGAATGAAGAGGAAGCTGTTATGGAGCTCGGCGAGGTAGACCTTATGTCAGATGCTCATCCTCCCCCTGCACAAGAGGCCACTAACCTACTGGATCTTTGGCAAAATGATGAGCCTCAGGACTCTACATGGTCTGACAAAAATGTGATAACCTCTCAAGAGGAGGTCAATGTAGAGGAAAAGACCTTTGTGGAAACAGAGACCTGTCCTCCTGTTCCCGAGGATAATCTTCTAAACTTTGAGGAGCTACCACAACCACCTCCAACATTCTGCGATATGGAGGCTGAGGAAGATCCACAGAGCATCATCCATATTGAGGGTCCACATCAGATGACTCTTAGTTACCAACATGCACTACAGGAAGCCTCCTGCCATCAGCCAGAGCTGACAGACTCTCTTCTTACCAACGGGGAGACGTCACAGAGAGAAGGAACACAGGTGACCTCCAGTGTGACAAAAGACACAGTGCGTGATTCATAAATTGCTTTTATTAAGTAATTTTCAGTGTGATCTGTATTTGTGGAGTCCCAGAGGTAGTGTGGGAGGAATTGTCAAGGAAGCAGAGTGGGCGCATAATCAGTCGCAGGATATTTTATCGTATAATTATATAATAATGTATTATTTTAACAGGAAGTATTTTCTGATATTTCATTGGGAAAAATATATTTAGAAAGGGAAGAGTTTTTTCCATGGTAAAAGTCTCTCTAAACAACACACACACTATCTTATTCAAACTTCTTCATTCATTTCTAAGAGAGCTATTTTGCTTTATCTAAAATGATCAGCTTTGCATGTTGTGTGTTCTTGACAGCCAAAGAGAACAGTGTCTGAATTTTCCCACAAAAATCTCCTTGTAACAGTTTCAAATCAAAAGGCGATTATAAGAAAACACCTATCCATCAGGTTAAACAATTTTACCTTAGCTTCTAGATGATGCAGAGGAAACTATTTCTTACTGTGAAGGGGGGGGTGACGACATTCTGCCTGAATCCAAAATGGCAACTGACATTAACCTTATAATTTTTCACTTGCTGAAGCATTTTTGGAAGCTGTTTTTAAAGCTTATTAAAGGTTAAGGAAAGGAAAAATCACTGTCAGTGCTAAGAAGTTGAGAAGTTGGAAGTAATTCCAGTTGCTTACCTGTTATCCCATGCTGGCACTCTTCAACAGCCTGGTGTACTGTACCAGTGCCACACTTTTCTTTCTCTTCTTTGGTTGTTCTCCTTAGTTAGGAGGGGTGCATGCAAGGTAGATCATTTCCCCCAAAATTCCTGTAATGTGTATTTATTAACCTGTATTTCTATAGCGCCAACATATTTCGTAGTGCTGAATGTGTGAGAACACATTTGATTAAAGGGATACTGTCAAAATCCATCAGTTAATAGTGCTGCTTCAGCAGAATTCTGCACTGAAATCAATCAAAATCAGATTTTTTTTTTTTATATTTCATTTTGAAATCTGACATGGGGCTAGCCATATTGTCCATTTCCCAGCTGCCCAAGTCATGTGACTTGTGCTCTGATAATATTCAATCACTCTTTACTGCTATACTGAAAGAGTGATATCACCCCTCCCCCAGCAGCCTAACAGAACAATGGGAAGGTAACCAGATAACCACTTCATAACACAAGATAACAGCTGCCTGGTAGATCTAAGAACAGCACTCAATAGTGAAAATTCATGTCCCACTGTGAATTCTTCAGTTACATTGAGAAGGAAAAACAGCCTACCAGAAAGCTGTTCCCTGGCACAAGTCACATGACCAGGGGTAGCTGGGAAATTGACAAAATATCAGATTTCAAAACTGAATATAAAAAAATCTGTTTGCTCTTTTGAGAAATGGATTTCAGTGCAGAAGTCTACTGGAGTAACACTATTAACTGATGTGTGTTTTCCCATGACAGTATCCCTTTAAAGAAGAGGGTGCCAAGGAACTCCACAAGCAGTATTGTGGGCTGGTGGAGTTTTTTTTTGGAGCATTGGCCCTGGCTAACAAGTGTCTACTATATTTACTGGGGGTGCTTAACGATTTGGCTGCCCACCCCAAAGTATTTTAACTGTTCTCTTCATACTCTGCTCATCTTGTTAGTCAATATAAGAGAGTTCCTTTTGTTATTTTTATATAGCAGAAGTGTTACTCTTTGGGGAAAAGGCATATGGTTAATTTTGGGTGCCCACCATGTTTTAGTAGCCCTAGTTCATGTACCAAACTGTACAAAATAGAGAGGGTAAAGCACCAAAATTGTCCTAAGTGCGATTTGCCAGGCCAAGACAAATGGTAGGATCACTGTGTAAAAATAAAAACAAAAGCCTTTGTGTACAAGATGCAACATGTGCCAGGTTTCTATATAAATGTTTCTGTATAAATGTTGCCTCAATTATTCAGGATTAATTATTTAGGAAGCTGCCTTCTGATCCTGATTAAATCTGTTTCTTTCTAGGTTCTTGTCGCTATACTAAGGGACACATAGACTTGCACTGAAATAGCCTGATGCTTGGCACTTGTGCCAGCTGATGTCTGCTGAAAAAGCCTGGCACATGTGCTTATCAGGTTATTTC
>CM044435.1:37258292-37274365 GCA_024363595.1 Xenopus borealis | reverse complement strand
GAGAGACAATGGAGAGAATCTGTCACTTACGAATAGGAAAAGGTAAGGGAATGGTTTCATGACACTGTGGGGCCCATTTACTAAATTCACGTGAATAGATCGAAGTTCGATCGAATTCGTTCAAATAACAATCGTAGGATTAATTTGATTGGTCGAATATGCAAATTTGGCTTATTCGATCAACGAATAGTGAAGGATTTTAAATTTTAAAAATATTCAACTGCCTACTTTGCCAGATTGGACCTACCGAATTGTAATAGAAGCCTATGGGAGCCTTCCCATAGGCTTCTGAGGCTAAGTCCCGATTGAATAGGATCCGTACGATCGAAGTCTTCGATCGTTCGAATCGTACGAATCATTCGAATGATCGAATAATTCATTCGAATGATCGAACTATCATTATTCGATCGTTGAATGATCATAGGTAGCCTAAAACTAAAAACGAATGCTAATCGAATATCGAGGAAAAACGAACTATTTTTGGGAAATAATAGTAAATTTTGCCCCTGTGAGTCTAAGGGCGTTGGAAATAGTTTTTACAAGTAATATGGCTTTTACTTTGCAGAATCAGGTCATTCTGGATTAAAATACATCTATATTTATATATCTCATATTTATATTTGAAAGTTCATATAGTGTTTATGCAGTTTTTCAGCAAAAAACCAACTGACTTTCATTAACCTAATGCATTGCACGCTGTCACCACTCTCACACGCATTAGGACATTCGGAAACCTACGGATTCATTTGAGTGGTATTTTTATTGAGAGTCAAACCCAAAGGCTGGGCTTTGGATCAGAGAGAAGCACTGAATGTGAGGAGGCTTTAATGTTCTGTTAAAATGAGTCATTTCCAGCCTGCTAGAAACATACATTGAACTGCTTCTGTGGAACTCGATGCAATACTGATGGTTTAAATAGCTGCTCTTTCTGCATTTTTTAGTACATGAGCTGAATCATGAATTTGAGGCATTTCAAATGTGAGTAATCTCTGGCCATAAAGCAGCTCAGTTTTTACTCATAAAAGGAAAGCACTGATATTTATACACCTTATATATTTCAAACTTCAGTATAAATACCCCACCCACTACCTGTTGGGATAGAAACACAGCCTCTTTATCCCCTCCTGCTTTTGTACAGTTCTAACTAGGCAATACCAGCAGTTTTGTTTTATGAAGGACTGGGAGAGAACAAATCACTCAACCATGCTGTGTCACAAGTGCACTGTATACTGTTGTCTCATGCTGGAATCAGCATTTCAGTGCAGGTGACATCTGTCAGTGACTCACAGCAGTGTTGGTTGCAGTAACATAAAAAATTTAGGTTGAGGAACGCACAAATAAATGGTATCAAATGTTCCAAATATGAGTTGATTTCCCTGCATTTTGGTATTGACCTGGCCAAGTGATCTGTTGCAGTACCTACCAGTACCCTTCCTTTCCTCCATGTATTTAGTCTTCAGGTTGAAGGCACAAACTGAGAATTCCACTGATTAAACCCATGTAGGGCTTTACTGCAAGCACACACAGGCTTTTGCATTTTCCTAGATCTGAATTAGAAGAGGGGTAAGAGGAGTTCCAGTAAAGGGTGGTACTAGTTAAAAAACGGTGTCAAGCAATGCTCACAAAGGAGAATTACTGTATACGGCAGAACAATCTGTTCAGTCCCCCTGTTGCAGGAATGTGTGACCTTTTTGGGTTTTGCTTAAGCTCTTCTTTGCAGCCCAACATTTGCTCAGTTGCCACGATTATCTTATAAAAAGTAACCAGTTTAGAAACATGCTGTGCTATATTCCAGCTCCAACAATACAGCAAACAAATACACTGTGTAAATACCTGAAATAACATTTGGCTTGGCTCTCTAAGGGCTCGTACACATGGGCATTTTTTCCAACGCATGCTGAGCGTGAACATTTTCCATTCCAAACCAGCCCTCTGTTCTATAGATAGCTGAATGCGAGTCAGGCGCAAGAAAATGCAACATGCTGTGTCTAAACAAATGCAATAAAACGCGAATGGAGTAAACCGCAATGAGTACAAACAGGTAGAATATAATGGAATCAATTAGCAAATGCGTTTGTGCTCAAAACTGCATTTAAACATGTGTCCTAAGAGCCCTAAGCCCATAGTTTAGTTGCTTTGTGCAGTTAGGCAGGCTCATTTTGACAAAAAAAGGTTAAACTTAACAGATGTCTTTTTTTTTCATCATTAACTTCTAAATTCGAAGTTCGATGGAATTTAAAATGAATTCGAATTAGAATCTTCGAATATGCAAATTATTCAAATTCAACCATCGAATATTCAAATTCGAATAATTCGAGTAAATTTTATTCGAATATTCGACTATTCGATGGTCGAATAACTTCCCCTTTAAATTTTTATTCAACCACCTACTTTGCCTGAACCAAGTTACCGAATTGGCAATCATTAGTTTTGATCGAATAAAAAAAAATTCGAAAAGTTCGAATCGATCGATTGGAATGATTGATTGATCAATCGAATTTTTTTATTCGATCATTCGATCGATCGTATTGCGGTAAAATCCTTCGAATTCGATAGTTAAATTCGAAGGATTTTACTTCCCTTTTATTCATATGGTCGAATTTAGAATTTTTTCGAAATTCGACCAATGATAAATCTGCCCCTAAATGATGTATTTCTGCAATCCATAGCCTGGCTGTTTAGGGTACGTACTGCTCACCTTCATTTCAACCGCAGGCAAACAACAACAAAAAAAAAAAGAAAATAATAGAAAATAAGTATTTTAAAGTGAAGGTTTTAATTTCAGAAATGGAGCTTATCTCCAATGTCGTGTGACTAAATCATATATCATTGTTCACAGATATATTGTTACCTTTATTTCATTTACCCAGATGGTTAACCCTTTAACTCAATGGTATTCACTGCCATCATCAACTCATGGCATAGCCCAACAAACTCATGATAAAAATATTCAGCGTGAGGCTAGTGTCTTTGACTAGCAAACAACAGAGCACTGATATCATACACTACATGAGATTATAGTTTCTTAAATAAAAAGCCCTTTCAAGTTGGATGGATTAAATATCCTTGTGACATGGAAAAAAACACTGTATTCATACACACACAAACACACATCAGAACAACAACTGCCATTTGGTGTAGATGCACTAGGGTCTTGCTCATTTTATTAGCCTGTTTAGTACTGAAATTTGTAATATGAATTATTTTCCTTTATTTGCATTACCAGCTGCATCCAAAAACAAAAAGGTCCCTGCATCGTAACCTATATTTATCATATGTACTGCTCTAATTCTATTTACTGCTGCACATGGAAGCTCACATACAACATAGTTGGCACATTTAACTTTAATACCACAAAAAAAATAAGTATGAGAAATAAAACAGAAACTCAGAAAAAAATAAACATGGCTTCAAGTCTGAGCACGGATATGTTATCTCACTCCCTCACATATTCTGTACCAGGCGGGGTGCAGCCCAGCTCATATGTGTATTGTGGAGAACTGTACAAAGTTTAAAGTCACAGGTCTTGTAGTCCAGTCATATTCAATGGCTCCCCAAATGTTCAGTTTTTTGTTTTTTTTGCCAATAACAATAAAAGAAGCAAGTGATGTGCACTCTCATACAATGTAACTATTATGTCTTCACATTCAAAATGTATATGCTCTTTGAAGAGCAGCAGGTGAGAGATATATGTTACTCAAACTGCTGTAGTCCTGCCCAGCAGGGGGATAGGAAAGATGAGCTGGCAGCTACCAGGGAGTCTGTGCAAGCCACTGCTACTGATGTCCGAGCCAGCCCAGGATGGAGGCCTAGCCCTCTGTGCTTCTTGTGGAGGATTGGACAAGATGTGTGAGCTGAGTGCTCCGGGAAGTGGCTGGGTGTGTGACTGCACTGTTAAATGTTGTTTATGGCTGAGGGGCTGCTCTGGTTTCACCAACTCGTCCTGGACAGACAAAAATGGGTTTAAGATCTTCCGGTAGATCCCTCGCGTATCGGTGAGCACTTCGCTGTAGGGTGGCGGTGGCTCAGCCATCAGCAATGCCTCTTCATAACATGGTGGCTGAGACAGATCAGGCTCTGTGGGCACAACATAAAAAAAGTTACGCAAAACAAGAAATTTGTCATTGCCAAAGAATTCACAACCACACATGGTGGTACAACTGAAGAAGACGGAAGCAGGGATATAACCAGTGTCGGACTGGCCCACCGGGAACCAGGAAAACTCCCGGTGGGCTCAGATGTCAATGGGCCCCTTTGTTTCTAGCCATTTGGCCATTTCACAGTCATTCCCTATTTCTTTATGGTAAAAAAGATGCTTAATAATGGAAGAAGAATAGAGTATAGTAAATAGATATAAAAGACTAGGAGAAAAAAGAGGTTGAGTGAGGAGAGGAGGAATATTAGTTTGGAAAGTGGGTCCAAGGTCTAAAGTTTTCCGGTGGGCCCCTGGTCTAAGGTTTTCTGGTGGGCCATTGGCATTCCAGTCTGACACTGGATATAACTATAGAGGAAGTCAGTGTCGGACTGGGACACCAGGGGCCCACCCTTAAACCTTAGACCAGGGGCCCACTCTCACTACTAATGTTCTTCATCTCCTCAATCAACCTCTATTCTACTAGTTTGTTTCCTTTACTTTATTCCATCTATTTAGCCTCTTTGTTCTAGGGAATGGCCATGAAATAGGCCAAAAGTTTAGCAGCATGAGGGCCCACAGACAGCTTGGCCCACCTGGAGTTTTCCTGGTATTCTGGTGGGCCAGTCCGACACTGGAGGAAGTAGGTCCAGCGGCCGCAGGGGGTCCGATGAGGTATAGGGGCCCCATAAGACCCTAAATGATGAGCAATTTCAACATATATTAATAAAAAGGACAACTTCTGGATATGGTAGTGGCCCTAGAATGAATTTGCTGTGGAGCCCTGTAATATCTAGTTACTCCACTGGACGGAAGCCAGGAGTAGAATAACCAAACTGCTAATATCACTAAAACATTGTACGTCCAAGGTACACCACCTCCAAAACAATATGAAGGCTAAACAATATAGTGGTAACGATGTATCATTTCATCAGTGCTATTCCTCGTGTCATTTGGGCATTTCAAATATGTTATTAGTATTTATACTAACCCACTATTCAGAAAGGTATGGGACTTGTTATCCAGAATGCTCGGGACCTGGAGTTTTTCCGGGTAACTGATCTTTCCTTAATTTGGATCTTCGTACCTTAAAGGGGTTGTTCACCTTTAATTTAACTTTTAGTACAGGTATGGGACCTGTTAGCCAGAATGCTTGGGACCTGGGGTTTTCCGGATAATGGATCTTTCTGTAATTTGGATAGTCATACCTTAAGTCTAATAGAAAACCATCTAAAAATCATTAAATAAAGCCAATAGGCTGGTTTTGCTTCCAATAAGGATTAACTATGTCATAGTTTGGGTCAAGTACAAGCTACTGTTGGAGCTTTCTGGATAAAGGGTTTCCAGATAACAGATCCCATACCTGTATATTGCAGATTGTGATATTCTGGGACAATTGGCAATTTGTTTTCATTTTTTATTGTTTGTGTTTTTTTAGTTACTTAGCTTTTTATTCAGCAGCTCTCCAGTTCAGCAATCTGGTGCTAGGGTTTACCTTAGCATCCATTGGCTTGAATAAAAGACTGGGATATGAATAGGAGAGGCTCCGAATCGAAAGATGAGTAATAAAAAGGAGCAATAACAGTAAATTTCTAGAGCTACAAAGCATTTGTTTTTTTTTGATGGTGACAATGACCCCCATTTGAAAGATGGAAAGTGTCAGCAGAAGAAGGCAAATAATTCAGAAGCTATAAAAAAGAGAAAAAGAAGGCCAACTGAAAAGTTGCTTAGAATTAGCCATTTTATAACATACTAAAAGTTAACTTAAAGGAGAACCTGTAAACATTAAATAAAGCCAACAGATTGCATTTTGCTTCATATAAGTATTAATTATATTTTACTTGGGATCAAGTACAAGCAACTGTTTCATTATTACAGAGAAAAAGGAAATCATTTTTAAAAATCTGGATTATTTGAATAAAATGGAGTGTATGGGAGATGGCTTTTCTGTGATTCAGATCTTTATGGATAATGGGTTACTGGATAACGGATTCCATACCTGTCCTATTTTCTAGTGCTAAATCTAGCAGCTTTTTTACATTTGTCAGCTCAGTGGTAGAAATATCTACCTTCAGCTGAAGGAAAGACAAGCAATTCTGATTTTCCTGCATCTTAGTCTTCTCAATTAGTATTTGACATGGGATGGACAGTGTTATTTGCTTCACGTGGCATCACCTTGCCCAGGGTTTTAGAGATGGGGAAACGCCGAAAATTGTTATTAGGCCACTCCCTAGAGAAGATGCCCTGATTTATGCACAGGCAAAGAAATGGCCATTATATTATACATACCGCATTATATTGCCACCCCTTTTATATCGAGCAGTGAATCCCGTGTGTGAATTAGAGGAAATAGTTGTAGTTTCCTTAAAGGAAAACTATACCCCCCAAACATACCAAACAAACTATAAAGTTAGGTCACATGAGCCAATTAACAGACAGAGTTGTGTCTTTTGCTTCCACACTTCTTCCTGTTACAGTTAGAGTTGAAATATTTCTGGTCAGGTGATCTCTGAGGCAGCACACAGACCATCATGAAATGGTGGTTCAAGGCAAGAGATATAAAAGGGCAATATTTACTTAAATATATATTCCAGTTTGATAAGATTCTTTAATATGTCACTCGATTTGATATAAACTATCTGTTGCTCAAAAATTCATTTCCGGGGTATAGTTTTCCTTTAAATCCTTGATAGTTGCATTTATTTAGTGTCAGACAAGTGCAACATCAAGCCTTTTTACTCTCACTTCATGTCTAGAGATTTCTTGTTAGCATTATGTTCGCCTGGCTTCTGATGGGTAGCGCTTATGCCTGGGCTCTTACATTTTATGGGGTCAGCCAGTGGCCACCTTCAGAAGGTCAGCTGTGTAATAGAGTGATCAAAACTGCTTCTGCTCTGCATCAAACGGATGCAGTTAGTCAACACGAAGATATGTTTCTGGGTGTATATTTATAGAGTCATTAGAATGCACTGAATTACACTTCCCAATCTGTTTGTTTTTTTCTCATAACAATTCAAATAGGCAGAAATGTTTTAATGTGCTAAGCTGCATTGAGACAATAAGAGTGATGGCACACAGTAAGACAGATCTCCTGAAAAAGACTTTCCATAGTATAACACTGAAATCGCCGCAACTGAAAACCAATTACAGCGATCTGGCTTAATTGCACAGCAATGCAAAGTGAGGCCCTTGTGTGTCTTGGCCCTAGAAATGTTTATCTCTGACTATTGCCATTATTCCCAAAGAAAAAGGACCATTTATGACATGGTACCATACCCATGATCTTGCACCCTCCCAAAATACTTATCATCAAGGCAGCGCTGGGACAATAGATAAGGGCCCCCCAAGGTCAGTGCTCATGACTGACACTCTCCTGAAGCCACACCTTTCCCACACCGTGGCATTCCCATTCCAACCCTCTCCATTTTGAATCTCACACAAGAATTATCACCTCCCCTAATATGCTAATATGCAGGGCCAGAGTTACTGAAAGCAGAAGAGGTAGGGAGTCTAGGGTCCTAGTACCCACTATACCCTAAGTGTATGCCTCTTCTAGATACCATTATGTCTGACTCTGACCAAAGTGGATACCATTTCTTTAAATATTATCTATGATCTATATAGCTTTAACTGAACTTCTTCCAGGCGTGGGCTCTGTCTTGGAATCAGTACCTTCTTAGAATACAGCCTGGGTTATGAACATGTTCTTAAAAGATTTCTGACCTTAAAGGAGAAGGAAAGGTTAAAATTAAATAAGCTTTATCAGAAAGGTCTATATAAATACACCAGTAAACCCTCAAAGTAGTGCTGCTCAGAGTCCTCTGTCAAAAGAAGCACCACATTTATATCCTTCTATTGTGTACACATGGGCTTCTGTATCAGACTTCCTGTTTTTAGCATAAACCTCCAGGGCTAGGGCGTGAGCATGCTCAGTTTGCTCCTCTCTCCCTCCCTGCTGTAATCTGAGCTCAGAGCGAGCAGGGAGACTCGGGCAGGAAGTGATGTCACATCAAGCTAATATGGCAGCTGCTCCCCTAAACAAACAGAGACAGGTTCTAGAGCTGTTTACTCAGGTATGGAAAAAGCATTCTAAAGAATTAAAATGGCATTCTAGCTTGCACTGTTGTGGCTAATCTATTGGCAATAAACTGCCTTGGTAGCTTTCCTTCTCCTTTAAATTGTCCCTTGCACATTTAAATGAAGGGGGTGGTATTTTGCAGTATTGACACCAAAATTCTGTTAACCTCTTTCCCACAGGATACCGGTGTAAAATCTGAAGATGGAGCCCTACTTCAAATGGTTCTTAAAAAAGACCAATTTCAATTCTAAGTTTGATGACGAGTTCTTCTGGCCACTGCAGGGAACATCATTATGTTCTGCAGCAGCTCCCCCATTCACTAACCTTTTTATCTCCAAATTGGAAACTAAACGTTTCCTCAAGGAAATATTTGATCACAGTGTCATATCAGCAAGCGAAAACTGCACAATAATCACTCTATGGTAATTAAAAAAAAGATGTCAGCCGTAGCATTGGCCGGCAGCATTTTAACTGCAGCATTGTGTAGTTTTCTGTATCTGGCGCATGCTCTGGAGAGGTTACAGTGCTTACCCACCTCCCAAAACTTCACTTCACAAAGCTTTCCAAAACACCTTATTCAGAAGTACAAGCATCCCCTTGCCTAATTGGGTTATTCATTTTAACTGCTCTACAATACTCCTTGCAGCTCAAGTTCAACACGATTGCTTTAACCACTTTTGAACATTTATGGGCATAGAATAAAGGCTGTCACTTTTTTGTTCAGATTTTATGCAATCCTGGCTTAGCTAATTAGTTGATGGCCAAGCAAATCTTCCCTCTCAATGCCAATTTCCTTCCAACAGAAATGCATCTTTGTTGGTTTTCACCTGTGTCTTGGGTACCTATAAGGGCTAGGCCAGACGGGGAGATTCGGGGGCATTTTGTCGCCTGGCGACTTCTCGCCGCGACTTGTAGCCCCCGAACCTCCCCGAATAGCCACTTACCCAAGCGCACCGGCGTTGCTTGAAAACACCGGCGCGTATCCACACGGAGCGGCGCGCTTTTTGAAATCGCTCCAAATTGCCTCGCCAGGCAATTTGAGAAGTGGCAGGCAGTCATGTAAATTAGGGGCGGGGAGGGAAATCACGTGACTTTTGATCACAAAACAAAGAAGTGAAAAAAATGTTCACACTTTTTCCATTCTCATCCCAAATTTACACATGCAAATTAGGATTCAGTTTAGTCCTAATATTGTGAAAGATTCATTCGAATCCCAAATAGTGGATTTGGTGCAACCCTAGTTATGATACACCAATATAATGTGCAGCACTTGACAACCTGTCTATCTAGAAATACCATTTGCCACTTGTAGGAAATATAAACATTAGGGGTGTGAAGTGGTACTACCCCACCCACTAGATAGGTTTCAAGAGTGCGTGTTTTGGTTTGAAATAATAATACACTTAAGAAACTCAAGCATGTAGTGGCTACACTTGATTAATACATGTATGTGCAGCAGAATCTAGGTGTGCTCTTGTTCTTATTTGGACCTTTCTTCTGCTTGAAAAGGGTCAGGACTGAGCACAGGAAAAGACCATTAAGGTGATGCTCTGAATGTTGGGAACTGCTACTGACCAATACAGTGTGTAGGAATTAGTGTTATGAAGTATTCATGCATGGGGTTCCAGCTCTGATTTTTATCCAGAGCCCCGTTTTATCTGAAAACTATCCCTGGCACTAGCACATGGAGTAGATTAGTGTGACATCACACCTGCAACAACGCATGAAAGTATATCCATTCACTACAGTGAAGCTGAAAAGACCAAAGTAGGTACATATGTATGGTAAACATCTGTTCTATTCAAGATATTTTTGTGTAGGTCTTTCAATAATCACCAATTTAAGGTTGCAGTTACAAAGATACTAATATTATAGTCAATATTGTGAATTTTTTATTGGCATCTCAGTAAAGAAAAACACACTTCCCATTGTTTTAACATTCAATTTTGCTCTTGGGCCTTGGCAAGTCAACTGAAGCCAGTGCAAATGTTTTAGATGCTTCTTCCGTTCAGATTCACCATATTGTTTGCTGAGTCTCCATTTGTGCTAGGGGAGCAGCTAATTTAAATTCACGCACAAACACTGCTTGCCAATAAGTTCTTTTTTTCTTCCCCAATCGCAGATGCAGCAGAGCAGCCATACTGCCATGCACAATGCTTCCAATATGAATGAAAAGCTGCACAATATGCCTAGCTTTTTCCTTGCAGCTGTTCCCTTAATTAACCTCTAATACAGCAACATTTCCCCACATATTTAAGCAATTGCCACCAGCCCCTGCAAAGAGTGTTCTATCCTCTGTTTAGAATAATTAGTATTAATAGCAGTGCTCTTTTATGGCAATATACTACTATCCCATTACTGATCTTGATGCTTGTGTGCATAGTAAGAATGTCAAATTTGCCTAGCCTTTTTAGAAGAAGAAAGGAGACTCCATTGAGTTCTGTAATTAGAAGTCATGTACATTATAAACTGTATCATTATGAACTGTGGAGCCAGCACACATATCCAAACCCTCCCCCCCCCACTGAAATGAATTGTGTATCTTTTGTGTTTTATATTTCTTCATATTCCAACACATCAACACTGTGCAATATTTGCATTCATTGCAAGAGGGTGTGGGGTATAAACAAGGCTGAAAAGTGTTGTTGGATATTGTGTTTACAGTCCCTCTGTGTAAGGTCTAGGACTAGGTCATACACTGCTCCTATCAGCAGCATCTGCCTTATTTAGTGGTAATCCCTGAACAGTTCCAATGTACATGAGTTTTGACTTCTTCTAGCAGCCTTCCTTGTTCTAGCAGCTACTATAAGGCCTGCCTTGTTTTAGCAATTACACTACAGTACAATGTTGGGATCTGTTAACAGAAAACCTGTTATCCAGAAATCCCGGAATTACGAGTCTAAGGCCGTGTCCCATAGTCTCCATTTTAATAAAATAATTCAGATTTTTCTCTGTAATAATAAAACAGTACTTGATCACAACTAAGATATCATTAATCCTTATTGAAGGAAAAACAATCCTATCGGGTTTAGTTACATGATTTTTTAGTGGACAAGATATGGAGATCCAACTTATGGCTCAGATCCTTTATCCAGAAAACCCCAGGTTCTGAGCATTCTGGATTAAAACAAAAAAATGCTCCTTTATTTCAAGATCTAAACTATAGAGCAGGATATTCTTCTGCAATATGCTTCTATTTAGAAGACCTAAGATGTAACAATTACTCCTGTGGGACAGCACCATTTGTAATTTCTATAATGTTTAAAGATTTGGCAAGCCAGGCAAATCTTTGCCACAATATAACGATTTGGCTCTCAGGCAAGCCAGAGAGCTAAATTGTTATATTGTGGCAAATATTCCCAAACTCATTTTGGACTAAGTAGGCCTGTTGCTCAAAATTAAGCACTAGGGGGACTTGATTTTGCCTGTAACAAGTAGTGGACTTTAGGTGGTAAGAAGATTGGCAAGTCTCTTGAAGTAAACAGTTGCTTCCTCCCTTACCATTCCTGCGGGCAGCAGACCAAGGTCGAGCTTGTGCAGCCGGTGGCTGCGGTGGCTGCGGTGGAGCCTGTGCACGGATCCGATGTGACACGGGAATGCGTGGGCTGCTGACATACTCTTCATATTGTAGGGGCTCTATCTGCACAGATCGCAAGCTCTGCTCCCGCAGTCTCTCCTCACGGTGTCTCTTCATGCGTCGTCTCAAAAAACTGCACAGGCAGCACAGCAGCACTATAAGTCCCCAAATTAGCCAAAAACCTGCAAAGCAGCTTAGAAAGGTGTATGTGCCCTGAGACATAACCATTTTATTCTGCCATACAGAGGGGCAGGTACCCCCAAACACACAATTCAGATTCACTGAAGGGGGCACCAGCGTCAAGTATTCTTTGTCCAAGAATGGCATATCATCCCCAGATCTTCATTTCTATATGCTTGCTTTCCATATTCTTATGTTCTCTCTCCTTGTTTTCTGTCCCCCCCCATTAAATCATGCTCTGTTTTTGGTTGGCTTCTTCCTTCTTTGGCCTGGTTTCAACAAGGTGGTAACTGTAGGCCTTAAAGCTTTATTCAAGGTTCTCTTGCCTAATACCTTGAATCCATCTTTGAAGAAGATAATGAACACATAATGAACATCCAGTATAAGCACTTAAATCTGGAAGGGTTTCTGGTCATGCCCAAGAAAGTATAAATCATCCGCAACACAATGTGAGAATGTTGTTTTCTCTATGCTATTTAAGCGTATTCCGAGATGTTGTTGCCACTTATACTTCCATGTTGCTGTTCTTATCTCCCACGGAATTTTAGTTTACTAGTGTCGCTATCTGTTCATAATATGTCATTGCTAGCATAGCCAGATCAGTTGTCATGTTCATCTGCAAAAAAAAACAACAACAGTTTTTTAGCATTTGAAAAAGCCATGGAGACTGAGCAAGTTACAAACACAGTATCTGCAAGCTAATGCATAGCATCTACTATTTGCAGAATTCCAGAGAGTCATATGTATGTATACATATATATATATACTACTATTATCAACTGACCCACTTTGTTCACATCTACTTATGATTTCAGAGGTAGTAGTGTATATAGGAAATAATTTACCTCCTACTGAAAAATTTAAAGGAGAACTAAACCTTAATTAAAAAAAATACTACAAGAAAATGCTAAATATGTTTACTTAGTCAAAAAGTACCATATATATATAAAGGGGCGCTCCACCAATGAGGATGGTATCAGGAGCTTCAAAAATGCAGCTCCTGGTACTTTAAGGGCTCCTACACACGGGCGTTTTTGACCTGCGCTCCCCTGCGTTGCGTTTGGCTGCGTTCAGCCGCAGGGGAGCGCAGGTCTAGACGCACCTCATTTTGTTCAATGAGGTTGTACCCACGAGACGCGTGTAAGCGCCGAACGCAGATTCAGACGCAACATGCTGCATTTCCTGCATTCGGCGCTTACATGCGTTCGTGTGAGTACAGCCCCATTGGAAATAATTGAGTGCGTCTATACCTGCGCTCCCCTGCGTTTGAACGCAGCAAAACGCAACGCAGGAGAGCGCAGGTAAAAACGCCCGTGTGTAGGAGCCCTAAGAGCCGAACTTCCAGTTTTCAAACCTGAAATTCGGCTCTTCCAGCACAGAGCACAATTATGCACTCTGTGCTGGCGTCCTGGCCCTCTCTGCCTTGGCGCAAAAAGGTGAGAGCATGGGGGGCAGTAGCAACACAAGCTGCCTCAGGAGGCGGAGGGGCCAGGATCGCCCCTGTCTATATTTTCTAAAAGTTCATGTTCTGACTATGGGTGATGTCTATTAAAAGTCCCCTCAGATGACATGCATAAAAACAAACAGCCTGGGACTTATATATGTCAACATGCTCTACTATTCTGTTTAATTCAATGGGCAAGATATAGAAACAAATGGCAAAAACAAAAGGAATTGTAGAGCCTACTGCTGCTGTGAAAACAGTATCTATTTGAACATTTTCAAATGATACAATGACTTGTCTCAAGGTTAAGGAGCAGAGGTGTATAGCAATCTTTATTTTTTTTTTTCACAGTGAAAGGTCTAGTTGTATTGCTCTGATGTTTTGGAGCAGAGCCAAATTTCCATATGTAAATTAGGGGAGGGGAAAAAACGCAAAATAAGGAATTAAAAAATGTTTTTCCACTTTTTCTTTTCCCACCCCTAATCTGCACATGTAAATTAGGATTTGGTTCAGTATATGGCCGAATCTTTCACAAAGCAAAGGCTTTGGTGATTCGACTGGGTGGAGTTGGTGCATCCCTAATATTGCTACAGAAGTATGCAACAGGGTGTGTAATCAAGATCACCTTGGTATATGCTTTTGAATATGTCCAGAGGAGCTTGCCATCTTCTGTATTCTATTAGTATTACTAAGACTACCCATGCTGAGGAGGATTCAGGCTACCATTGAAAAGATAACCTTAGGGGAGCTCAGAATTCTCACAAAACACAGCAGTGAGTTACATCTAGGGTTGCCACCTGTCCAGGTCGGGACTGGCAATCTGTGGGTTAGGGCAAATGCCAGATGGGCTGCTATAAGGTCCCATAGAAAGTCAGTATTTAGTGGGCTGGTGGGGACTGTTTGGGCCTCTATGTGGGCTGATTGGGCCTCTGTGTACCTGAAATGCCAGGGCCTATTTTGATTCTCAGTCCAGTCCTGCACCTGTCCTGATTTGACCCGGATAGCCTGGTTTTTCAGGAGGGCTGTCTGGGTCAAAACTGCCTGCCCAGTTTTTCTAATTTGGAAAACAGGGCAGGATTACCTAACATTTATGCTGTGATTGGCCAATGGCCAAGTCATAGCCCTATCCACCGACCAGCCCATGCAAAGCCATTATCCCGCCCCCTGTGATGTCATTGTCTGGCCCAGAGCTCACAGCAGTGAAAGGTGGCAACCGTTATTACATCTGTCATAGAAGCTGAGTTAAATTAATTCATTCTAAAGTATAATACACTGGTTTCTATGCTGCCATGTAATGAAATCTAATTTTGTTACAATCAGCATTGTATCCTGAATTAATCTTGTGGATATTATACTATATATTATAAGTCAGTCCCTAAGCTCAGATAACTGACAGCAGACCAAAACATGTGCTGTGAGCTACTGAGGGGCATATTTACTGTAGTGATGCCCTTGTGCTGGTACAGAAGCCCAAAGCATCAAGTGTAGCAATACTAACCTTGCACAACTCTCAGTAACTAAATCCACAGATTTAACCCTCTTTCCAGTTTAACCCAAATATATAAACTAAGGTAACATATCTTGCAAGCCCCGGATTTTTATGTAAATATATCCATATTAGAAGCTCTGCAACTTCCTGCTATTTCAGAGTTCTCTAATTATAACAATGAGTTATTGTAGATCCTTGGTAAGCAAGCTGTAATTCTTCATTCTCATACACTAATATTATAGATGTTCTCTACTGACTAATCTCAGTAAGATCCTATTCTACAGCAGACCCTTCCAACTCTAGTCCTAACCCAGAAACCTGTTGATTCAGATGCTCACAGCTTGAATCCTCACCAAAATCATTCAGCCCTTCATACTAATAGGCAGTTAGACTTAAGGTTTTTGATTTTACAGAACATTACTTATCTGCAGATTTGCACTTACACAATGGGAATCCTGCTTCCCTTAGTAAACGTAATATTATGAATAAAAACTCAGGACAAGGCCTCAAAGTGCCAAAAATAGATATTGTAAGCAGTTGCTTTTTTGGCAGTTTTGAATGTCTCAATAGGTAGCAGCATTTTAGCACCCACTGGTGCAGGTTTTCAATAAAAGATAGCTCCTTTCCTTATAACACGCTAAATAATAATGCTTAATATGTATATTTATGAAAAACGTATAAATTGCAAATCGGCCTGCGTATGTCAGTAGCCTGATTTCAGACCCCATGTAGTACTAGCCTTTAATGGCTAGCAGTGCAAAAAGGAACATGTGCCCGTGCACTTTAACTGTATTGAGATAATGCATCTAGGCTGACCTGATAGGGACCTAGGTGGTTTCCGAATAAGGGATCCTATGCCAGTATATGTTTTTCCTTATCCCATTGCGTCCACTGCCAATTACGTATTATGAATGCAATACTAGTGCACCATAAATAGTTTTTGCCATCTATTGGGCAACCATGGTGAGTTTGCGCTGCCATGACATGTCCTGGGCTGCAATCAGTGCACATTGCTTTCCACACAAACACATGTGGTGTTTTGATCTCTTGCTACTTTGCTGAAATGGCCAAAATAGCCATAGATGCTTTCCATTAACTGCAAGGGGAAGCACTAAGATTAGTCCTCGGCTAATGGGGGGGGGCATGCCATGAGAAGGGAATCTCAGCATGAAC
>CM044435.1:37244777-37255460 GCA_024363595.1 Xenopus borealis | reverse complement strand
ATATATATATATATATATATATATATAAATGAACACACACACAGCGGCAGATTTATCAAGGGTCGAATTGAATTTTTATGTAATTTTTGGGTACTTCCACTATAAAATAGGCCAAAATTAGTTTCGAATTGAAAAAAATTTGATTTTGACCATTCAAAAATCAAAGTACTGTCTGTTTAAAAATGTCAAATTTGACCCTTCCCCACCTTAAACCTACTGAATTGCTGTTTTAGCCTATGGGGGGCCTCCCATAACCTTTATGGAGTATTTTTGAAAATTTATGAGAAATCAAAATTTTTGGAGGAAATCTTTTGAATCGTTCAAATTGAGCGATTTAATCGAATGATTCCAAATATTTTAATTCAATTGAAAACTGACCTATTCGAAAAACCCTTTGATGGTCGAATTTTGACTTTTTTTTCACTTCGAAATTCAACTCTTGATAAATGTGCCCCATACTGTTAGGTCAGTTCGTATCTCATCTAAGTGATGCAGCACTATATAAATGATGTAGTGCAGCATTAACTATGGAATAGCTAATTAACCCTTCTGTCATGCACAACCAAACACAACATACTCATAGCTCAGTAGGAGGTTTAGGAAAGTTGCCAGTTTGTAACAGCCTACATAGTTACATCTGGGAATATCCCACTCACTGAGCCAATGCAGTGCCCGCTCTAATCATAAAGGCTTAACAGAAAAAAAGTATAGGTTATTTATCATTTTCTCCTTATATCACTGTGCAAAGGAGGTATGGTACTACAGGTATGGGATCCATTATGAAGAAACCCATTATCAAGAAAGTTTCAGGAAGGTCATCTCCCATAGACTCCATTTTAATCAAATAATTCAAGTTTTTAAAAAGTATTTCTTTCTCTGTAATAATAATAATACAGCACAACCCTTGAATCTGATTCTTAATAAGATATAATGAATCCTTATTGGAAGCAAAACAATCCTATTGGGTTTAATTAATGATTAAATTGTTTTTTTTTTAGAAAACTTAAGGAATAGAGATCCAAATCACCCCAGGTCCCAAGCTTTCTAGATAACAGGTTCCATACCCGTACTAGCCTATGCATTGTGAGGTTGTGTGAGGTACTAAGCAGTCAGAACATGTGGCATAAATAGTGATGGGCGAATTTATTCGCCTAGGTCGAATTCGTGGCGAATTCCCGCGGTTCACCGCTGGCGAATAAATTAGCGAATCACCAGCGCAATTTCGCGCGTCGTTTTTGACGCGACGCGCCGAAAACGATGCGACGCGCGCCGAAAACAACGCGGCGCGCGCCGAAAACGACGCGACGCGTCAAAGTTGACGCGACGCGCGACAAAATCGTCCCGCGACTCGTTTCGCGAATTTCTCTAGAAATTGGCGAATCTCTAGGCGAAGAGAATCTCGGGAGATTCGCCCATCACTAGGCATAAACAAATATTACTAAATATATTATAAAACCCTTATTTGAAAAAGATGAAATGCAGCATCATGTTAGGACTCTATCCCCCATATGTGATAAAATTGCACTAAGGGGCAGATTTACTATTGGTCGAATTTGAGGGCTAAAAAACCCTCAAATTCGACCATGTGAATAACTGGGGAATAAAAATCCTTCGAATTCGATTGGTCGAACGATCCAAATATTCGATTGATCGATAAAAGCGTTCGAATCGATCGATTCGAACGATTTTAACCATTCAATCGAATATTTTTATTCGATCAAAAATAATTAAACCTAATTCAGTAGCTTTTATCTGGCGAACTAGGCAGTCAAATAAAAATTTAAAGGGGAAATACTTTGACTGTTGAATTTTCAGAATTCACTGGTCGAAGTGGTCTTCAAAAACATTCAAAAATTCTAATCTTTTTGAAAATTCGATCGAACTTCGAATCCTTCATGTAAATTTAGTAAATCTGCCCCATAGTGTCCAGGAGCAGTAACCCATGACAACCAATAAGATGCTTGCATTTAAACAGCTGACTAGTAAATTCTACATGCTGATTGGTTGCTATTGGTTACTGTCCCTGGGGGCATTTTATTACATAATCCCATATGTGAGGTAGCACTCCTGCTGGGGTGAAAACTAGGGACTGCAGGAATTGTTGTCTGCTCCTCCATGGACTTCACATAACATCAAGAACTGAACCTCCTCTTTTGGATTGGTTGTGACAGTTCAGAAGTCCTCTTTCCAATAGCATTACCTGTGCACTGCATGTGATAGCCTGGATATATTATTTTGGATAACCCAAACTGAAACCACTGTTCTCGTTATCTCAAAGTTCTCATTATTTATGGGTCTGCTCTCTGTACAAGTTAATGAGTTACATAGAACAGAATCATATAAAAAACTATGTGGCATATTGCAGAAAGGATAAACAATATGCAGCTTCCACTCATACTTAAAATGGCAGAATGCTAAATATTACTACAAAGAACTGGATGAAAAATGTTCCAAATTTATCAAGAATGTATATTTTCCCTGTGTGTACTTTCAAATCAAAGAAACCATTGTGGCTAAGGTGAGATGAGCTAAAAGGAGCTGAAATGGGCATCACAATGCAAGATACACAATAAAAAACCTTCTTAAAACAGCATCCCCATGCCTGGTGGTACACACATAGCACTGCCTTAAAACCAAAAATGTAATTTAAAGGAGAACTAAACCCTAAACATGAATATTGCTGGAATGCCATATTTTATATCTTCAGCTTAATGCACCAGCCTAAATCTCTATGTCAGTAATGATCCAGGCCTTCAAAGATACAGGAGCACCCAGTCTTGGATTTTCTGACACTGCACATGCTTGGTGAGCTCTGGGAAGCTGTTGAGAAGCTTAAAGGGATCCTGTCGTGGAAATTTTTTTTTTATTTTCAAAATGCATCAGTTAATAGTGCTGTTCCAGAAGAATTCTGCATTGAAATCCATTTCTCAAAAGAGCAAACAATTTTTTTTTATATTTCATTTTGAAACCTGACATGGGGCTAGACATATTGTCAATTCCCAGCTGCACCAAGTCATGTGACTTGTGCTCTGATAAACTTCAATCACTCTTTACTGCTGTACTGCAAGTTGGAGTGATATCACCCCCTCCCTTTCCCCCACCCAGCAGCCTAACAAAAGAACAATGAGAAGGTAACCAGATAACAGCTCCCTAACACAAGATAACAGCTGACTGGTAGATCTAAGAACAGCACTCAATAGTAAAACCCATGTTCCACTGTGTACTATTCAGTTACATTGAGAAGGAAAAACAGCCTGCCAGAAAGCAGTTCCCTCCTAAAGTGCTGGCACAAGTCACATGACCAGGGGCAGCTGGGAAATTGACAATATGTCTAGCCCCATGTCAGATTTCAAAACTGAATATTAAAAAATCTGTTTGCTCTTTTGAGAAATGGATTTCAGTGCAGAAGTCTACTGGAGCAGCACTATTAACTGATGTGTTTTTAAAAAAACACCCTTTTCCCATGACATAACATAGGGGCCATTGCAAACCATTAAGCAGAAAATGAGGTTTGGTTTAGAAGCTGATGCTACAGGGCCGATGATTCTGATGTTAATTGCACTGGTTTTTAACGCTGGCAAGAGTCTGAACTAATTACTAAGCAGCCTTGCATTTGATGTTTGAATTGTATATATACACAGTAGGCCAGAGCATGTGCAGTGAATCAGCAAGAAAAGAAGATGAGGAACTATTGGGGCATCTTTGGGGCATGGATCAATCTGTGATTGTGATTGCCTTCTGCTGGTACACAACCCCCAAAAAATAACGTGCAGCATTACTACCTCACTTCTTTAGTTCACCTTTAAGAAATGATGGGCAGAGTCATGCAAATTACCCTTACTGACCACGCGGACTACTATGCATCCAGAACTGCTGGTTTAACAGCACAAATACAGCTTAATAATTAAGAGTGATGTATCCAAACATACAGACAAGCACCAGATATTGAAACACGGCTCAAAGTGGGGAGGACTGCCTTTTGAAGCATGAGGACACCTCTTTTAAGAAGGCTTTCACTGCATACCTGTCAATCACGAGCATGTGGTTCCTCTGCCATAAACAAGATTCCTGTAATCAACCAACATGTAGTCTGCTGAACAAATGGCAGCCAATGATTAGGTGAATGGGTTTATTTGGAACACAGTGCTGTCAAGTCCTTCCCACCATCATTCTCTTTCATTTGTTGTAAACAATGTCAACAAATGAAATTTTAGGCAATTCAAAAATTCAGAGGGTTTCCTTATAATGGAATCCATCTCTGTTTGTGTCACGATTTCTGCTAGTGCCTTAATTTGAGAGTTTGTTTTAGTGCACAGCTTAGAAAGAACCCCGTTTCCCTCCCAGCAGCACAAAGAAGGCAATAGGAATCCATACACTTCACATCCCTAGTAACTGGAAATATTTTCCTTTACTATTAGAGACATGATGTTCTTTGATACACAGATGCTACCGATCTGAAGGAATAGACTTCAGCAGACCTAGCTACGGCATGCCCACTCTTATTACCCATAGATTATATGCCCATCGTTACACATGCATCACTTAATTAAATCTAACATTTCCCTTAAACTGACTTCTGTTGGATGCTGATGATTCATTCACATATATTACGCAACACCAACAATATGATATGTGTTCTAATGGCATACTCATCAAATGTGCTTCCTATTCATTTATCAAAGTGTGAAGTCTAATTCACAAGATAAAAACTGCAAGCTAATGAGGCTGCATTATTATTATATAGACTGTATAGACGTATGTGTGTGTGTGCGCGTTTGTTCGTATCTGTTAAAATGTAGCAAATTCTACTTATACACAGGTATGGGATCCATTATCTGGAATGCTTGGCTCCAAATAAGGAATCATCTGTAATTTAAAGCACGATACCTAAAAGCATTAAACATTATTAAGAAAATAGCAATATTTTGTCCTCAACATACAGTATATGCTTAGCTAACATTAGGGGGTCATTTATTAACACTGGGCAAAATTGCCCATGGGCAATAACCCATAGCAACCAGTCAAATTGCTGCATTCATTGTTCTACTTGTAGCTGGTTTTAAAAAGCTAATCACTGATTGGTTGCTATAGGTAACTGCCCATGGGCAAATTTGCCCAGTGTTGATAAATGAGCCGTGTTTTCTTATAAATACATAGACAAGTTTGTTATTATTATTAATAATAATAATGTGTTCTTTGATTCTATGAGGGATACTGCATTCCTGTATTTTGGAGCTTTCTGCATAATTGATCCCGTACCCCTAGCACCCAGTTTGATATGTTTTATGCTAAAACTGCACCTTAAGGAACCCCTTTGTTGAAACACTGCTATTGGGATCTGTTGGTGCCATCTGATTGAGCCTGTATACCCCAAGCGCCCATACTTTACTAATGTGAGGTCTACTTTCAGTGATGATGTCCCATTATGACCAACATCCATAAAAGTAATATTAGCAGTCAGTTCCATAGAAAATATGACGTAAATATTATATTGATTTATGAGAGAATTTATATTGCTATGTTTAACATGCAACTATTTCTGATGTAATCTTTACATAATAAATATCTGAATGAAAAGCAATAAATAGAAGGGTGATTTAGACAAGCTGTTTGTTGACCGTGTCTTGAGATCTACTGATCACCAGCCAAAGATCTACTGGTAGATCCAGATCTACCTTTTTGGCACCCATGCTGTATACTAATGGTAGGGATGCACCAAATCCACTATTTTGGATTCGGCCGAGCCCTGAATGCTTTGCAAAAGATTGGGCTGAATAAAAAAATGAATCCTAATTTGCATATACAAATAAGGTTGGGAAGGGGAAACTTTTTTCCTTGTTTTGTGACAAAAAGTGGCGCAATTTCCTTTCCCTAATTTGCATATGGAAATTAGGACTCGGTTTGGCCAGGCAGATGGATTCAGCCAAATCTTGCTGAGTCCCGAACTGAATCCTGGATTTGGTGCATCCCTATTTTAGGCTTGTGGCCTAAATGTGCATAAACATGTAGGGAGAAACCAAGACAGCTAAACCAGAATTTTATAGCATGACTTTGATCATTTCTGCAACAAAAACTGGTTCAAAATAAAATCAATGTAACAAGAACTGAAAATGCATTGTGTGCTGTGTCTACTACTATATATTGATAGTCTCAGTATGCTTCATAGTTGTATTAACAAGTAGGAAGGGCACTGTATAAAAAAGTAGGGATGCACCAAATCCAGGATTTGGTATTATATATTCTCCAGGATTCGGCCATTTTCAGCAGGATTCGGCCGAATCCTTGTACCTGGCCAAACCAAATCCTTAATCATATGAATCACAAAACAAGGAAGTAAAAAAAATTGCGTGGCTCTCTTTTCCCCTCTCCTTCACTGATTAGCATATGCAAATCCAAAATAGTGGATTAGGCGAATTTTTATAAAGAAGGTTGTCAGACTATTTTGGACCAAGCCCCTCTTGGAGGTTAAATCTTTGGTCAGGGCCTCCTTAACTCATAACAAGATCAAAGATATATAAAACAAACCACAGCTATTTCAGCCCAATCTTATGTGACCTTCATACTGGAATATTCAGAAGGACAAACTGCCGAATTGTGAGGGATTCTGGACACCACTGCTATAACTACTAATCAATATGTACAGGTATTGGACCTCTTCTCCAAAATGCTAGGGACCTGGGGGTTCACCAGAAATAACGACTTTTTACAATTACTTTCTATTTGTGACAGTTTTTCTAATACTGTAAAGTGTAATTTTTCATATTCTGCAGCAGCTTTAAATTGATACATTTAATGGATACTTTTCTTATCTTTGTCCCTGCTGAGCAGAATCCCTGGGTTTCATTACAGGCAGCTGTTAGAATTGATACAATAGTTGCTAATTTTCCAAAGATGCTGCTGAGAAATGTATCAATTAAATGTTGTAAAATTGTATCAGTTTAGAGTCTGCTCCTGAATTACTGAGCTGCCAGACTCAAACACCACAGACACCAACATTCAACTTTAAACTTAGATTTTGGAAAAACAGTAAAAGATAAATAATGGTAATTGAAAAAAGTCTATTTCTGGGGAACAATTTGAAAACAACTGAACTGAAAAAAGTGTTTGTAAGTCTACTAGAAAATCATATAAACATTAAATAAGCCCAATAGGCTGGTTTTGCTGCTTATAAGGATTAATTATATCTTAGTTAGGATCATGTAAATGGTACTGTTTTATTATTACAGAGCAAAAGGAAATCACTTTTAAAAATGTGGATTATTTGGTTAAAATGAAGCGTATGGGAGACGGCCTTTTGTAATTGCTGGATAATGGGATTCCATATAATGCATTTCATATTGGCTACATGAAACATTTGGCAGCTGTTACATAGGGCAATGGATAATGTAACTTACCTACAAAATCAGGGCACATGGAATGGGTAAACATAAAAAGTTGTTTTTGTCAATGTATTTACAAATAGGCGTTACAGCAGAAGCCAGATTTTATGTTTTGCAGCGGGCGGCATCAAAATCGAGAAAAATCCTGGAGGGAAAAATGCTTCTTGCCTGAATGGGACCAGGAAAATATGGCACCAATGCCAGAAAAAACATAAAATCTGGGTGCATAAAAGGTTCAGGTTCTACTGTATCTTTCTTTGATTACAATTAAAAGACAGGGAGGTATGAGGGTATTTCATATTGTTTGCACAGAACATTGCTACATACTGTATATATGAGAGGGGGCTGCCGTTCCACTGAAGTCAATTGAAATGAATACGCTATCTATTTGTGACCTCTAATGGTACTGACTCTGTAACAACTAAACCTAATAATAAAAAGAAAATATCACGTCTGCATTCTCTTTCCTGCCATGCTAAAGTTGCATTCCTTCAGCACCGTCCATGTTTATAGAACATCAGTTTGGTATGAACTGGTGATATCAGTAAGTATTTACAGTTCTTCCTGGGTCAGAGCATAGGCTACATCTGTGCAACATTTCTAATCATGGTGAGTAGGAATTCCCTCTTATGAAATATTTATAGCACCAGTAGGGAGTTTACGCTGTGTAAATGACATGCTTGGAATAAGTGATCAGCCTTCGCTTCTACATTATATTCCTGGAGAATCTATTATGAAGATGTGGCATTTACATGTTGCCAAACTGCAACTCTCATAATCTTCTGCACGCTGTGTTCCAAATGCTGGTAGAACCCAAGGATTCTTTATGCTGCAATCAATTAGAATGAACAGGTTCTCCTTCAGCTTTTGCCAAACATTCTAATGTCTTCAGAATGTTCTAATTGTAACGTACCTGTTCTAGGTTAACACTGGAGCAGTAATGAATCAGTCACCAACAGTCTTATACCAATCTGGTGAAAAGTACAGCCCCAAAGACTGGGAAAGTAGCTTGCTATGCCTGAAGATGCTGGCAGCAGGGGTACATACGTAACTGCCCAATGGGTACAGTTTCTCAATCTTTTATACCTGTTGCAAAGCCATCACTGCCAAAAAGGTATTGTGGGATATTTTTTAATAACACAGCCATTAAGCATAATTTTTACAGGCCAGGTTACAAGACTAGGCCACTGTCAGACTGGGACACAAGGGGCCCACTCAAAAACCTTAGACCAGGAGCTCACCATAAAACCTTAGACCAGGGACCCAGTCTCAGTACTAATATTCTTCATCCCCTCAATCAACCTCTATTCTCCTAGTTTGTTTTCTTTACATACTATAATTAATTATTCTTATAGAAATAGGGAATGGCCATGAAATAGGCCAAAAGTTTAGCAGTATGAGGGCCCACTGACACCTTGGCCCACCGGGAGTTTTCCTGGTATTCTGGTGGGCCAGTCCGACACTGGACTAGGCTCAGGTGAAGTAGGATTCCTGCTGTTGAAGAACATGAAAAATTTTTTGTGTGCAAACTTTTTAGCATTTTCAGGGCAATTACTAAATTGGAGTGTGAATTATTTTTACATTAAGTGCATTAATACAAAGCAAGCAAGCCGACAAATACTTCCTGCTGGGTACCGTACTGTGGGGGCATCAGCCAAGCAGAAAAAGGACCACGTTTGACCCCTGGGCTACATATTGGGCATCCTTAAACTTGGAAGTAAAGTAATTTATAAAACAAAATTACTGTCTTGACCAAAGCAAAGGAGACCCATAACTACTTCATATATTTCCAATATCCAAAAGCTAGATTGGGATCTACCAGAAGAGCATTAGCTGGAGATCTCAAGACACTTTCCATGAGAAACCAATGTTCTCCAGTAAGCACATTTTCCTTGTATAACTAACGTCCTTTGCTGCAGGTAAAGAAACACTACTGACCTATTGCAAAAACTCGATATCCAGAAAGCCCCGAATTATGGAAAGGCCATCTCCCACAGGGGCCCATTTGTGATTGCCCAAGCTTTCCTGTTCAGGCAATCATAGAGGTAACTCTATAGGCAAACTTCTGAAGATTGCCGAGTTTCTTTCAGCACAAAACCCTGCATGATTAATAAACTCATTCAGGCTTTCATTAAAGCTTGCTCTTAAACTGGCATATTAGAGTCCATTTTGAGCTAATACTTTTAATTTTTAAAAAAAATTAATTTTCTCTATAATAATAAAACAGTACCTTGTGCTTGATCCTAACTAAGCTGCGTGAATCCATATTGGTGGCAAAAAAATCCTATCTGGTTCATTTATTGTTTACATTTTTTCTAGTAGACTTACAATATGGAGATCCATATTACAGAAAGACTCTTTACAAAAAAAACCCCATGTCCCAAGCTTTCTGGATAACAAGTCTCATACCTGTAGTTTTCCCCAGAATAGCATCTTTTCTTACCTGGATGGTAACCTTTTTCCATTGAGAAGCTTTATATGATTTGTTGGTGCTTTATAAATAAAGTGTACAGGTATTAGTTATCTGGAGACTAGGTAAAGTTGTAGCACTGTGTTAGCCAGTCATATTGTAAAAAAATAACAAAAATGTGGTATAAAGGTGATAGCTGTATTGGCTTACTAGGATAATCATAGCAAACTTTCAGAACATTTTAGTTCCTTTATCAAGCAAGTTCTGAAAGCTTGCTATGATTATCCTAGTTAGCCAATGAAGATATCACATTTATACTGATGAAATTCAAAAGAGACTAGAACATTTTAAAGGGATACTGTCATGGGAACATGTTTTTTTCACAACGCATCAGTTAATAGTGCTGCTCCAGTAGATTTCTGCTCTGAAATCCATTTCTCAAAAGACCAAACAGATTTTTTTTATATTCAGCTTTGAAATCTGACATGGGTCTAGACCAGGGGTGTCCAACCTGTGGCCCAAGGGCCGCATGTGGCCCATGATGGATATGAATGTGGCCCAGCTTGAAACGCTTAGTTCCCAAGGAAACATCATATTTCAAAGGATATTGGAGTAGGCAGGAGGGGGGACTCTGCCGATTGCCCAGTTAGTAGTATTAATAATATAATAATAAGTCTATTTAATATCCAGGTGTCCCATATACACCAGTGTAAAGCTCCATCTTGTTATTCAACCAGTATTGTAGTTCTTTTCTGTGCTATTTCTTTGCCTCTACAAATCAAAAGTGCTAGTGTATTTCATGTGTGGCCCCCACACAATTTTTCTTTTTCCAATGTGGCCCAGGGAAGCCAAAAGTTTGGACACCGCTGGGCTAGACATTTTGTCAATTTCCCA
>CM044435.1:37222795-37240595 GCA_024363595.1 Xenopus borealis | reverse complement strand
ACATTTTTGTAATTTTTTATCTGGAAACCTGATATCCAGAAAGCTTTAAATTATAGGAAGGTAAACTCCCATAGATTCCATTTTAATCACATGATAAACTATCCTATTCGTTTTATTTAATGTTTAAATTAGTTTACAGAGATTATGCATCATTCACATCTGTCCCTGCCCCAGCAGAGCTTACAATCTAAGGCCCCTATCACACTGACGCCCAACAAAGTTGCTCATGCCCACAGGTTGACTGAATGGTACACAAAGCCAATATCATCTAACAAGAGAAGTCTGAAACATAACTTTCCATATCTGTTTTAATCATGAGCCATTTTACTTACAGTAGAAAGATTTCCTGTTTGCTTGAACAACCCCCCTCCCCACATAATTAGGCTGTCCATGAATCCTTACGTCTCTAGCTTTTGTTGAACATCTACAGGCATCACCTGTCAGCCAGTCTTTCAGGGACTTGCAGTTGAACAACTAGAAGCCACAAGATGTATAAAGTACTACAGAAACTGCGATGCCTTTCTGCCAAAAAAAAAAAAAGGAGCTAAATCTGTATGGCACACCAGAGTTTCCCTTTAATACAGCCGCTGCTCTGCACAAAGACTATGGCCTGAAGGAGTCACGCCTGGTTGCACTGCACTAATAGCAGCTTTGCCCCCCTAGAATGCTCAGCCATAGTTAGGGTTCACAGTAAGCCACAAGACTAGCATTGACTAGCATGTAGCTTAATGATTTTGCATTCCAAATAGACAGAATGCAGCAGTCACAGTGTGCAAAAATGACTCCATGTACCACACTGCAAAACCCAAGTCTGCCTTCATAATTCCCAAAAAGGAAAGCAAATCTTCATACATTCAGGTTTAGTGCACCTAAAAGACTGGAATGCCATGAGGGAAGTTATAGCAGAATGTGAGCAGCGGCAGGAGAAAATGCAACTAAATGCTGGCTTAAACGAGGGGATGCAGGACTGCAATGGTGTTTACATGTACAATCAGTTGCAGGGTTCATTAAATATGCAGGAGACATGCTGTGTATATAGAGTTCAATGCAAGTGCATGAGAATGTTTTATTCATTTATTACCTGCGGCATACTCACCAGAAAGGATACTGCCTGCGCTAAGTCTACATTTAGGTGTAAATACATTTTGTATTCATACACTACATAACCCATACATACACAGGACTGCAAACTGTAAGAAAAATGAATCAACACACTAGGTATTCATATTACTGTGCACAGGTAACACATTTCCTAAAATCAGTGACAACCACCCCTGAAATCATGTGCATTTATATATCACAGGCATTGCTAACCTGTAAGCAGTGGCTCAACTACAACTCCCAGTTGAACAATGGCACAATGGCTTTAGGTTTTTAGATTGAACACTCCTGAGGTGGTAATTGGTATAAGGGAATATACAAGCATCTAACTATATACACTACATAAGTGATGCCAAGTGTCTATGTAACAAATGCAGTTGTCACACATGCCAGGTTCCTTCAGCATAGGGAGAGCTAAACAGTTGGCAATAGGGTTTCGAGGGGCAATTGAAGAGAAAGTATGTGAATGTGGAGTAACAGATTGGCACACACAGACAGAAATATAGATGTATGCTCTAGAATAAGGGAATTGTGTGTAACATGCCCTTGGCACATGTATGGCACATAGCAGTGATGCTGCCCACACACCCTGTCTCACACTCACACACAGGCTGCACTCACCTCTTACAGTGTTCCCATGATGAGATATCACCACTTATTCTGTGTCTCGCCCCTCCCTACGCACAGGATCCCTTGTACTCGGGGCTGGAGGGTGGCAAAGCTGTGATTGGAAGCAAAGCTCTGCAGGAGACGGGCAGACAGAGTGGTGCCAGCCTTTTGTTGCCTGGTACACTGAGCTGACAGTCTGTCTTCCTCCTTCCCACAGCTCCCTCCCCCACATTTGGCTGGTGCTGGTGAGAGCCTCCTCAGGCTGGGTGCTTGTGTCAGTCAGCCACTGTAGCTTGTGTGTGAGTGTGTGTGTGTGATTTGGTGGCACACGCCAAGGGATGTGCTTACATGTCTGAGTGCCCACCGCAGCTTGGCTTAGATGGCAGCTCGTGTCACGCTCTTCCAGCAGCAGCAGCAGCAGTTGCTTTATCTAGAGTCCACCTACAGGCTGCAGCCCTGACTTACACTCCACCTAGTGCACTGGCAATGGGGTGATGTGGGGAGCTGGGTATCCCTGTAGCACTCACAAGGTGTGACGAACATAGAGATTTCCCTCCTGCCCCCCCTCTTGCACTTGCTTTCTCGCCTTGCTAAGGTGCCCCTTTCTTCCTCCCAAGCTTCCTCCTCCTCCTCCCTGCTCTTTTAGGATTGCTCCTATTCTACCTCTTGTCAAGCCTCTTGTGAGTGGCTTTCACTTGTTTGCCATCATTAGTGCAAATGCTTCCTTGCGCTGCCTGCCCACATCCCCCCAGGGCTTCTCTTTGCCCCCATAGTGTGTCCCCTTATTGCACACCCCCACAGCAGCCTTTCCCTGCCACACACTGACCCAACACAACCAGCTCACCCATGTGCCCTCTCTAATCTCCTTTGCCCTCCCTGCCCTTTTCTCTTTTGTTTCTGCAGTCTGTCACCCTTCACCTGTGCCTGTGTTTTGGGGGCACAATCATTAGAACGAGTGTCATAGAGACAGGCACACACATAGGATTTCCTTTTTTCCCTGAGGGAGGGTGACGTTAGGATGAAGTGTCTGTGTCCCCAGTGCCTGGGTTTCCTTCTCTCGCCCACATCCTCCTCCCACTCAACCCCCACCTCCATGCTTCCGCTCCTCCCCATTCATACACAAAAGACTTCCTGGTTAATTGACTACAGTATGTCAAACCCCTCAATGTGCATAGAGCCGAGGTTTAAATAAAGAAATAGCTACAGGTAAAAAAGGACATGCCTGTGCCGCTTCACAGTGTGGGTGTAATGAGCGCTTGTGTCTGCGTGCGCACACGTGCAGCAGCGTCTATGTACTGGCATGTGTTGTTGCATTCCTGTTGATCGCATGAGGCTTAGCTGTTGTCATGGTAACAGGATAACCAGGAAATCACGACGCTCGGAGGAGACACAATGTGTCAGCACTTGTATTGGGGAGAGGCTGGGGGGTATTGTTCGAATTATACGTGTTACTGGCTAGTGTACTTGCTTGGGAAAGTGCGAGGGGCATAGTGCTGGATATAAGGCTCCATGGTGGACACTTAGGGAGGCACATGGCCGTCTGTCTAACAGGAATTGTAGAAGCACCTGCGGCATCCGGCATGTCGTGCATCACTAGGCAGTTGCCAGCGGCACAGCTACAGCTCATTATGTGAGTCTCTTACATGTGCTTAACTGCACTCCTTAGCAACAGGCTGTTCCTTCAAATGTCCCCTTGCTAATAAAAACATATTTTCCAGTGCCAGAACCAGGAAGCTATACATAATAATTCATTTATGTAGGGTTGCCACCTTTTCCTGAAAAAAAATACCGGCCTTCCCTATATGTTTATCTTTTTTTCCTATTAATAACTTTGGGATCAACCATAAAGAATGACAGTGCTTCATAGCGGGGAACTAGGAAACGGGTCAGTTTAAACTGCTTGCCTGCTGCAGATAGGGTTGCCACCTGGCCGGTATTTTTGATGGTTGATCCCAATATTATTAATAGGAAAAAAAGATAAATATATACGAAGGCTGGTATTTTTTTCCAGAAAAGGTGGCAACCCTAGCTGCAGAAGAGACTATGCTGCTGTCTGCCAGCGACCCGACTGCCATGTGCCATAGTATATACATTTACACATTTGATTTACCACTATGGGGAGAACACACACTCTTAGGTTTGCCACCTTCATATATATTTTAGTTTTTTCCCTATTAATAACATTGGGATCAACCATAATTTTTACCGGGCAGGCTGCCAAACAGTGGCGTAACTACCAGGGGAGCAGGGGGTGCAATTGCACCAGGGCCCTCTCTCTCTCAGGGCCCACTGGAGAGGCTAGGAGTACAACAACTCATAGGGGAGAGCCCAGTAGGGGGGCCTGGGTGACAATCCTGCACCAGGGCCCACCAGCGAGTAGTTACGCCACTGCTGCCAAAATACAGGCCAGGTAGCAACCCTATGCACTGCCCAGCAACTAGGGTTACCACCTTTTCTTTAAAAAAATACCGGCCTTCCTATATATTCAACTTTTTTTCCTATTAATAACATTGGGATCAGCCATCAAAAATACAGGCCAGGCCGGTAAAAAACCGGCCGGGTGGCAACCCTACCAGCAACACATGGGCACTAAAACTCTCCCATTTCACTCCTGAGCTATCCAAGGTTAACATTCCAAACATAATTACAGATGTATAAGCATTCGCTATTAATAATCATCCACCAGGTCAGCAAATCACTGGCCTAGATGGTAAATCACCAGCAAACGCAACTTGCAATTACTTGCAAGTAAATGTATGTTCCCATGTACTTCCACCCCAGATCTGCACCTGCCATCTTCCCCAATGCACACCAGTGTTGCAAAATAATCTTAAGTGGGAGCCTGGCTGACATGCCTAATAATTTGCACTCTCTTTCCTCACTCCATGCCCTATTACATTAGCCACTAACTCATCAGCAGTGACCTGCAAATTTAAAGCAGTGGAAAGGGCTAAGAGCAGGCTACACACAGCAGACCAGGCCCGGACTGGCAATCTGTGGGTTCTGGCAAATGCCAGAGGGACTGCTATAAGGTTCTATAGAAAGTCAGTATTTAGTGGGCTGGTGGGGGCTGTTCGGGCCTCTGTGTGGGCTGATTGGGCTTCTGTGTACCTGAAATGCCAGGGCCTATGTTGAAATGCCCACCTATGTTGTCTGCTGTATTGAAGTCACACCACCACAGATGCACACTCCTGAGCTGCCTTAATGCACAGCTGCTCTGCCTGACCTTTTACCAACCCAACAAATTTATTGCATCGCTTCCTCAGCTTGTTGCATCATCAGCCAGCCCCCTTCAATTCCATAAGGACAGACATGTATGCTACATCTATGCTACTATTGTTACCTGGGGACAGGCAAGAAGATTCTGAAGAAAGGCGAGTAGATCCTGGGGACAGGGAAGAAGATTTTATGGATAGGTAAGAAGGTTCAGCGGACAGGCGAGAAGATTCTGTGGCAGCTGTGATGATCATGAGGACAGGCGAGAACGTCCAAGGGACAGGCGAGAAGATTCTGGGGACAGTATTGGCAGTGCTGGACCAGGGCTTGAGGTAGGCAATAATAATCAGAGGGTCTATTACAAATTAGCATCTTCCAATCTTAAAGCATTTGCTCCACTGCAGGTTTGTCTTTCCAGTATTCTACTGTAACCATAAATGACAAAAAGATGCACAATGCACACACAAAATTCTCCCAGGAGTATCCTGCCCTGGTAGGCCCTCCATATATGACCCTGCTAGACTGCAGCTCCCAGATAGATGTCTGACCAAAATGAACTGCCATTGAACAGGCTCTACCCTATGCACAGGCTGATAAGCTGCAGACTTGTTCTGCAGGAGCCGAGTTGAAAGCTGTTATTGACCAGTGTACAGGAAGCTTTCATCAATCCTACCCCTTGTTACTTATGAGCAGCAACATCTGTACACAGAACTATTTGGGCACAAAAAGCCCCTTTGCTAATGATTTAAAAACCCAAATTTAGTGCCCTAGGTTTAGTAACAAGTTCTAAGCACATCAGGACTTGATAGGCAGTAAAGTGGCCTAATGGTTAGCACTGCTGGGGTCCTTTGCCCTCCCTCCCCTTTTTTCCAACCAGGGAAACTCACCGCTAGGAGTTTGTATGTTCTCCCTTTCGGTTCATTACCTTATGTCAGTGATAGGGACTTTTGATTGATGTGTAGTTTAAAGAGCTGTGAAATAAGTTAGCGCTATATGAATAATAACAAGTTACCTTTAGACTGTGATTATAGTAAACTAATTCTCTATTCTTACTGGATTGGTCTCCTGTGCCAAGATCTTTATTGTGTCACCAGCCATTGCTGTAGTACAACAGAATACATGGCTGTGTACCAAGCTGTGGGAAGAGTCTGTTCCTGCCTGCATCTCATGTGATGTTACTGAGCAAACTGAGGCACAAATTAAGCACGCTGCAGGGAAGCTGAGAAAGACTGACAGCTCAAGTAGGTAGATTATGGGTGCCCAATCCTAGATTTACGTGCTCTAGCCTGCAGCTTTTACATAATACTTACTGTATGGAAAGTACAGTCAGTCCCTAGCATTTATGTAGTTCCATCAGCAAGGGCAGAGCTCCATTAAGAAGGAACCAGCAATCAGAACTGCAGAAAATAACTGCAAAGTAAGTGGGGCGCCAAAAAAAGAAAGGTGAAAGGCCCCAACCTGCAAATTATGGAGCAAGAGACCTTCTTTAGAAGTATAACCTCACATTCAAATGGCAAAAACACTTCTCACAGAAAGGCTTGCTCTCTTCTATAGTTCTATTATATCCCTTTTCTATTTTCCTTTTATCTTAGCAATGAAGAGCTGTGCCCAGGCAAGAATACAATACATATAATATAATAATACATATCACATGCTGAATGCACATGCATGTACTGCATGTAGGTGTCATACTGGATGCAAAGATCCCGTCAAGAAAAAGATAAACGTTGACCCTTTCTGTGCTGGATGGTTACAATATGGGAATAGGGTGACATGGCCAGGTCCGGACTGAGAATTAAACTAGGCCCTGAAATTTCAGGTACACAGAGGCCCAGTCAGCCCTAGGGTTGCCACCTTTTCTTAAAAAAAATACCGGCCTTCCACTCTATTTGGCTTTTTTCCCTATTAATAACATTGGGATCAGCCATCAAAAATACCGGTCAGGCCGGTAAAAAACCGGCCAGGTGGCAACCCTAGTCAGCCCCCACCAGCCCACTAAATACTGACTTTCTATGGGACCTTATAGCAGCCCCACAGATTGCCAGTCCGGGCCTGGACGTGGCCAAAGAGGATTACACTTTTAATGATAAGATCACAGGGACATAGGGAGCTACTGGGTATGACTAGGGACAGTCAATCCAAGTGCTACAGAACTACAGGTTCCCACAAAACATCATTTTTTGTAATGATCAAAAGTGCCTGTAGACATAATGGAATAATCATGCCTTGCATGATGGAACATGCTGTATATACTGTTACAACAGTATCCAGCCATCTGTTTGTATTCTCTGCTGTACTATTTCTGACTCCTGAAACAATATAGCAAAAGCCAGCTGATTAACCAACCTGGGAATCGGACTTCTGCTACATTGGTTTAGAGTCATAAGCAGAGAGCAGAAATGGATAAACAAATACAATTTTCATATGCAAATATATTTACAAATAACACTAAGAAATATTTGATTAATCTATATGGGAAAAGTTGCTTAGAAGTATCTTGTATAATCTTGGGGATAATCTTGCATAATTGAAAACACAGTTTTTTGACAGAAAATACAATCCTTACAGAAATGCGTAAGGGCCCTAAGATTGTAAGGCCACTAGAAATAGCCAGCACTTATTTTTGGCGTGGTATGCACCACGGTTTTTTTATTTATTTTAAAGCCGACAGCTGTGTAAATACACTAGTGTTTCAAGTTTAGGCAATGGCACATGGCACTAGCGTATTTATGTGGCGGTCTGCTTTTTTCAAAACCATGGCCAGCAGTACCTGCTGATTCAGCCTGTGTTTGCTTTGCTGGCTGAAGTTTTTAGACTGGATGCTACTATGCTGCCCCCCCCCCCCCGAGAGAGAGACAATTTAGGCAAGATTCTGTCATGGGAGAAATGTTTACTTTCAAAATGCATCAATTAATAGTGCAGCTCCAGCAGAATTCTGCATTGAAATCCATTTATCAAAAGAGCAAACAGATTTTTTTTATATTTTATTTTGAAAGCAGACATAGGGTTAGACATATTGTCAATTTCCCAGCTGCCCCAAGTCATGTGACTTGTGCTCTGATAAACTTCTATCACTCTTTACTGCTGCACTGCAAGTTGGAGTGATATCAGCCCCTCTCTTTCCCCCCAGCAGCCTAACAACAGAACAATGGGAAGGTAACCAGATAACAGCTCCCTAACACAAGATAACAGCTGCCTGGTAGATCTAAGAACAGCACTCAATAGTAAAAACCCATGTCCCACTGTGTACTATTCAGTTACATTGAGAAGGAAAAACAACAGCCTGCCAGAAAGCAGTTCCCTCCCAAAGTGCTGGCACAAGTCACATGACATGGGGCAGCTGGGAAATTGACAAAATGGCTAGCCCCATGTCAGATTTCAAAACTGAATATAAAAAAATCTGTTTGCTCTTTTGAGAAATGGATTTCAGTGCAGAAGTCTACTGGAGCAGCACTATTACCTTATGTTTTTCCATGACAGTATCCCTTTAAGCTGGCCATAGATGTAAGGATTTTTCAAAGATCTTTTTATTATCATAAGACCAAGCTTATCTTGAAACAATTGTTTAAATGTATGATTTATCCATCAACTAAAAAGACCATTTCAAGCGATATTGTCTAGTTGAAGCCAGGAAAACTGCGAGGAGCTGCCGGCTTGGTCCTGCAAACAACTGGACAACAGATAGATTTCACTGTGACCAATGAAAATTTTCTAACCTGGCCAATCAATTTTCTAACCAATGTCGGATGAAAAAATCGTTAGATGCTCGATCGTTCGATTCCCACTAACCTCACAATAATTTGATGGATTGGTTGGATTGCACTGAAATTGGTTGTTCCCCAAATAAAAATACTTGAGTCTATGGGGGCCTTTAGATACGCAGCTTACTAATAGCTAGATTTAGGCAAGAGTCAAGAGAGTCAGACTTTGTGTCTGTTTGCAACTAATTTGGTCTGCGTGTGTGAGTGCGCGCTAAACTCTAACAAACAAGGGAAAGTTGTGCTCACCACTATTTTTTAAAACCATTAGGCGGGTGACAAATACAAGAGGTCCTCTGCACTCAACCCATTGACAGTATATTTATTGATTTTTTGCTTCATTATACATTTTACAAAGGGACTAAGTTTTACCTGCAACTTCCCAGCTATAGTCAGGTGATCCCACTGGTGTCTAATAAAAGGGCAACCATGATTGGGAGTTTTACTTTGAAAGCAGAAAATAAGTTGCAGGTAAAACTTTTGTAAAATGTATAATGAAGCAACAGAATTCTTAATGAATAAGATGCAATATATGTAGATATATATTGCAATATATGGACAGACAATCCCTGTTTTGTTTAAAGAGTAAGGCATTTTTAGTAGCTGTATGCACAGAATGTCTCAAATATAGTGATCATGGGTTGAGTGCAGAGGACCTCTTGTATTTGTCTATGTGCTCGCTTAACTCTCCCAAGCAGTGTGTCTGATTCGGCGCACACCAGTGATGTCACTGGTGAACGCCAATTCCAACGAAGACAGCCCAGCTTAGAGAGATAAGACTGCACACAGACCCAGTCCCAGGCAGCACCACAGCAAGCATCGGCGTGAAGGGGGGGGCTGGTCAGTGAAAATTGCAACAAAACCCATGGGCCCCTGACCACTATAGGTATAGCCCAGGCTAGCCTATGCCTTAATCCACCCCTGATAATGACTGAAAACCAAGAGAACTTACCAGCGGCTATTACCCATTCCTTATACTTGTGCTCAGTTTCTCGTAGCCCCGACAATAATGTTGGCAGTTGTAAAGCTGGCTCAGTCATGCAAGCTCACTCACACAGTGACTGGGGTAGCCCAGCTGAAAGTTACTACTTAAACCTAGGCAAAAAGTCACAGCAAAATGTTTTGTAAATAGGGCATGTTGTGGGTATACACCAGGTCTGCCTGTACATTGGAGAACATTCAACTAATCATTACCCAGACTGTATTCATTGGCCTTTCTGCCTTCTGTGTTTTGCTAAACACTAGTGTCAGTCAGCCAGTGTTAATTCTGAATATTCTGGTAAAACTGGAATATCCATTGTCTGACCCAGCCAAAAGCCAATCGCTCACGCAAATACTATATTTCAACCAATAACGCTGTCATGAGATCTGCCAAGTTTACACTCAGTATCACAGCCTCTCTCTTTTAACCCTTAAAATGATGAATTAGTAATAGTTCTATATCTGAATTCTGCATGCAGCGTATATTGCCCATACGGCAATAGGGAACCGGTTATTCACTGGCCAGACATGTTCGCCCTTGAATTATATTGGGAAAGAAACCAAACTTTCTGTGGAATGGTTGATAAAATACTCTGGACATTGCTGTGAAGGCTTGGCTGGGCATTGCTATATGCTGTAATTTATACCCATGGGCCCAGCAGGATCAAGTGGATTGTTCCTGAAAATGAATGGAGCACATTAAAAGAGACGGAAACGTAACACCATTGGGGCTGCCAATTTGTTAGGTCGACACTCTTCTGTAAAAAAAGACACAGCAGACGGGTGCTTTCCAGTAGAGTAGTATCACTATTGTCATTCCTTTATTCATGCATGCACAATAAAGATATTGGCTTTAATGCACTGCACATGCACCCAGTGCCCTAGACATGGCCCTCCATGTGTCCCATACTCTGCACGTGCACTAACACATGGAGCGCACCCTCAGCACCTCTGTTGGAACTAGCAGCGCGTCCCTGGCATTAGGCTGCATCCGTGTGCATTTCTTAAAGGGGTGGTTCACCTTTACGTTTGTTACAAAATGCCCTATTCCTTGCAATTTTATATATTTTTCAAGTTATTTGCCTTCCACTTCTGCCTTGTTTAAGCTGAATGGGGGGTCACTGACCCCAGCAGCCAAAAGCTATTGCTCTGTGAGGCTACAATTTTATTGTTATCACTACTAGTGCCTTTTTGGATTTTGCATTTCCTCCGATGTCGCCAAACGAATGGATCTTTGCATCTATGGCCAGCTTTAGTGTTGCTAAGGTGTTTGCTTAGAAATACGTTTCATAGCTTCGTTGAACAACAACAGAAAAAAAGCAGGGAGCTGGGATAACACAGCAGGATTCTTATTGTATGATCTCTTGCAATTGCTTTCACAATTCACTATATAGCTCTGTATTATAGAAACACAATTCTGAAAATTGAAAGGTGATTTCCTGCAATACACACTTGATCCATCTTATTAAATAACATGCGCATTATTTACTTTAGACATTAGGAATCCTTTATCACAGGAGCACAACACTAATAATTCCATAATGTTTGTGTTCTGGCTTATGATGTCCTGTTATTTTATTGATATGTAGCAGGGATGTGACTTAGAAACAGGAGAATAGACCCTTGCCACCAACTAATATACAATTGCAGCATATGTTTGCTGAACAGGTCCTCTTCCTACTGGGTTGTAGTCCCCAAAAAGATGATGCAGTTTGGCCAAGTTACCTCTGAGCTTCTTTGCACACAACATAAACACTAATATATTCTAAATTACAACTCATTATTATAAGCCAAGATCACATTACCTCTGCACTGCATTGTCCCTCTGGTTGAATAATAACAAGTTGGGACATTCCTAGTCATTGGTTGTGTATATAGTATACACAGTAATACAACACTTTGGTCTCAGTTACAAACGGAGAGTAAGGGCTAGGGCAGACGGGGAGATTCGGGGGCAATTTGTCGCCTGGCGACTTCTCGCCGCGACTTGTAGCCCCCGAACCTCCCCGAATAGCCAAGTCCTGGGGCGCACCGGCGTTACTTGAAAACGCCGGCACCTATTCACATGGAGCGGCGCAATTTTTGAAATCGCTCCAAATTGACTCGCGAGGCAAGACTATTGCTTATGTGATTGTCCCAGAATACAGTCTATTGATAGATCACCTTGCACATGTGGCTTGTGCTATATATCAGGGCTCCCCAACCTTTTTTGTTTGGGGACTGCTGTCTAGGCAAAACATTTTTCAAGGAGTGGGGGGGTCAGGAGGGGGGTCGGCAGGGGGGTTGGCGTTAATTTCAGGCCAGGCTCAGCAGCCCAGTCCAGGACTGTCTGCGGCCCGGCAGTTGGGGAGCCCTGCTATATAACATGTGGAACCTTGAGCAAGCTGGAGTTACATGGTGCTGGATGGGACCAACAGAAGTGTTCAAATCATTATAGTGTAACTATAGGGGGAGTAGAGAAGTCTTGCAGGGGTGGGGAGGGGGGACCCATGTCATCCCTTAGACTCCCCCCATTTCCTGCAATTCCCTATTCCTACCCCTCCCAATATAAATGGATCACTGGTGCACTTGGGGTGCAGTGACATGGGGTTCACAGGTGTTGGCAACAGGTTGACCCAGGGATCCCAGGTTAAGCTGCCCCTTTTTCGGTGTATCTGCGTAGACAAGTTCCTAAATTAGAGACCATAGGAATCAACATACACACAGAAAAGAGAAGTATATAAATAAATATTTATGTGCCTATGAAAAAATTTTTTTTTATGTACCACACAGTTCCTAATATGTAACCATGGCAACAGTTACCAAGAAAGACGAAACCGTTCTTGGGAATTCTTTCTCCAGATTTGAAGAAAAAGCACAAATGCATTCACTTGGCTGGAAGCACAAATAGAATGGAGATAAATGATGAATGATACTTGTAAAGTGGGCATGAGCATTGAACTTGTAATACCAGTACATAGAATAGTACCTTTTCTCTAGGCTGTTTAACAGGCACCTAGTCTCATATTAATCTGCACATATATATATATATATATACTATTTATAAGTATTTTTATTTTCTATTTATAGACAATGGAGATATGATAAAATAGTGTGCACAGAAAATGACTCTTATTTTTTAGCATATAAGACAATGGGAGCTGTCAACTTGCTTGACTGCCATGGTATTGTTTATTAAAGCCCATAATAAAGAGCAGCTGTATTGAATAAGGTAGATTATAAAGTAGACAATCGAACCAGCAGAGAGGGTCCAAACAGTATGGCAGCTTCCCTATGGACATGTATAAATGTAAATAGGTTCTGTGCACACAATGACATTGAAGGAAGAAAATCTTATAAAAGTAGAATTTATTCAGTACAAATAAATATTATATATATATATATAAATATATATATAAATATAAAGATCTGAATTGGATGAAACTGCACTCACAGCACCTTTACGGCGCACCTAAGGTTTCAGCTTTTATCTATTTAAATGTGTTTTCACTTGTGTAATATTTCCTGTTTCTCCTGAGGACGGCTCCAGTAGGGATGCCGAAACGTTGAGAGAATAAATGTTCACATTTTTGCATCTGAACTAAAAGTAAATGGTTAGGTAGACTCTAAATGAGTAGTGCCTATTTTTTTCAAGTACCTTGTCCAATGAAACTGGTAACATTGTTTTTAATGATTTGCTACAATGGGACACTAGGTTGAATTAATTGTTAACTTGAAGCCCAAAGTATCGAATTTGTTGCTTCTGTTATCACTGATGAAGAGATACTAAGTAAGAGATAACAGAGGGACCTATTAGAATAAATGTTTCGAGTAGCAAATACTTTTAATCTTTACGTATGAGGTGAGGTTAGTTGATGTAATCATAAATCTAATATTTTTTTATCCCCCCTGTTTTATCACATGCTGCTATTAGTAGTGTAAATATAAATTGATGGATTGTGGTTTGGAATATGGCATTTAAAATTATGGGAGTTAAATTATACACTGCTTTTTCTAATTGTAAATATACATATGTTTTTCTACTTTTAGACATATGTCACTGGATAAATCGTTCTAAAGTGGTTTTTAAGACCATGAATTGTATACTTCACTAAGAAGGGAATGAACACTGATTGCTTGATTTGAGAGGTGGAGCCATATTTAGGAATAAAGGTGTTGTTTTGTGTGTTTGAAAATTCACTTGAAAAAGGGTCCATGCTGGTCCGAAACATGTTGTGAAACAATAAAAGTTTGTTGCAGTATAACTCTGCGAATTGCGTGCTCCATCCTACTACAAATTGGAATTATATACGAAGGTCTGCTGGTGTGGCCTATATGGAGAGTGAGCACTAGACACAGGAGGAAGCGTGGAACTAAAATTTGTATTGATTGACTAATTGCTGAGTCTTTACTATTGGCAACTACACACCAGTATATAACCGCCCCAGTCACATTTTCATCCAGGTGCTTTGAAAAAGCAGGAACAAATACAGAGAGAAAGTAAACGCCAATAAACAAACCAAATGGTATATTGTTTGTATATATAATACACAAAAGCCATGAATATCTTTTAAATTATATCTGTATAAATGGTGACTAGTGATGTCCTCAGTTACAGTATAAATGGTGAGCAGTGATGTCATGTTTGTCACATGACTCACTAAAACTTGTGTATTATTATAATTTATAAAGTACCCCTTGTTGGAAAATATGAGGATATTTAAAGTAACCTTGGTGACTTATAATATCTTTTTATTTTTACAATAGGGGTACTTTATTCATTATATAATCAGTACTTAGCGATAATGACTCACTGAAACTTGTGTATTATAATAAATAACGTACCCCCTGTTGCAAAATAAGAGGATATTAGAAGTCGACATAGGTCTTGTGTTTTTATATGGTTGTGGAATAAAACCGTCATATATAATGTCATTATATTTTAGAGGGTGTACTGTATTCACTATATATACACAGTATAGATATGTGTGTGTGTAAAAATTGTGTAAAAGCACTCCCTTACAGCTGGGTGCCCAGAACCAAATACATTTTATACACACTCTGTATTTCTAAAAATGCTTTCTGCCATAAGTTATACCAACGTTTTGGCTCCTTCTCTGTCTTTTTCAAGGTTACCTTTATACATTATATCGTGAAAAATGTATGTATTTAACCACACATGCCATTAGAATCCAAGTGTCCATAGGAAGAAATGTACCTGCCTATAGTAGCACAATGCAACTTTGTCTTTTCTGTCTATCTCTTGCTCCTTCATTGTGGAGCACTCCGTGCTTTGCGTCATTTCTTGAAACAATGTAGCAGAATCCAGCTGACCGGAAAAGAAAACCAGCCAGGCATTATTGGAATAGGTGCCTGGAGGAGAGCTGGCTTCTGCTACAGTGATCAAGCATACAGAAAGTGACAAGTATTGTATTTATCTGACTTTTTGAAACACATTTAAAGAATGGAATGACAATATATTTCATTATACAAAGAAAAAAAGAGCGAGTTTGGCTTTTAGTAAGTGATGGAGGACTGGGATGACAAGGAGAGGGCACTTAGCAGATGGTGTCCTGTTTGTGTCCCGTGTTGCCTAATAAATCCATGGGATTACTGCAGTGCTATATTTACCAACTCCCGAACTTTCAATTCAACTACAAACCTTGAAGTGTGAGGGATGTTACACCAGTTGCTTTGGGCCTCAACCTATGCATGAATTACACTCCTTGCCTTACATAGTAGAAGAAATGACCCAATGAATAATTCTGATATACCTGTATATATCAGAATATAAATATACCTGTACTTATGCAGGGCTGCCTTTAGGCATCCTCTCTGGGAGAACCATTATCTAGGGGGTTATTTATTAAAGGTGGAGTTGAGTTTGAGTTTTCGAGGGTAATTTCAGTAATAAATTTTTCAGGATGAAAAAAGTTGGATTTTTCAAGATTTATTTGGAAGGTTACCTGGTGGTCTAGTGGTATGGGACGCCTGCCGCTTCCAAATCCTTTGCCCCCCGATTCACAAATGACGACTGATTGTGCTGCTTCCGGGTTTTGGTGCAAGTATTGCGTCATTGGCACCAAATTTAAAATGTTTAGGGGGCCTCATCCTCATTTCCTTGCCCTATTTTTAATAGTTCCTGTGTGTGATTATTTGTCTTCTCATCTATTCCTGACTCTGTCTAGTCCGCTGCCTGTTCTGACCCTTGCCCGCCCCCTGCAGTAGAAGCAAGAAATGAGCATGATAACAATGGACTGCTATAAAATAGGGTATTACAGAAATCTACATACCATTCAATAACAAAAAATGTGCTGCCTATACATTTCTTTGCAAAAAGGAAATCAAGCATGCCACCCAACTTCAGCTCCTACCTTTTAAAACATTTATTACAGCAGAAATACCTGGTTTTAAAAGGCAGGAGCTGAAGTATGGTGGTGTGCTTGTGCTTGGTTTCCCTTTTGCTAAGATATTGTCTTGGAAGTGGACTGGGATTGAATGCACCCTGTGATAACAAGAGAGTGATGTGCTCAAGATAAAAGAATCTTGGACTATATGTGCTTCCTGTCCATATGACAGACTTACATAGTATGACACCAATAGAAGGTTTATTATAAGTACAATAACTTATCGGTGATCAGCCTGTTTATGTGGTACCTTTCATTATTTGCACTTGTAGGACATTTTCAGGCCTTTGTGTAACATATTACATTTTATTATCCTCATATATAATTATTTCTCTATATTGCTCATTATATTTTATTTCTACACAGCACACCCTGAAAGGGCACATTACACCCCCAAGATTATGCATTGGGTATTACTTGTATAATGGTTCAGTAGTGCAGCTTAATTGCTCAGTTCTGGATAACAGGTCCCATACCTGTAATAAATTCCACACAGATATATATTTATATACACACACACAAACACAATAGGCCAATAGACACAAGTCCTATTCATTGCACTCTTGTTGAGCAAAGGGGGGCAAATTTGGGCAGCAGATAGTTTCTCCATATATATTTATCTCAAGCAATCTATTTTCCTGAAGGTCTGAATAATTTACAGCAAGCACTGTATGTGGGGTATAATGTGTGGGTGAACGTCTCATTAAACTCTTGCATGCTTGAAATTTTATGATTGCCGCTATTTCAGACTGACTTACAAAAGCACTTAGTCAGTGTGCTAGCAAAGACCATAGATCCATTGTGAGAAGCCAAAGTCTTGGGTGAGAGCTGTGCCTGCAGGGAATCCATTAGTACAGTGCCCTCTCCTGGCAACAGTTACAACTAGAATTTTCTGGGGAACATGTTTCCGAGTTTCATTTTACAGACAAGGAAATGTTTCAGAGACAGTTCAGGGTCCCAATAACCCTTTTAAAGGACTAAGCAGAAGCACCCATTCTGATTAGAAGAAAGGAAGTTCCACTTAAAATATTTGGAGGTTTTCTTTTTTACAGTCAGACCTGTGAAGTTGTGGAATTGTCTCCCTGAAGCAGTTGAACAGACTGATACACTAGATAGCTTTAAGAAGGGGTTGGATGGCTTTTAAGCAAGTGAGGGAATACAGGGTTATGGGAGATAGCTCATAGTACAAATTGATCCAGGGACTAGTCCGATTGCCATTTTGGAGTCAGGATCAGCTTGCAGGTAGGCAACGGTTAATTTCATTCAGAGACAGTAGCAACTACTTGCGTGAGGAGTCAACACAGGCCTCAGTGCATTGGCAGACAGACCTAACACTAATTATACATATATATATATATATACATACATACACACATTTATAGCTAGGGTTAGGTTGTGTGCCTATGCACTGAGGCCTGTGTTGATTCCTCACGCAAGAGGTTACTTCCGTCTCTGTGTGTGTGTATGTATATATATATATATTATATGTGCATATGGATTAAAAAGAACTGCAACAACTATACATCAGACAGAACATACAGTGGGTCATTTACAGTTATTCTTTATAGAAGAAAGGAGGGGTGAAAAAGTGCACCGCTTAGTCCAGCCCATGGCCACATTGCCCCCCAAATATTAAAGCCACTGTTTTCCTGGGCCTGTGGGAGAAGAGCCTTGTTAACAAGTAGAATAGGGCCCCGATGGGACAAAAAGCCCACACAAATTCCATTATCCTTGCAACCCCACCCCCAT
>CM044435.1:37163250-37179625 GCA_024363595.1 Xenopus borealis | reverse complement strand
TAGAATTGGCCCTTCTACAATATACTAAAACTTAACTTGAAGGTGAACCACCCCTTTAACCATTTAATTGCCTTAATAACAGTGTCCACAAAATGGCTCCTGCCTGCTTGCTAGAATTATGAATTCCCAGACTAAAGAAAACAAGATTAAAATAATTTATATAGTGTAATTAATGTTCATTTTGCTTGACTAATGTGATAAAATAGGATTTTGAATATTTTTTTGGGGTGACGGGTCCATTTAAGGTGGCCATACAACATAGGGATACTTTTATGGTACCCATCATTGCAGTTGGTTGGATATCTTACAGCAGTGATCCCCAACCAGTAGCTCGCGAGCAACATGTTGCTCCCAGTGGCCTCAAAGCAGGTGCTGGCTTAGTTTTGGTTGCATAAAAAGCAGATGTCCTGCCAAACATTCTCTCCTGTAGGCTGCCAGTTCATATGGGGGTTACCAAAAAGCCAATCAGAGCTCTTATTGGACATCCACATGGACTTTTTCATGCTTGTGTTGCTCTCCAACACTTTTTTAAATTTAAATGTGGCTCACGAGCAAAAAAGGTTGGGGACCCCTGCCTTACTGGATTGGCTAGTGTATGGTCACCTTTACTGAACTTGTTTTATAACTTACAAAGTAACAGAGTGTGGGAATCACAGCCCAAGGCAGAATAACTGCTGATTAGATTTTTCTTGTGTGTCCACACAACATGTTTCAGGCATCAAGGGCCCTTCTTCGTGTAGCTTGTTTTATGCATATGAGCCCTTAGTTCCAATTCTACAGGATTTAAACTATTTATTTAGGTGTATTCTAAATAGGGTTGCCACCTTTTAAAAATTTTTATACCGGCCGGCGGGGGGCGGGGCCAAAAGGGGTTGTGACGTGACGTCAAAATGGGCGTGACATCAAAGGGGGCGGAGCCACGCAAAGGATCGGGTGAAGACGCGAGAAAGGTAAGTTTTTATTAGATTTAGGCAAGGCAAGGGCCATTTTTAAGGGGTATTTCAAATTTACCGGCAGCTACATTGCCGGTAAATTTGTACTACCGGCCCCGGCCTTGGCTGGTTTACCGGTAAAATACCGGCTGGGTGGCAACCCTAATTCTAAAGTATAACTCATGTATTATTGTTACTGGCCCTTCAAATGTGTCTCCTTGTTGACGGGAAGCAGCTTTTTACAGGCAACTGAGAAAAATAGAAGGCATTAGCACTACTAAGTAACACAGTGGTGGGGTCCTGAGTGTGTTTTGATCTGGGAAGTATCTGCAAGTTCTTCCCATGTCTGTGTGGGTTTCCTTCAGGTACACCAGTTTCCTTCCGCATTATGAAAACAGGTTACCTAGCTCGGGATATAACTGACCCTTGTGTGTGCGTTGTGTAAATGAACTAGGGAAGGCCACAGGGGCAGGGATTGATATGAATTAAGAAAAATATCTATAAAATATTGCACAGCTTCTCAGTGCTATAGATAAAGCATAATCATAACAGAACAACTTGAGTACTTTCTTTTGGCAAGGAGCTGCTAAAAAAGGTGTGTGGGAAACATAGATGCATTGCTTGCTTTCTTCAGCCTCCCTGGTATAAACAAAGAAAATCCATGCACTGCATGTCTTACAGCCTTGGGGGTTACATGGCTCTGGGAGGGGGTTAGTATGACCTATTTGTCTTGATCCAAATTCCTGCACAAAACCAGCCTGTCCAGATCAGGATGTTATGCAGAAGAGTATTTATATATTAGCGTCGCAAACATCTGGAAGTGATTTGGATTATGCTTCTTTCTACATTTGATAAGATATGCACACTTAGAATTCTGCTTAAAGCAGAAGTACTTCTAAAAGAAAATCTTGCATAGTCAACTAGAACCATGAAAATGTGCATACATATGTGGTCATGTACTGTAAACATAAAGGGGCAGATTCACTAAGATCCGAAAATTCGCCAGCCCAGGCTTCGCTAGCATTCGCCGCACTTCGCCAGGCGAATTTTTGCCAGCGCTACGCAAATCCACTAAAGTGCGAATTTATGCTCAGGTCGGCGAATGGTAGCGTGGTTGCGCTAGTTTTACTTACGCTAGCGAACCTAATTTGCATATGGCGGTAACTTTAACTTATAATAGAAGTATATGTTACAGCCATTACATTCCACTACACAAGCCCAGGAAACCTTTATAAATTATATAAAGTTGTCCTATTGTCCCACATGTGCCCCCTGTATAGTTGAGTTGCCATATGTTAGGAAATGTAGGGGGGGAAGAAGGGTAACCCCCCAAAAATATTATCGATCTTTTTCAGACTATCACCCTCCTATGCTAAAATACGCTAGCGTTTTTTTGGGAACAATTATCTATTGTATTGAACTTTGCCTGGTCTGACCAGGCGAAGTAACATCTAGCGTAAGTGCTAACGTTGAGGAAAATGTTCATCTTCGCACACCAAGCTAATATGGAAGCTGCTATTCTAAACAAACAGAGAGTATCTAGAGCTGTTTGCTCAGGTATGGTAAAGCATTCTACAGAATAAAGCTTGCACTATTGTGGCTAATCCATTGGCAATAAACTGCCTTATTAGCATTCCTTGTCCTTTAAGTGGTGATTCTTAATGTTGAAAGGCAATTGATAACATGCACACTATCATAAAACTGTAGGGATTCAGCTAAGCAAGACTTAGTGGAGAACAGTTTAGAGCAAAGAAAAAGAAATATCCTTAATGTGCATATTTCCACAGAAAATAATGTATTCTAAATGGAATGTTTGCAGTTTAATTTGCTAAACTACTGCAAAATGGCTAGTTTGAAAGACACTAAAGAAATTAGGCATGATCTTTGACTGGCAATGAAGGGCAATGAATCTTAAAATCACTGGTGGGGGGTTGTGAGGGGAGTTGTTAGGTACCCCTCAGTGTTCCTAGTCGTTCATTGCTTACTGTAAGTCAGCACTCTGCTTCTTAAAGGAAATGTACCAGCCCGGGTTCTTTATGTTAAACTGTACAGAGGACAAAACAAATCAGTCTGTGCAAACACATGAACAAGTAATCAGGGGATTTACTAAAAACAGGACTGCTAGCAGCAGCAGAGGATGATTGGAGGGAAGAATTATCCAGGAGGTTGTTATTGCAGTTAAGCGTAGTCAAGATGGGTGGCTAGTTAAGAAATAGATTGGAAAGAAATAATTAAAATAGCAGGGTTTAAAGTATTACAGAGATCCCAAATAAGCTTGAGGTACACAGACAATTTCCACTACAGTCTGTAAGTAGAAAATGGAATCAGAATGGCTTAACCAGATGGTGAGATTATTTTTTTCAGGCACAGTGACAACTGCAAAACTAGTTTTTCTGCATTACAGCAAGGTACTGGGAATTTTGATCCTTTTAATGGACACACAGCAGGCTTCTCCAGGACTTTGTAGTCAGGTTTAACATCCCCCCAAAAATACACAATGTATACATGTGTTTGCTTTCACCATTTATAACATGCAACACACTACAAGTGATCCAGGTCCAGTACCGCATAGCAACAACTCAGCACTTAGCATTTACTGGCTGGTTGAAGAGGAAAAGTAACAAAATATCTGGTCGCTATGGGTAGCCAAGACTGGAGCAAACTTGTGCTTTTACTATACTCCCATGTGGAAGTGTGGTCAGCCCTGATTCCTGAATCGCAAGAAATCATGATTGAAGCTCCAAAAAAAAAACACCTTAATATCTATAGGAGCCGTACTACAAACACCACAGTTTTGATACTTTGGCTTCTTTCTTTCAATGAGAGTATGAGTATAAAAAACAGTGGCCAACAGCAAGTTAAGTAAACATTCACAGCACTATTACTTTGGACTATTACTTTCTGCCAGCATCTATCACAGCAACTACATATAAAATAAATTATCTTCTTTAACATTACTTTACCGTAGCAGTGAGATATTTTTCTATCAGTTGCTGTCCACATTCTTTACGCTTTTCATCAGGCGATACTTCATATTCAACCTTCAAACAAAAGAGAAAAGGAGAGGGTAGTTGAGGTATTTACAAAGAAACGCATTGCCTCTTGCAGCAGCGTGTCACTCTCCCCCTGTCGACTCAATACTTACAACAGCATCAAGAAAGCGCACGCATCTCAGTAACTCCGGGCGCGTCTCACAAAACTGGCGGAAGAGAAGGCGTCCTATTGGCTGTCGGTCACAGAGACTGTGGTAATCTCGCTCTACAGCAAAGGAAGACACTGAAGATGAGCACACTTGAGAATCAGTGTAAAGTGAAATCACTGGGGGGTGACAAAGGTATCAGGTAAGTGATTGTAATCACTTACCTGATACAACGGGCTGGTGTAGCTGAAACTGCCTGGGGCTTTTCTCAGCGAGTACAATGGAGCATTCCTCTTCTTATACTTCATCTTTCTTTGCTACCTCAAGGCCAATGCATGAGTAGTAAAGTGAAAAAGCCTGCATTTTTTGTTAATGTTCAGCTTTTCACTCTAGAAACAGGAGGCGGATCACTCTGTGATGCTCATGGAGAATAACCCCGGGCCAGCGCAGTTTTCTGTTAATAGGAAAACTGCCCCCACAGTGATTTCACCTTTCATTCAATAAAGAAGTCAAAAAGTATATATTCGTATAAGTAAGTAGAAAATGCAGTCTAAGGTTGATGCTAGCACTGTCAGTGTTCAGGCTGCTGTGTCCATTCCCTTAGTGAGCTAAGCCCGACAGCTTTAAGCTTTATTTTTGGAAAAACAATTTTTTTTTAAAAGAAAAAAATAGAAAGCAAAAGCAACTGAACTGAAAAAAAGTGTTTGGAAGGTGAAGAATTCATTTAAAGGGGTGGTTCACCTTTTAGTATGTAATAGAATAGCCAATTCTAAGAAACTTTTCAAATGGTCTTCGTTATTTGTTTATATATTTGGTTTCATGTTCTGACTAGTTCTTTCAAATTTGTATAAAACAACAAATGCTCTTTAAGGATACACATTTAGGGCAGAGACACACTTGAAGATTCGGGGAGATTTAGTGGTCCAGCGTCAAATTGCCTCTTCTTAGGGCGACTAATCTCCCTAAAAAGACTTCCCACCGGCTAGAATCTAAATCGCAGGCGGGATGGCACTCGGAGCTCTTCGTTTTCCAAAGTCGCCCGAAATTGCCTCACACCAGCGAGAAGGCTTTTCAGGGAGATTAGTAACCCCCAAATCTTCAAGTGCGTCTCTGCTCTTATAGTTGTGATGCTTAAAGGGGTTGCTCACCTACCAAACTTTTTTTTCTGTTCAGTGGTTTTCTGATTGTTCTCCATAAATAAAGACTTTTTTTCAATTACTTTCCATTATTTATGTTTTACAGTTTTCCAAAATCTAAGTTTAAAGTTGAAAGTTGGTGTTTCTGGTGTTTGAGTCTGGCAGCTCAGTAATTCAGGTGCAGAAACTGTTACAATTTTGCAACATTTAATTGATACATTTCACAGCACCATCTCTGGAGTATTAGCAACTATTGTATCAATTCTAACAGCTGCCTGTAATGAAACCCAGAGATTCTGCTCACCAGGGACAAAGATAAGAAATGTATCCATTAAATGCATCAGTTTAGAACAGTTGGGGGGGTCGGCGACCCCCCCTCCCAGAGGTGCTTTAGAAGGTGAAAAATGACACTTTACACTTCAATATTAGGAAAACGGTTACAAATAGAAAATAGACAGTAAAGGGAAAAAGTCATTATTTCTGGAGATCTATCTGAAAACAACTATTTGTTTGAAGGTGGACAACCCCTTTAAATGTTAATCTTTCTATTCAGGCCTTTCCTATTCATATTCCAGTCTCTTATTCAAATCAATGCATGGTTGCTAAATGAATTTATACGCTAGCAACAAGATGGCTCATATTGCAAACTGGAAAGCTGCTAAATAAAAAGCTAAATAACTCAAAGAACACAAATAATGAAAAACGAAAACCAATTGAGGACTGTCTCAGAATATCACTCTCTACATTATATTAAAAGTTAATTTATTCACAGCTGCCATCCATGCCCTACCTGTTTGCCTTCTTCTTGTTATGAAGCACCCAGACGGATTCACAAAAGTAATAAAAGACAGATATCAGCACCGAAACCCTTGCTGTTCAATATTAGGAGGGGAATTCAAGGCTGAGCCTGAGCCACAGAGTCTGAGATTAGCTTGCATCAGCAACTGTCGCCACAAACATAGCTCATGGCGGGAAATTTTTTACAAGGGACAAATGCTGAGCTCCCTACACTTCAAACAAGGCTATACTAAAGATACAGTGCATAAAGATATTTTGTGGCATTACAAATGACCGAAAAACTGATTCAAATGCCAGCAATACCCCAGCTTTCTAACAACATTAGAGTTGTTTAGGCAGATTTGCAGGAACTATGAAGCAGCCAAAGAAATTAAATGCAGCTATGCAAAAAGTTAAATTACGGCAGCCTTGTGGATGAGCCTTGGTGCAAAACATTAGACAGACTTGGATATCAGTCGGCTCGCTGATCGGGCTGGATGGAAAATTTTCATCGGGTGCACCCAAACATCGCCCGTGGTTAGTGCTGAATCATCAGATACAGGTAAAATTCTATTGTTTCTACCTGTATATCTGATGATTCAGCTCTACACATGTGTATCGTAACGAACAATCTATCTCAGAAAGATCTTTTCCAAGAAAGATTGTAATTGTTACGTCTATGGCCAGCTTAATGCTACACTGCAAGCTGGAGTAATATCCAAACACCCCCCTTCCCCCCAGCAGCCCATCAGCAGAACAACGGGAAGGTAACAAGATAACAGCTCCCTGGTAAATATAAGAACACTCAATAGTAAAAATCCATGTCCCCCCCCCTTCAGTTACATTGAGTAGGAAAAAACAATAACCTGACAGAAAGCAGTTGCATCCTAAAGTGCTGGCTCTTTACACTCTCAATATGTTTGTTGGCTTAGAAATTGCATTTTATATGGTAGAGTGAATTAGTTGCAGTGTAAACAGTGTAATTTAGGAAAAAAAAACACCATAAAAATCATGACAGAATCCCTTTAAATATACGTATAATATAAAGCCATTAGAACAAAGAGTTTTCTACTGCTTTGTGTAGCTCACAGCTACCAGATGCTAACTGCTAATTGATCATTGGTTGCTATGCACCAGCACAAACTCTTCCTCCTAACTACAAAAACTCAAACACATTTTTGGGGCAGGAAGAACAAGCCCATAGCCCAACCAGAGGCTTTTGCCATTTAAATGCAAATAGAGCTGGAAAAGCAAGTTTGCTTGGAGCCTGAAGGCTATTTCACGTGAAGTCAGGAGGTCACACAGTGCCAAGCTGAGGTTACAGATAGGGTTGCCACCTTTTTTTGAAAAAAATACCGGCCTTCCTATATATTTCACTTTTTTGCCTATTAATAACATTGGGATCAACCATCAAAAATACCGGCCAGGCCGGTAAAATACCGGCCAGGTGGCAACCCTAGTTACAGATACAGCTATATGGAGGTGTCAGATGGTGAAGCAATGAAATAACTGCAATATAGTGGCATGGGCCTAATATCTCTGTGCAATAGGAGCAGATAGAAGTGTGCGCCTCCGCACAGATACAGGAAGTGGTGAAAGCACCCAGGCCAGAGGAAACGATGCAACGCTCTTAGCCAACAGTTGTGTGTGTGTGGGACAGGAAGTTTCTCATAATGCCAGCAAATACAGACTTCATCATCAACGGCTTCATACTCACCCAGACTGCGCCTCAGCTCCTCGCAGTCGCTGATATGAGGAAACTGCAGCATCTGACGCCATTTCTTACTTTTGCCCTTGCGGTTGCCCCCGCCACCTGCAAACAAATCATTCACTTGGGTCTGTTTGGGTTGGGAAGGGCACAGAAAGCAAAGATTTTGTGCGTATGTGTGTAGGGAAATATCAGTGTGCCAGACACAGGGCGATGGTGGGGGAACTTCATTTACATTGCAGGCAAATACATGAAACGTATTTCTTTTAAGATATTCTTTTGGTCCTGCTAAATGGCATGCTCAGGGTATAGGCAACCTTGCAGAGCTCCAAATGTTGCTAAGCAACAACCACCAGCAACTTATTTAGTGGTCAGAAGGATGCTGGGAATCATAACCACACCTTCCCATGGCCCTGAAATTATTGGAGCTCTGAGGGCCCTCTAATCTTGTTTATATCCTATAAAGCCCTAGGGCAGGTGCCAAGTCTGGAATGAGGATCAAAATAGGCCCTGGCATTTCAGGTTTACAGAGGCCCAAACAGCCATCAGAGAGGCCCACACAGTCCCTCGACAGCCCAATACATAGTTTATGGCAACATACAGCAGCCCCTCAGTCCACAGATTGCCAGTCCAGAGCTAGTGGGTGCTGATCATATATATACATTAATAAAAGACAAGAAGGAATTTGCACTTAGGGGCAGATTTACTATGGGTCGAAATTCGAATTAGAACCCCTCGAATTCTAATTTCAAATTCGAGGGGTTTTAACGCAATTCGAATTATTGAACGATCAAATATAAAAAATTTGTTCGATTATTTCGTTCGAACCAAACGATTTTAACCATTTGGTCGAATTTTTTATATTGGATCAAAAAAACTTGGAAAAATACTATGGGACCTTCCCATAGGGATATATATAGCAATTCGGTAGGTTTTATCTACCAAATTGTTATATCGATTTTTTTTTTTTTAAAGGGCCAGCACTTCAACAATCAAATTTGAATTTTCGAATTTGGCCAATTTGAATCGAATTTTGGGCTATTCGATAGTCGAATAAGTCCAAAATTAAAGTCGAAATTCGAATTTTTTAATTCGAATTTTCACTTCGAATCAATTTGACCCTTAGTAAATGTGCCCCTTAGTATAGATGTGATTGAGTGCAGAGAATGATCCACAGCACTGACATTCATTGATCCTGATTATCAGTTGATGCAAGTCCTAAGAGTGGCTTCCTGCTGGGTAGAGTTCAACATACAGGCACACATGCTATATTTTTTTTTAAAGGTCACGGAACTCCGACATGACTTTTAGTATTGTACATCATAACAGCAGGGAGTTTATTATTTCTAACACGCAAGCTATTTGGTACAAGTAACATCATTTAAAGAAAACGAAAGGCAAATTCATTAGAGAGTGACAATATGTTGGGCATCTGCCCCCAACCCAGTAAATTCAGGCATTTATTTTTATCCCTGGGCTGGTGCTTCTTTTAGGCAAAAACTGTTCTAGTCCAGGAGGAAACAGCCCACAGCTGCCATCTTTCTTACCTTTCCCTGGTATCCCTAGCACCATCCCAGACTTTGGCATGCACAGCAGATTCAAATGTTAGTGTTTAGAAGTTTAGAATAGGTAAAAAACGGCAGCACTGTGCTATTTTATTTTACCCCTGGACTGCTGCAATTACAAAAAAAAAAAGCCCCAGCGCTGGGAATATAGCTTTCATGTTTTCATTAAAGGAAAACTTTACCCCCAAAATGAATATTTAAGCAACAGATTTATACATACAGTTTGCATCGTATTAAGTGGCATATTAAAGACTCTTACCAAACTGGTATATGTATTTAAGTAAATATTGCCCTTTTACATCTCTTGCCTTTAACCACCATTTTGTTATGGTCTGTGTGCTGCCTCAGAGATCACCTGACCAGGAATATTTCAACTCTAACTGTAACAGGAAGAAGTGTGGGACCACAAGACACAACTTTCTGTTATAATTGACTCGTGTGACCTAACATTTATGGTTTGTTTGTGTGCACCATTAATTCTATGATCCCAGGGGTGGTCCTTATTTTATAAAATGGCAATTTTCTATTTATGAATAACCAATGGCACATACTACTAAAAAAGTATATTATTATGAAAATTGTTTATTTACATTAAGCAGGGTTTTACATATGAGCTGTTCAATGCAATATCTTTTTATAGAGACCTACATTGTTTGAGGGGTATAGTTTTCCTTTAAGCACCATTTAGAACCAATGACATCAATAATTAACATTTATAATGTATATATATTTTTTTTTGCAGGTTATTCTTGGTTCTTGTGTATCCCATATATAGAGGATAATGTACCCACTGCTGTAATTTATTATAAGTTACCGAGGAGTGTTGTGACCTTCGGCCTCATGTTTTTATACAGGTCATGGAACTCTGAGGTAACTTTTAATATCTTCGTATTTTGCAACAGGGGGTACTTTATTTATTATAATACACAGGTTTCAGTGAGTAATGTGACAGAAATGACATCAGAACTCACCGTTTATAACTGATGAGACATCAGAACTCACCGTTTATAAGGATATAATTTACAAGATATTCACAGCTTTTGAGTATTATAAGGATATAATTTACAGTTTGGTCCTATAGAAAAGTGATAATGTAGATTATATACAGTACAAACAAATATAGTGAAGGTTCTCCTTTAATGCTAAACATAATATTGCAGCCTGGCAGAATACATTTTTTATAGGCACCCACGAGGCGGAAGGCCAGCGAGTGTGTATTTCTTACACACCTGCTGCAGTATGCATGCCACCTGAACTCTGAGCTTAGATTTTATTTTCTATGAGAATTAATAGAGGATGTTATTGACACAGCCCAGAGTGAGACAGAGGCAAATTACTGAAATAAGTGATGTCAATGCTAAAAGCCACTTAGTCGCCGAGATGCTTAAGTGCACCCATTGTTATGCTAATTACCTCCCTAATGATATTTCCCAAGTCTCCGCCATAGCTACTGTACAAATATGGCAGCAGGGATGGGCAAACTATAATACATTTTACTGTACCTGACTGCTCTTAATTATCTGGAGATATTTTAGAGTATAGTTCCACAACACTACGTGGAGCCATACCAGCTATATTGTCACAACAGAAATAACAACAATAACACGCATGTTTCATCTGCATTCTATGTGCCCCACAATGAAATGCAGTATATACAGGTTTAACTACTGCTACAGCAGCAACTCAGCAATGTATGTGTATCTATGCCCCTACACACACACAGTAATGTGTGTATATATATATATATATGCCCCTAGACACACAGCAATGTATCTATATATGCCCCTAGACACACAGCAATCATGTATCTATATATGCCCCTAGACACACAGCAATCATGTATCTATATATATATATATGCCCCTACACAAAAAGCAATGTCTATGTATCTATGCCCCTAGACACACAGCAATGCGCTGGACTACAGCTACCACTGGACTACAGCTAGCCCAGCAACACTTGCCACAGGTTAAAGCTCCCTGACGTCTATACGTTGCGCTCGTATAGCAGCCGCCCCCATTATAACACATATGTAACTTTTCCGACCAGACCCCACATTAGTGCATGTATTTACGCACGCCGCGTATTCATACAGACCCTCTCTGGCTTTCAGCAGCACGGTGTTGGCTACTATATTCTCGAGCTCCATAGGTCGGCCTGGCCGTGGGCTCCGAGCCTCAGGCGGCCCCTTCACTTTCTCCCAGACTCCAAGCACCAGACTGCCACTGACAGAACCCAACCTACACCAACCAATCACAAGGCCGCCGCGCCTCCGAGGTGACAGTCCATTGGCGGTTGGGATTCTCACAATCACTGCTAGTTCTTTCCCACCCCTGTACCTTACTGCACCTCTAGCGTTGGAGGGCGTGGACTCGTGAGTTGATTGAAGGTGGAGTTGGTAGGCGGGGCTTATTGCATGAACAGGAAACAATTCGTCGGCGTGTCCTTTCTGGTCATTTGTAATTGTAATCTATCAGTTGCAATAAAGAAGGTTTTAAGGAAGGGAGATGCTGCTGAGGAGACGGAGAGCGGATGGGGCCGACTGCTGCCTTTTTGTAATGCAGTGCTCTGGCTTGTGCAGCCCGGCACATAATATGCCTACAGAACCTTGCACATTGTTTAATACGTCTCATGAGAGAGTACACTGCATGGGATCCTTTATCTGGAAAGCTCCCATTTAAAAAAAAAAAAAAACAAGATTCGTTTTTTTCTGTATAATAATAAAATGGTAGCTTGTACTTGATGGTAAAAGCTGCATGAAACCCTAAACTCCTATTTCGGTTTATTTAAAGTTCAAGTGATTTTAAATAAACGATCTTAAAGGCATACTGTCATGGGAAAAAGTTTTATTTATTTATTTATTTTAAAATACATCATTTAATTCTGCTCTGGAATCGATTTCTCAAAAAAGCAAACAGATAATTTTTTTAGAGTCTATTTTGAAATCTGACATGGGGCTAAACAAATTGTCAGGTTCCCAGCTGCCCCCAGTCATTTGACTGATAAACTTAAGTCACTGCTGTACTGCAAGTTGTAGTGATATCGCCCCCTTCCCTCACCCACCAGCAGCATAACAACAGAACAACGAGAAGGTAACCAGAAAGCAGCTCCCCTTTCAATTAGACAGCACCAGACCAGTCAAATTTTTCTTAAAAGCCTTTATTTCAAGGGCTTTATTCGGATGAAATACAGCAATGGTTCAGGCTTACTTTAGCCTTTCCTCAAGCTGAGCAGACAGTAGCTCCCTAACACAACATAACAGCACCATGGTAGATTTAAGAGCAGCACTCAGTAGTAAAATCCAGGTTCCAATGTGACACATTACGTTATATTGAGTAAGAGAACAACAGCCTGCCAGAAAGCAGTTCCTTCCTAAAGTGCACATGGCCAGGCAAAATGACCTGAGATACAGAATCGGACTGGCCTGGCGAGACACTGGGAAAAAAAACCTGGTGGGCCCCGACCCTCATGGGCCCCCGCCAGGCCGGAACCGCCTCTCCCAATCCCAATTAATTTAAAAATAAGAAGTTTCTGACGCACATTGCCAGGCACACATGCACAGTGGTGCGCAGTGCGCTGGGTAACAACGTCAGCGCGTGTGCCCGGCAGCGCTGCTGCAATAGGGGAGGTGAGCGAGGGGGGGAAGTGGTGAGAACGGGATGCAGGGGCCCTGGACGGCAGGTGGGGGGCCCTGGATGGCTGTCCCAGTGGGCCCCAGGCCCCCTAGTCCGACCCTGCTGAGATGGCTGCCTACACACCAATATTACTAAAAAACTAAAAAAATACACTTGCTGGTTCAGGAATGAAATTTTATATTGTAGAGTGAATTATTTGCAGTGTAAACTGTAATTTAGAAATAAATAATACATCATAAAAATCATGACAGAACCTCTTTAAAGGGGTTGTTCACCTTCCAAACACTTTTTTCTGTTCAGTGGTTTTCAGATTGTTCTCCAGAAAATAAAGACTTTTTTCAATTACTTTCCATTATTTATTTTTTTTACTGTTTTTCCAAAATCAAGATAATAGATCTTTTCGTAATTTGGATCACTATACCATATTAATACAACTAGTTTTTTTCAGATAGATTACCATAAATAATGACATTTTCCAATTACTATTTTCTATTTGTAACCGTTTTTCTAATATTGAAGTGTAAAGTGTAATTTTTTTGGACTGAATTACTGAGCTGCCAGACTCAAACACCACAGACACCAACATTCAACTATACAAGTGTGAAGTTGAATGTTGGTGTCTGTGGTGTTTGAGTCTGGCAGCTCAGTAATTCAGGTGCAGACTCTAAACTGTTACTATTTTGCAACATTTAATTGATACATTTCACAGCAACATCTCTGGAGTATTAGAACCTATTGTATCAATTCTAACAGCTGCCTGTAATGAAACCCAGAGATTCTGCTCAGCAGGGACAAAGATAAGAAATGTATCCATTAAATTTATCAGTTTAGAACACTCTTCCCAGAGCTGCTTTAGAAGGTGAAAAATGACACTTTACACTTCAATATTAGAAAAACGGTTACAAATAGAAAATAGTAATTGGAAAATGTCATTATTTATGGTAATCTATCTGAAAAAAACTAGTTGTATTAATATGGTATAGTGATCCAAATTACGAAAAGATCTATTATCTGCAAATAAAAATCAGTTCCCAAGCATTCTGGATAATAGATCCAATATCTGTATTATATATACATGAAGAGCACAATTTTGCTATTCAGTAAAAAGAGAGTCAAGGGGTAAGTATTCATATTCATATTCATAATTTTGTAACAAAAAAAAAACCCTGTTTCTAAAACTTTATACACTTGCAAAGAATGAATTACTAGTAAATATGGGACTAGGGAACACACATTGATTTATCCTTTCGTTATAAGTATATCCGAGCTAACAGAAAGTCTATGTATTCATTTCAGTATTATAATGTTTTGTTGTTTGCCAGGAATCACAACATTTTTCATATTCAACCTTTTACATCCCAACCAGATAATCTAAAGAGGAAAAACACTGTCTCATTAAGTGCAGTGTAATTACTTATGAGAATTAGCATGCTTTAAAAACAACTCATCAAGTTACAGTGATACCATTATCTGAAAAAAAAAGACTTTACAAGATGGCAAAGTTATTTATCCTGTTACCAATAAGAGGTACGAGCTCTAAAAAGTCAACATTGCACCCTGACATTATTATATTCCCATATATCCATATTATATAGTGAATAAAGTACCCCCTCTTGTAAATTATAAGGATATTATGTTACCAAGGAGTTTCATGACTGATGACACCAGTACTCTCTGTTTCTATAGTATTAATAAAGTACCAACTCTTGTAAAATATAAGGATATTATAAGTTACCGAGAAGTTTCATGGCCATATAAAAACACGAGGTCGAAGGTAACTTCTAATATCCTCATATTTTGAAACTGGCGGTACTTTATTTATTATAATACACAAGTTTACGTGAGTCATGTGACAGAAATGACATCAGAACTCATCATTTATAACTGATGACATCAGAACTCACCATTTATAAGGAGATAACTTAAAAGATATTCAGTGCTTTTGTGTATTATAAGGATATAATTTACAATATATTCATGACTTTTGAGTATTATAAACCTATATACCTCCACTAACATTGTTATATGACCATATACCTCCACTAACATTTTAAGAATCATATCCAGGGTATGCCATCACCATCTACCACCATAGCCAGCCATAATAACAATGTATTTTTCCCAGAGACTGTGCTCATTTAAAAAGCTGCTCTTTGCACCTCATGCCCCATTAAAATCCAGCTAAGTTCACAGCAAAGTATTAAGGGCACAGGCTAACCCTGTCACTGGGTAAGCCAGCGTCCGTAGCTGCTCATTGACGTGCTCCTGAAAGTTGCACAAGTTAGAGGGCAGGAAGGGAACAGGTATGTTTATCCCACTCCTGGCCCTCAATAATACAGTGCTGGCAAACATTGTTACATAGTTATAGTTACATAGTTAAATCGGGTTGAAAAAAAGACCACAGTCCATCAAGTTCAACCACTCCAAACGAAACCTATCATCCATCCATGTACACACACTGGCACTGACCCCTCCATACCCTAACATAATTTATATATACCCATATCTATACTAACTATAGATTTTCGCAATAGCCTTTGATATATTTGTCCAAGAAATCATCCAAGCCATAAAGGCATTAAAAGAATCAGCCATCACAACAACATCTGGCAGGGCGTCCACAACCTCACTGCCCTCACTGTGAAGAACCACTTACGCTGCTTCAAATGAAAGTTCTTTTTCTCTAGTCTGAATGGGTGGCCATCTGGTGCAGTGATTCTCTTTTTGTCTATTTGTCTATAATGTCCTCTAATACACTTAAGTGTAATCATGTCCCCTCACAAGCACCTTTTTTCCAGAGAAAACAACCTCAACCTTGACAGTCTACCCTCATAATTTAAGTCTTCCATCCCTCTAACCAGTTTGGTTGCATATCTCTGCACTCTCTGCAGCTCATTTGTTTTATCATTCTCAAGGACTGGAGCCCAAAACTGCACTGCATACTCTAGGTGAGGCCTTACCAGAGACCTATAAAGAGGCAAAATTATGTTTTCATCCCTTGAGTTTATGCACTTTTTTTTGCAAGCCAGAACTTTATTTGCTTTAGTGGCCACAGTATGACACTGCCTGTAATTAGACAACTTGTTATCTACAAAAAACCCTAGAATCTTCTCAGTTAAGGAAACACAAATTAACACACTGCAATTTAGTGTATAACTTGCATTCATATTATTTTTGAGAAAATGCATAACTTTGCATTTGTCAACATTGAACCTCATTTTCCAGTTTGCTGCCATGTTTTCCAATTTAGTCAAATCACTCTGCAAAGTAGCAGCATCCTGGATAGAACCTACAGCTCTGCACAATATTCTATCATCAGCAAACATAGGAACAATACTTCCAATGCCCACCTCCAGGACATTAATAAACAGGTTGAAAAGCAAAGAACCCTGCGGTACTTCACTAGCAACACTGTGAAATGTTCCATTTACCACCACTCTTTTTAGGCTATATTTTAGCCAGTTCCATACCCAGGTACAAATA
>CM044435.1:37116947-37134054 GCA_024363595.1 Xenopus borealis | reverse complement strand
TTGAAAAGCTTGGTTCCCAAGGAAACTTCATGTCGCAAAGGAGGGGGGACTCTGCCCATTGCCCAGTTAGTAATAATAATATTTAGGCATAACATTTTGCCTGATTTTTTTCTTTAGTTTTAAGATAAAATGCCAGACTGTATTTGTCTCAACCTAGATTCCAGGGCTTCAGCTATATTAATTTGCCTTCAGTATTGTTTTTCCACATTAATTACAAATTAGGGTATAACACGAGGTGAGAAGGACAAATATATTGTACCCTCCATAGCCCCACACAGCTGATTAACAATAGCATGCCAATTAAATAATAATGGTTCAAAGAATGTCCGATGCATGTGTTTTAGCTCAGCACGTCGGATCATGTGCAAATCGTTCGTGGAGTTCAGTTCTGAATGGTTGGTGCCCACACATTTTCACCTTACCAAATCCGGCCCTCGTTGCAAAAAGTTTGCACACCCCTGGACTAGATTGAGCTGAGCCATTAGTGCAGCTATGAAGTGAGCCTTAGAACTCGGATTCCTCTATTGTATACACTGAAGAAAAGAACTGATTTAGCACATTTGCCTTTTCTGTATCAGTTACAACAATACTGGTACCATTATTTAATGGAACAACACTCTCAATATGCATCTTTTTACTATTAATATATTTGAAAAACTTTTTAGGGTTAGTTTTCACCTGTGCTGCAATTAACTCTTCATTTCCTTTCTTTGATTTCTGGATTATGGATTTACAAATTTTAAAAGAGAGTTTATATTCTTTAAATGCAGCTTCTGTCCCAACAGATTTGCAGTAGAAGCAGAAACAATAGCCTATCAGAAAGCAGTTCCATTGTGCAGCACTGGCTCTTTTTGAGGGCAGGAAAATGACCAGAGATGCTAGAGTAAATTATTTGCAGTGTACACAGTGTAATTTAGGAATAAAAACACAATTCATTTGAAAAGTAAAATGTTCCCTGTAGTATGTCTTAATGACTGGTATAGATTACTCTTCTTTTGTGCACATTCAAAAAAAATATATCATATTATCTATTCAGGTATCCCTGCTGTTTCAGTGATTCTTATATAACTTGAAAATGCATGGCTGAATTTATTTTTACCTCTCATTCATTTCTCAAGCCAAACGTGTAAGAAAATACTCTCCTTTTACATTTATACTCAAAAATTCTAACATTTTTTACTAATGTTCATATTATTTGTTTCATTCATGGAGACCAAAATGAGACATGCTACACTGGAAATGGCATTGACTATAGGGGAACAGGAAATACAACAGTGTCTGGAGCACCCTGTTTGCACTGGGACTCTGATATCATTGAGCATGAAGTATCCATGTACGGTGGCCATCGAGGAAAAGTTCATGGCATAGGTTCTCATCCATACTGCAGGTAACCAGTGAGGCAAAAAAAAGTAATGCATTTACAAGATGTATGTATATCCAGAATGGATGCCAAAGACAGACACAGAAACCACACATACATGCCTGAATTAAAAAGATAATATATAACATAGTATAAACAGTATAAATATACCAAACTATAGCTGCAGAGGATAAACAGTAAAGCTGAGTTGGACTGCATAAACATTTAAGAAACATAATGGTGCAGGGTACTGAGTACAATAGACCAAAATACAGTACATAATACTAAGCTGATAAAATAGACATACCTTGACTACTTGACAACAATAAGATCTGCCTTCATTATATATAGATAACAGAAAAGTATACCTGCATTACACAGAAAAAGTCTTACCAATGTTTATTAAGTATATAATAATCAGACAAGTCTTTAATATGCATACCCATACCTAAATGGAAGTAGATAATGAATGAGGCTGCTTAATTTAATAATTTTAGTAATTTAGTATGGGACTTTCCCGCACTGGGAGTTTCCTTCCTATGTATTCCAAGCAACATCTAAGCAGTCAACAAATGGGTACTGAGCACCAAAGTAAAACCTACTGAGAATGGAATGCATCCTATGTGAAGCCTAGCAGGTATAAAATAAAATAAGTATTGCTATAAATGTGTAATGTTGGTATTTATAGGTTTAATTGTGTTTTCCTTTTGTGCCACAGGAATCCTGAGAGGGATACACAACCCTGGTGCTTTATAATGAAGGAGCAAAGACTGAGCTGGGAGCATTGCCTCATTCCACGTTGCACCCAGCCGGCAGGTATAAGACTTTAATACATTTAAAGGAAAATTAAACCCTAAATTTGGAAAACCCCTACCCCCATCCCCATTCAGAAAATTACTGCAGTGGCTGAAGATGGTGCCCGTGAACTCCAATGCCTGAATCTGCACCGAGGGGTAAGTAAAACGTAATGAGCATTTGCCCGGGGTAACACTTAGGCTGGGGGAGGAGGGAAGGGGGTCTTGGTGGGGATGGGAGGTAGGTGTTTTTTAAATTTAGTGTTGAATTCTCCTTTAATGAGAAGAATTTATCTCATGGTTTATCATGTGAAACTCTAGTGAAGTCTTTCGAGTTTTTCTCACTGAATTAATTTAGGCCATTATGTGTAGATCAGACACATAGACATTTTACCGTTTATATTGGAAACTGCATAAAAAAGTAATCTTCATGTAATTCAGTAAATTGTAATGCCACAACTTGATGGTTCTAACAGCTAATACCTATTCAGAAGTTGTTGACTAGTGATGATGGATTTCTGCACCCGTGAACTAAGCTTACAGTGCTGTTAAAACGGATGTAATCCATTAGTTGTTACTAGGCTATAAATATCAATACTCCTCTAAAGCCTAAATTAGATGAACTTGTGACTTTTTTGAACTACAAGTAACCTAGCCAGTGATGTAACTAGATATTATTGGGTCCCACAGCAAATTATTTTTCAGGCCTCCCAAAATACCTAGAGGTTGATCTGGTTTGACAATATTTATTGACATTGTATATTAGGGTCTCATAGGGCTCCTATACCTCCTGGGCCTCTGTGTAACCGCAGAGTCTGCTTCCTCTGTAGATACGTCCCCTGCGCCTAGCTAGTTTTACTTTGTGTCTAATGGATGCTGAGTGGTGTATATATTTTACTACTTTTGAGGGTACCAGTGGTTTAAGGAGCAAACTTGTACAACTTGTGTGCAACTTTGTTACTTGTGCAGGAAAGGCTTAGCTTAGTTTGGCACAGGTACTGAATTAGGCTGCACTAGAATTGACCAAGTACTCATTAATACTGTAAAACGTGTTGTTTAGTGCACAAATACAAGATGCTGCAAAGCTTTACAGCTGACATGAATGCTAGGATTTTCATTTTAGCTACAACTGGTGGGCTGCAGGTTGGACATTCTCTATATGGACAGAGACACTGGAATTCCAATGCCTGTGTGAAGATATGAGGGCTCATTTACAACCTCCTGTGTGCAAAGCTCCAAAAACTGGTGCAACGCCCCCTCGTTTTTTTAGCACTTTGTACACTGCTATTGCAGAATTGCTTTAACACATAGCAACCAATAAGATGTTTGCTTTGAAACAAAAGACTGGCAATTACTACAGTCTGATAGGTTGCTATAGGCAATTAAACCAATGGCAAACTTTGCGCCTTTTATTAAATTTCTCATTTTATATATAAATTTTTAATTTTTAAATATATACACCACATATTTGTTTTTCCAGTTTGTGTTGATATATTGTGCAGGCAATGTCAATAACCAAAAGACCATCCCCACCCTTGTTTATCATCACTACTTAAACATTCCTCTTTTTTTTCTTCCTGCACCATTTCCTGCGCAGTACTGTCCATTAGAAACCACGGATATTGTTTTTCAGCTTAAGCATAATATTCCGGTCCCGTTTATTACCACATCACATTGCATCTCGTCAGTACAGTAGTTTAATTAACCTAAATTATCACTAAGGAACTTTTGTCAGCCAAGCAGCATATATCTATACAAGCCCACGGGACAATTTGTAAACCACTGCAGCAATCACCATCAGCTTAGTGGTGCCAGCTATAAAACAGCCTTTATTCTGCAAGTTGTGGTGTGATCGTTATATTCACACATTTTCAATGCAATCAGCCTAACAGCTGGAGAGAAACAGCTTCTCTTTTCCTGTCGATGCAATGAGTCAGCCTGCTGTTGTCCGAGGCCTCTATAGAATGACAGCGGGACAAGTCGTGACAATTAGTGCATTCAACTTGATCATTATGGAGGCTAAGGCCTGTACACAACTTGTTTTTTTTTTAATCATAAAAAAACTTCCCTTATCTTTTCTTGGGATGTCTTCATTACGATAAGTAGTAGGTCAGTGTCATAAACAGTGTAAACAGATGACTGGTCTTCAGCTGTCCCATTTTGTATCACGCGGCTCACGTAGAAAAGGAACTAAAGCGTGAGTAGCACTGAGTAAGAATCTACCTACTGATGTCAGTTTCACTTTTATTAAAGCTTATCAGAGCAGAATAGGATTTCTGAGCAGAGCAAGCTAAGCTAATAACAAGCTTCAACCAAAAATCATCTCAGATAAGGAGAAAAACAAACCTCTAACACGTAAGCAAGCCATAAAGCAGACTGGCCAGATATGGGATGACTTTGATGTAGCCAGCTTAAATATATTGCAATATATGGACAAACAACCCCTGTTGTTTAAAGGGTAAGGCCTTTTGTAGTAGCTGTATGCACAAAATATCTTAAATATATTGATAATGGGTTGAGTGCAGAGGACCTCTTGTATTTGTTTGTATGTATTTTGTGGTCACAGCCTCATTGAACCCCCGACTAATGGTTTTATAAACTTTCCCTTGTTTGGAGTCGGGACCAAGGAGGAAGCTGGTGTGCAGACTAACAGGAAATAGTCCAATTTGAGGTACAAAAGGCAAGGCAGGCAGCAAACCAGTATGCTCAATAACAGGCAGAAGGGTCAGGAACCAGTCAAATAAAATGCACCCAGGAACTCAGTTAAGAAGAACCTATATTCGGATTGAACAAAGGTATTCATTATACTTTTATATTGAATTTGGTGGAAAATGTGGTGTAGTGACATCATGCACTGAGGTGATGATTTCAGTACACTGGGACACATTCGGCCCATGGGCACTGCTGCCATCTTGGAAGCAGCACGCAAGATGAGTGCGATCAGGCACTCCTCACACACAGCTTCATGCTGACTTTTCTAATAATATTATTATTATAAAGCACATAAACTAGTGCTAGTTAGTGCTAATTAGAAAAAACTTAGCAAGAGGTCATTACAGATTATATTTATAATATAGTTAATTTAGTAATATAGTTAGTCAAAAATGTAATGTATAAAGGCTGGAGTGACTATGGGGCAAATTCACTAAAGCGCAAAGCGTCTAATGCTAGTGCTTATTCGCCAGTGTGACGTCATTTTGCAAACTTCACCAATTTACTAACAGTGTCGCTGGCGAAAATTGGCTAGATAGACTAGTGCAAGTTCGCACCCTTACACCAGGCGAAGTTGCGCACTAACGAAGGGACGTAACTACGCTAATTCACTTAGATGACCATTTTTCTGAACTTTAGCTCTTACACTAGACGTTACTTCGCCAGATCAGACCTGGCGAGGTTCAATGTAATAGATAGGAGTTTGAAAAAAAAACTTGACATTTTTTCCAAGTCCCAAAAAAACGCTGGCATCTTTTACTTTTTTTAGGGTGATAGTCTGAAAAATAGCTTAATTTGTTTGGGGGTTACCCTCCTTCCCCCCCTACATTTCCTAACATATGGCAACTCAATTATACAGGGGGCACATGTTTAGGGCAATAGGACAACTGGTATTGTAATGTAGTTGCTGTAACATATACTTCTATTTTACATTTAACTATTAACTATCTTTTTACGAATCAATTGAAAACTCACTGAACAGTTATGCACCATGTGGTCCTCCTTAAAGTCACTGACTAAGTTAGAAACCTGAAAAGCAGGAAGTAGTGTTCTGTTCTGCACTGTAGATATCAGTTATCTTGCAGTAGTATCAAGAATATCTATTGTACATGTTCATACCCGATCTAGACATAGCATATCTTTATGCTGATGTTCCATAGATATCTTGGGGAAAATTCTTTACATAATATTCCTGCAAGGTGCCTTCCCTCACTGTCAGCTACCTTATGCTCCCAAATTATAGGGCTGGCACTACAACAACAGAGTCTTGTATGGAAAGCCCAGTCTGATGTGTACTATAGAATATATGTGATGAGAAGATCTCTTTGATCTCCTAGATATCCCTGGATGTCAGTTAGAGCAACACTAAGACAAAATGGCTGCAATGTTTTTAATATTATGAGCTAAGGGGTAAATATTTTATCTCAAAAGGGGTATCTGTCTGATATCAATCGGGCAGGTTTGAAAGTGCAGTCAGGTACGCATTCCTGTAGGCCTACTCATCTACATCTACACCAAGGACTAGTAACATATGGGCTGCTGGAGATAGTAGTCTCTATTTACATGTTCAAAGCAGCCCCTGCTAGTGACAGAAGGTGACAAAACATGTGCGAGTAGAGATCTGCTCATTTGTTGAAATTGTCAAATGAGTGTATAGCAAAATGTATCGGCAGCTTAACATGTAAACTCACAAATGTATTGCCTGTGTTTGATGTATGTGCCCTAAGCTGTCCGTTTGGTCTGTACCTGTTCCCAACAGTTAGGGGCCTATTTATTAAACCTTGATTTTTTTCTGGTAGAGTTTTTTTAAATGGAAAACCCACAGCTGCTATAAATCTAAATCCAAAAATACTCCAGCTAAAACCTGTTGAGGTCATGTAGAAGTCAATGACAGATGTCCCTGAAGAAATTTATTGACATTGTGATCTGTTGCTGGTTTTCTTCTGATAATCTGATAAATTTCAATTGTCGCTCAAACAAATTAGTTCGATACGTGCATGGGTCGACTTTGTTTTAATTAAAAAAAATTAGATGAATTCAGGTTTTACTAAATACCCCTCTTAATGGAGAATTCAACCCCCCACGGTGATAAGTCGCCAACTGCCCCCCCCCCTCCTTGGCTCCCCCCCTGCACAGTCTTACCCCTGAATTCTGTCCCCTCTGGAAATAGTGACCTCACATACAGAGTGAGTGCAGCGGAGCTCACGGGCACCATCTTCTCTACGGTAATCTTGGCGCATGCGCAGTTGGAGCAGTCTTCCTGGTTTGCAACAGATTTGCATGTACAGAAAGAGAAGGAAATTGCAGAAGGGAAGGAAGAAGATGCACTCACTATTTCTAGAGGGGACAGAGTTCAGGGGTAAGACTGTGCAGGGGGAGGCAGGGAGGGGGGCCAGTGGGGACATCACCGTGCAGGGTTGAATTCTCCTTTAAACTGACACTTCAACCTCTGCTAGTTAGTACTGTCTTTTGCATGTTATACTTTCACTTCTCAACTCATATCTTAAAGGTAAAGAAGCTGGAAAAAAAACGTTTCTATTTTAATAGGGGAACTGGGTAAAAACGATTGCCATATCCATTTTAGTATGTTTATGCTACACACCCATCCTAAACAATGTATTTTATTACATACAGTATGTCATCAAAGGCCACGGTGTAGTATTGCATTTAACTGTGGTAACTGTAACAGTGGTCATACCATGTTTTGTTTAAGACTGCAATGTGTTATCACAGGCACTGCTGCCCCACCAAAAGTCACTGAAACTCCATCTCCAACAAAAAGTTCCACCCCATCAACAAGCACCCCTAAACCCTCGAACAATACACAGGGGTCAGTGGATGGGCGGATAGACCTACCTGTGGATTGTGGAAGAAAGTTTCAGAAGACTCCATCTATCATGCCAAGGATTGTCGGGGGCCTAGTGGCTCTGCCCGCATCCCATCCTTACATTGCTGCACTGTACATCAGCAGTCATTTTTGTGGAGGGTCTCTTATCTCATCATGCTGGATCGTAACTGCAGCTCACTGCTTAGAGCAACGGTAAGAAGCCTCTATTTTAAATGTGAAACACAACATGATAGGGATCATTACATAAATGCTAAGTGATGATATAAACCACAACTGTATGCAACACCATTTCCCAACTCATTTCTTTCTGGCATCTCTCTGGCATCACTCTCAAAGTTTTATTTTCAAGGATCAACTATATCTAAGTTTGGATCAATACAAGGTACTGTTTTATTATTACAGAGGAATGGCTGGTATCTTGAATAAAACTACACATTGATTGCATGGCGCTGTGTCATGTCAGTGACATTTTGAAGTATTGGGATATATGTTTGCATCTAAGGAAGGTCAGCTGGAACTACGTGGATTAAAATGCTCCCTGTCTATTATCTGTGCCATACATTTTTATGTTACAGACCAAATGTGACGAAGATCTCTGTGGTGTTAGGACAAAGCCGTTTCAACAGTACAGATCAACACACAGTTACACTCTCAGCTGAGAAGTATATTTTGCATGAAAACTATTCTGGGGACACCTTGCAAAATGATATTGGTGAGGCTTAAGGAAGCACTTTGCATTTCATAAAGATTTATAATAAAGTATAATAACATATTTCTCCTCGAAAGACCCTATTTCATGCATTCAGATTTATATTCGGGAACATTTATTCAGTCCATTGCTTGTACAGGAGAAAGGTTGTGCACATCATTAAATGCTAGGAGACATACCAATACATCGACAATGGGGGAACTGGGAACAATAAGTTGTCAATTTATTGTGAAAGATGTCCAGGCTTGGGTAGACGTGCAAGGTAAAACAGATCACTGAAACTAGAGCTGACTGGAGGAAAAGAGGCAGAGGCAGGTGTAAAATACACTGGGAGGTTGCAGAGTGTAAGGGCATGGCATCCAAATCAGTCATCTTATGATTCGGCACAGTCAGACTCATCAAACTAATCAGACTCAATATTCTATACAATCCTTTGAGTGTAGGTGGGTGTGCATGGATGTTTGTGGGTATGTTGATACAGATAGGAAGAGCTGTGAATGATTGCAATGTATTCTTTTTATTCAGCACTGGTGAAGGTGAAGTCTAAAAATGGGCTTTGTGCAGAATTTTCTCAGTTTGTGCAGCCTATATGCCTCCCCCAATCATTCAAGATGGCAGAAAGTACAAAGCAGTGTGTAGTGGCTGGATGGGGTCATCAATATGAAGGTAATGAAACAGGACCACAATTTAATTTATATTAATCTTACTGAAATATTTAGCAGTAAATGTAATTGTTGTTTTTCCAGAATGCAGTTTCAGCCTTGCCTAAGTTGCCATTTGTTCTTGTGCCGAATGGCCACAGACTTTTTTATTGCAATATTTCCTAGGTTTCTCATAGCCTGTACAGAGAGATGACATACATACTTCAACCATACCCTGCACTAAGCTCCATTCTTTAGGGAAAATGAGAGTATCGTTGCCCTTAAATCAAACATTTGAGGCAACATTTCCCTTAGGTTTAACAAAAGAAGAGAATGTACATAAAGCAATAGCAGCCAATTGAAGTGGTTTGGAACAGTGGTGTCCAAACCAGTTCCATAGAAACAGTTAACAGTACCACAGCTTGGAAAATGCTGGAACACATGGATCAACAATTGGAAGAGTAACTCCAGACAGATTCACATGATCCACCAAGAGGCTTCTAAATGCAACTGCCTAGGTTAGGGCCATGGGTAAACTCTGGGCTGGTGGGACACTGGGAAAAAATCTCGGTGGCCTCCACTGACACAGACCTGCTTGAAACCATGAGCGCTTTCGTGCAGACCGCAGACCTCCCCTCCCAATCGTGGACACAACAGAAAAAAGGTACGCATGAGGGTGGAAGAAAGGAAGCATTTGTGCACCCACGTGGTTTACATGTTTCTATAAAGGTTTAAGGTAAAACAGGAAAAATCTATCTAATCTCTTGAAATGATGAACAAATGATTTGCGCTTATTTACACTGATGAAACATAAAACAATGCATCACAAGATACTAGCATCTCCATCTTAACCACAGTACTTTTTTAGGTTCTTAGAATACCTGTGCTTTTCCCAGGCTTTCACAAGAAAATGTCAGCTCATGGCCTTCAGTCTCGGTATTCTGCTCGCTCCAAAATGCATTCCCCTCTTGAACTTTGTTGAACTTCTCTGTATATTTAGAAGTTTGAGTCACTGAACTACTACTGGAAATGGTTCTGTCTTGATTTGTAGAGTTCCCTGATTCTATAATCCTGCAGATGTCAGTATTTTTATATACAGTCATTTTAACTTTGTATTCACAGGAGCAGAGCACTATGCATTTTTCCTGCAGGAGGCATCTATGCCTATCATCCCTTACACCCAGTGCCAGTCTCCTAGTGTTCATGGGGATAGAATGCTACCTGGGATGCTCTGCGCTGGCATGATGGAGGGAGGAGTTGATGCATGCCAGGTGAGACTATTGGCCCTATGGCACAAAGGTTGACAGGATAGTGTGCTTTGTTATATGTAGGGGAGTTTCCCTTTTAATACATTATACATAAGCCAGTGGAACAGAATGAACAACATCTGTATGGGAGTAGTAGCATAACTTTTTCCATCCCAATGCTTTCAAGCAAGAGCTGTACAGGCCACACATATGCATTATATGCTGCACTGCTGGTACTGGCTGTTGAAACAATGCAGCATAACCCAGCTCATCTCTAGCCAATCCTTATTAGGTCTATTAATAAGCTACCTTCTGTCATAGTCACAACTAGCAGTGCAGAAACTAGCATGGGGCAAACAGGCAATTCCATTTTTTGTAAAAAAAAAAAGAGTTTTCCGAATTACATCCTATTTAACTGGGAGGGACTGTCTTCTTAGTATCATAAATTTTCAGAAATATTATGCTTATTGTATCATTAAAGGACAAGGAAAGTAAAACTAAAGAAGTAGGCTAGAAATGATGTACATTATGTTTTGTGCTTCTGTACCAGCCCAAGGCACCCACAGTCCTTTAGCAGTAAAGAACTGTGTCTACCCAGTAGATGTCCCAGTAGCTCCCCATCTTCTTTTCTGTGGATTCACTGATTCACATGCTCTGTGCTGCTGTCACTTACTGAGCTCAGGGACCCACTCACAATATACAGTACACATAGAATAGAAATGTCACAGTGTATTTAATATGGATAATTACAGAAACCAGTGCAACTAGCAACAGAATTTAATAATCAGCCCTGTAGCATCAGCTTATATTATAGGCCAACCTTATTTTCTGCTGGATAATTGTTGAAATCCCTAAGCTTAGCTTCTCAACAGCATCTCAGAGCCCACTGAGCATGTGAGTGTCACAGACACTTTCCAAGATGGTGACCCCTGTGACAAGTTTGAAGTCCTGGATCATTGCCGCTATTGACAAGCTGAAACTTTAGGCTGGTGCAATAAGTTCAGTCTATAAAACATGGCATTTTTAGGGTTTCTTGTCTGAGTTTTTTTTTCCACTTCGGGAGATTGAGGACATCTCTAATTCAGTATAGTTTGCTCTTTCAGTGAAGACAGTATGTGTTCTCTGACCACAAGCATTGTATAACATTTTCTTAAACACACTGTATGAGCATTCTAGTTGCCAATGTAAGAACATGCCAATCATTGTGCTTTCTGCTTCTGAGCAGGGGGATTCTGGAGGACCGTTAGTTTGTGAAGTGGATGGACGCATTGAGTTGCATGGCGTCGTTAGCTGGGGATCTGGATGTGCTGAAGAGAACAAGCCTGGCGTATATACTGCTGTCACCAGCTACACGGGCTGGATCAGAGCCAACATTAGCTGAGCTGCACAATAAGTCAGCATACTTGCCTCATAATTATGCCTTGTGTGCCCACCCTCAAAAACACAGAGACACTTTCCATTTACTAACATTTCTAACACAATTTCATTTGTACTTGTGCGTACAATGCATTCAAGTTCCCTCTAATATCGCATAGATTTTGCAAGCAAAAAAGATCTGCTTTATAACATATGTGTACTCTGGTGTTACATTTGAGCATACATAAGAGCACATCTTAAAGGGAATATAGCTTGTACCATTCACAAAATTACACATATGAGCAAATGTAGAACAACAAATACAAGTGATCCTCTGCTTTCAACTCATTATCAATTTATTAAGGACAATAAGACATTTTGTGCCATAAGCTACAAAAAATGTCCTCCCCTTTAAACAAAACAGGGGTTGTTGGTCCATATATTACAATATATTTAAGCTGACCAACTACGTCATAGTTATCCCTGGTCTGGCAAGCAGTATTTACTTTTTACTTTCATCTAATTTATTAAGATTTCTTCTACTTCATTATACATTATACACAGGGACTAAGTTTTACCTGCAAATTACTTGCTTTCAAATCCAAGTCCAAAATTTATAATGAAGCAATTGAATTTTTAATGAACCAGATGAAAGTTAAGTGCAGGGCTGGCCAGACCAGGGATGACCTATTTGTCTATATGAGTTTTATGGTCATAAATGGTTAATGGTTTCAAAATTAGTGGTGAGAAAAACTTCCCCCTTTTTATTGCTATGAGCAAATGTATTGCAAATATCTGATAAAACAATGCTCCCTACGTCTAGTTACCACATGGTTTCCAGCTGGCCCTTTGATACAGCTAGTCATGCATCAATAAATATATACTGTAGTTTTCATTTGCCTAACATATTTAATCAAAGTAATGCACCTATTAACTTAAGGGTGGCTTATTATAATTCAGATTGCGGGCAGCCAATTGCAGTAAGCCTGCTTAATGTATTACACTGACAGCCTGTGCTAACTTGATAACTGTATAACACATGCAGATGTTTCATCACTATTCAGGCAAAGAGAAAAATGGGTTCAGGTGAGGCTATAAAAGAATTTCTTTAAGGGTTGCAGACTCAACAAATTAGTTGCCAGTTACTGCTTGTAAATATAGAAATTATTGCCGCTCTGTTCTAAAAGGTAATACAATAATAATTTTAAAAGCATAATACAAATGCATATGCTTTTTAAGTAAGTTACATAGTTTTTTAAGGATGCATTCTATTAATATATGGTCAATGGAATTCTCCCATTGGCCTTCCCAGCACACAGAATAGGCAGCCAAATCTTAACTACAGATGCAAGAGGATGTTCCAGTGGGAATGCTGCCTACCCACTCTATATCAGTCATTTTTCTTGAGATCAACTTGTAAAAAAACATTACTTCCTTTGCATAGTGGACTCCCAGCATGCATGAATGCTTCGCAGTGGCGTAACTAGATGTTACTGGGCCCCCCAACAAATTTAATCAAGGCACCAAAACATTTACCTATTCTACCAAGAGATATATTGCAATAAGTCATTAATTACAGCCTCTGAAAGTGCATGGTCTGCTTTCTCTATAGTTACTCAACTGATGCTTGGTAATAGAGGATGCACTCTAAACCTTTAACATTTAGCCAGCCCTTGGCAGAGCAACAGGCTTATAGAGGTTATATGTAATTAATAACATTTGATCTTGTGCATAATAATTGTTTAGTGTATAAGGAACAATTATCCCATAGCCAGAAGCAAAATCCATATTTTAGGAGCGGTAAACTGGGACTACAGCTTTGGGATAGCTGATATATGCTGGTTTTGACACCCAGATATTGCTAGACTACAATTCCTAGCATTCTATTCTATTCTACAGCATATTAGTAAGGGTTTATGTATGATGGGAGCTGTAGACTAGCAACCACTGAGATGGATTATCTACAATGCCCACTAAAAACTAGAGGACTCACCAATAAGGATGATTTTTGGTCGTATACCTTCAGTTTGGGATATATATGCTATCCTTGACTATTGCAACACAACATTGGTCTGCATATTAGAATGATTAATTTTAAATTACATTTTTTCATTTTTTTTTTATTCAAATTAATTTTTAAATCCTGCTCTTAAAGAAGCAACTGGTTTCTTGTCTCAGTGCCTTCAACTACTGAATGAAATTTTAAGTTAAGATAGATGGCTAGCTAAATGACATCAAGTGAATGTAAAGTTTAACGTCTCCTTTCAGTATACTTCTGCATATCCCCAATGTCTGACACATTGAACGTTTGCTTTTGTGTCTTTTAGTCTCCACCCTTGAATAACAAGTCTTGTGTAACATGAAATACTGATTTTGGACTTGGACATCAAGTTCAACCTTTTAAATCAATATACTGTAAAACCTGCTAGTTGACCCAGAGGCAAAAAACCCCCACCTGAAGCCTCTCCAGTTTGCCTCAGAGGGGGGAAATTCTTTTCTGACTCTAAGATGGTAATGGGACTGGTATTTGGATCAACTCGTTCTATGAGCTAGCTTCCATAACCATGTCAACCAGTACGACTGATTCAGGGTGCCCTCTTGTCAGCTGGAAGGACCTACTGGTAAATAAAACATTAGAGAGATTATTATATGATCCAGTTATATATTTATACATAGTTATCATATCCCCTCTTAAGCTCCACTTCTCCAACATGAACAACCCCAACTTGGTCAACCTTTTGTCATAGCTGAAATTTTCCACACCTTTTACCAGCTTAGTTGCCCTTCTCTATACCATCTCTAATTCAGTAATGAATCCCTTTTGAGCGCTGGAGACCAAAACTGAACAGCATATTCTAGATGGGGCCTTACCAGTGCTCTGTACAGTGGAAAAATAACCACCCCCTCCCACGAATCTATGCCACTTTTAATACAGCTGACTGGCATTGCTTGCTACAGCCAAGTTTATTATCCACAAGCTCCAAGGTCCATTTTCATTTTGGATTTGCTTATTGCTGTCCCATTAAGGGTATAAGGGGCTTGTATATGTTTTCATCCCAGCAGGTGCATGACTTTACCTTTATCAACATTGAATCTCATTTGCCACTTCCCAGATTGCCAGTTTTTCAAAATCCTGTTGCAAGCATGCTACGTCCTAGATAGAATTAATTGGGGTGCATAGTTTTGTGTCAATACTAAAATGAAAAAACATTTAGGCGTTAGTCTTAGCCTCTGCTGCAATGTGCTTCTCATTTCCACTCTTTGCCTTTTGGATTGTTGTTTTAAAACAATAATTATAGTGTTTATATTCATTAAATGCAGCTTCTGTCCACACAGACTCTGAAATTCAGGGTTTTTGTTGCCCCCGTGTATATATATTTTTTTTGCACCAGACATTAAATGAGATCACATTATCATCACTATTGCCCAGGGGTTCAATTACCTTCACATTTACTACATGTTCTGGGTCATTACTAGATCACTAGATCCAGAATAGCATTTTTCCCGGTTGGCTCCTCAACAACCTGTGCCATAAAATTGTCATGTAACAAGTTTATAAACGTGTTCTGATTAACTGTTGTGGCAGTACTGTTGCTCCAGTCAATATCTGGGTAATTAAAATCCCCCATTATCATTACTTTCCCCAAACTAGCAGCCTTTTCTATTTGCATCAGGAGCTTATGCTCCTCCTCCTCACTTACATTAGGGGGTCTATAGTATACCCCTACAATTAATTTGCTGGACTCTTTACAATAGGCGAAGAGCTCCATCCATAATACTTCTGCCCCCTCATTTTCTAACATAACCTCCTCCATTATATAAGCTTTTAAATCCTGCCTAACAAACATACATACTCCTCCTTTTCTATTGCCTCTGTACCTCCGAAACAAAGTATAGCCACTGATATTAACTGCCCATTTATGCTACTCATTCAGCCATGTTTCAGCCACACCAATCACATCACATTTTCCTACCAGCACCTCCAGCTCTCTCATTTTAGTCAGGCTCCTTGCATTTGAAACCAAACATTTAATACCAGCGTGAGAATTTTGTAAATACAACATGTGGTCCTCCCTGTCCTTAACACTACCCCCAACAAAACCTCCTCTCCCATTTTCCCTTCTTGTGCTCACTACCTCATCCACGGAATCCTTTACTGCACCCTCCCCCCCACACATCTAGTAGAGGGTGCTCCTCTTACTAAACAAACGGTACTAGTGAATGCTTGAGGGTTGTAGTTCGAACAACATCCAGAGGCCCCAAGGTCATAGCAACTGATAGATGTGAAAGTAATCATAGTAAATATCATCCAAGATTTTTTGTTGCATTTTTCCAGTAGGACTACCTAAGGCACAACTGTTCTGTGGAAAATGTAAAAGCCTAAGCGGTCTTGGTGCAGCCACAAGATGGCAGCAAATGTTTGAGAATTCACATTAATTACATCACTACAGCTCAGCATTATGCTGAACCTAGGCTCTCTAAATTGTATAACCTCATAAAAGATCCACTTGCGTTTGCACGTTAAAAGAGAAGTAAATCCCAAACGAAATAACTTACTAATTGTTTTCAATAGCAATTACATGTACAGATGCCTCCATTGAACATTACAAATAAATGTATAGTGAAAAGTTGTTCGGAATGATGTTTTCTTCTACTGGGAAATATCTATTATTGGGTAAGGGTATACATTCCCTTTAAAGGGGTGGTTCACCTTTAAGTTAACTTTTAGTATATTGTAGAAGGGCCAGTTCTAAGAAAGTTTTCAATTGGTCTTCATTATTTATTTTTCATAGTTTTTTTAATGATTTGCAATTTTCTTCTGTTTCTTTGCAGCTTTCAAATGGGGGTCACTGACACCATCTAAAAACAAATGCTCTGTAAGGCTACAAATGTATTGTTATTGTCACTTTTTATTGCTCATCATTCTATTCAGTCGCTCTCCTATTCATATTCCAGTCACTTATTCAAATAAATGCAGGGTTGCTAGGGTAATTTGTACCATAGGCGGAGGGTGATTTTTTTATTTGGGTAGGCTAAGTCTAAGGGCTCTTACACATGAGCGTTTTTACCTGCGCTCCCTTGCAGCTGAACACAGCAAATTGGAACGCAGGGGAGCGCAGGCAAAAACGCTTGTGTGTAAGGGCCCTAATGTTACTTCAACAGTTTTTACAACAGTGATTTTTCACTGGCAGAAACAGCTGATTCAATCCTATATTATAAGCATTGGCAACAGTTGTAATTCACATGACTGAGCACACAGGTAGGATTTTTGTCTAAATATTCACTGCAATCTGAAATCTGTCCCATACGTGGTCTGACTTAACAGCTACTAACTGATGGGCCCACATGCTGCGTATGAAGTCCAGACTATTTTGAAAAAAATATGCATAGCACTTTCTTATTATCAACATTATAGAAAAAGTTCAGTTCATCCACATTA
>CM044435.1:37095725-37107165 GCA_024363595.1 Xenopus borealis | reverse complement strand
AGGAAGCTGATAGACCCAAGCGATTATTCAGAGAGAGGTGTCAGCCATAGCAATTCATATATATCAGCTTTCTGGCACTTCTCATTGTCAAACAGCCACAGCTGAACTGATAAATGGTGCCAGGAATGTACAAGTTTTGAAGACGCTCTCTGTGCCTTTCATACAGTGACACCCCTAAAGGTTAGTTTACCCATTGCCATTTATATATTATTGGTAGAAAAGCCTATTGGTGGCCAAGTGATACATGATTGCAACTTATGGGAGGAAAGCACTGCACTTTTTTCACAGGCAAGGTAGGCCTCAGGCAGCACTTTTCATATAAAAAGTTCTGTATTTAGGTCAAACTGTGCAGCCCACTTGAGGTCTGAGTTAACGAATTGTTCCTTGGAACTTCTGTACAGAATTATTTTCTGACTCAACAATGTACTTATGATAGAATGCTCAAGTCAAAGACTTTCATTCACAATTATAAGACTGAATCAAGTAAAAGATCTCAAAGTTAGGCCAATGCTGTTGCTCTGATGATTATTGGTTATGGCAAAACTATGCTATTGGAAAGGCCAATAATTTAGATATAAAAATTCATAAACACTTACAAATGTATTCATTCATACTCACAATTGAGTTTTTTAATCTACACTATTGGTGTATGTCTTTTGATTTTTTTGTTTTTTTTACAAATTATTTATAATTACTGAATATTGCATTCATCTGTGGAGAACATGTCTTTTTTAGGACTGTGTAACTATAATTGTGATGTTTCACTTGGGTAAGACCTGAGAGTTGTTCAGGTGACACTTTGGTGAAAAAGGTCCATCCAAAATACTTTACTCTAAAGCGCTCAATTCCTGACTCTGCAGTTTGTGGCATAATGGAAAGGAGCGTATCTGACAATGTAAGGCAATGCATATACTATTTCAGAGTAAAAAAATGCCTTATCTTCAATAAAGTTGTGCCTGCCTGACTGCAGTAAATCTTGGTGAAATTTAAACATTCTGCAGAGCAAAACATGCTACTTTCACTCATTACTACTACTGGAAAGTATATTTTTGTTCACATAAACAAAAAAAAAAATTATGTAGTTATTAACTCCATTAATAAAAAGCTCTCACTGTTTTTTTAAGACACATTTATGGTATCAGATCAGACCATAGCTGTTCTTGTTAACATTGTTTTATTTCAGGGTATTATGTTACTGTGGTACAACAGAAATGAAGCTAATAAATCACTCAGTTGTTATTTGGATAGTTAAAAAGTCTCATCTCGTAACATTTTATGACCCCCCCCCCCCAACAGATCTGCCCATCTGGTGTTAGGAGCCATAGTTTGAGAGATGTTGCCTACATACAATATGCAGCATGTGTAAAAGGAAGTGTTTTAAAGGGGAACTGTCACCCACAGCAATGACTCCAAATTCTATTTTACTGTATGTTTGCGAAGATTTTCATTCATCAAGGTCATGGTATATCTGTAGAAATAAGTCAAATCAACTGGACTTGCTGTGTCCAGTTGTTTGGAAAAAAAACACAGCAGCTCCAGTTGATTTGACTTATTTCTACAGATATACCTATTTTACTGTGTTAGTCTAGCAAACGTTACTTACACTGTACATAATATATATTTTTTGTTTCCTTCTGTCTTTTTGAATCCACAGTTATAGCACAGACAGGTGCCAATTGGTGGAAACTGTTATCAAGGGTTGCTTTGCATTATCCCTAAATCTACATGCAGAAAAAAAGAACCCGATTTACATGCTATTGCACAGGCTGCACAATTATAAACAGTAAAGAGGTAGCAGGCATTTGGGGGCTGGATATGCCTACAGTCCACAAACTTGTAATGACTAAATACAGAGCTGCAGTGTTTTGCTGACTTACTGACAGGGGTGCATCACTTTATCCCTTGGGTGATGTGAGCTGGCACTTAAACTATGATTGTTCATTTATTAGAACATGAGGGTATGTGTTTCATTCCTAAGCCTCATGGAGTTTGTATGATCTCCTTTTTGAACTCCCATATTTCCGCAGTGTCCTGTGCTAAACATATTCCAATTTTGCTTTAGTTATCCTGGTTTCCAAACTAGAAAATAAGGGATGACTCTGGAGTGATTTTCCTTGTAGAGGAGCTAGAAATAAACATAGATTTACCAACAATTAAATATACCCAGTACCAAAAATATGTGCAGACTCTGACACAAAATATATAAAGGGCATTATTCTAATCACTAAGCGTTCAGCAACAGCCTTCCACGAGAATAATAAGAGGATGACAAAATGGGAAGAAGAGCATGGAATTGCAATTGAAACCAAAAACAATGTGTTACTACATGAGACTGGTAACAGAGTCTATTAAATAAAATATATTTAAATAGGCACAAATAAATAGAATAACAATACATTCTCTCTTTCTCAACCAAAATTTAAATAAAATAAATAATCAGAACACAGAGAATATATAAATTGCTCACACATAACAATGTAACGCCATTACATATTATGTATAGTGCATCACAGACGTATGGGTTGAGTGCACCCACAATACAGATTCCAAACATCTGATGAAATACAAATGGCTTGCCACTATTTCTGGAAAAAAATATCATATGCTTTTTATCCTTCCTCCCTATAAATAGCATTGGCAACAATCACCATTTTTACAGGCCAGGTGGCCATTCTAACTGTAACTCTATGCTATAACAATAAGGGTTTCTGTGGGTTGTGGTTCTACAATAGCTTTAAGGCTGCATGTTTGACACATCTAGCTTGTCCTCTGCTATTCAGACTGCACTATGGAAACACAGAACTTTTAGTCCTCCCCTGTGAGAGATGTTTATTTATTGTTCCTTGGGGGAACCTACATATTTTCCCTCAAGCTCAAAAAGCCTTAAAAATCCCAGCTAGGGTTATGACCCACTAAATAAGTATTTATATAAATTCTGAATGTGAGCATCCGGCTTTCAAGGATGTTATTTTCGTCAAAATGCAATACCGTTGTTTCCTACAGGCCACTGATTTCTAACTACCATTTAGGAATATATTTAAAAGGCATGTAGCACCGTTGTTACATGTTCTGCCATATTGAGAATAGCAGTCGCTGTGTCTTTTTAGGCTCATCAGACGTCAGGGATGTCTCACTAGTAAGAATTATTTCTACCAACGCTACAACAGTCATGTCTCTAAAGCGAGAGCAGCATTGATAGATAAGGGAAAGATACAGAGTCGACCCATCAGATGGAGAAAAGAGTGTACCATTGTTGAATAAAGAAGTTGTATGCATCTTAAAGAGTTTCTCCATATTTTACCCTGTTACACAGGGCTGTAACAACCCAGATGATACTAAATTGCACAAAACTACAGGCTCCATGCAGAGGCTGCCACTGTGATTTGATTTAGAGACCACGGCAGCAAACTGCCAAATTATGGGCAAATTTAGGGAAATTATTATCTCTAAATTATTATTTCTAAATTATACTGTTCACACTGTGCAAATAATTCACTCTACAATATAAAAATTATTTCCTGAAGCACAAGTGTATTTTTTTAATTTATATTATTGGTGTGTAGGCAGCCATCTCAGGTTGTTTTGCCTGGTCATGTGCTTTCAGAAAGAGCCAGAACTTTAGGATGGAACTGCTTTCAGGCAGGCTGTTGTTTCTCCTACTCCATGTAACTGAATATGTTGCAGTGGGACCTGGATTTTACTATTGAGTGCTGTTCTTAGATCTACCAGGCAGCTGTTATCTTGTTTTAGGGAGCTGTTATCTGGTTACCTTCCCATTGTTCAGTTGTTAGGCTTCTGGGGGAAAGGGAGGGGTGTGATATCACTCCAACTTGCAGTACAGCAGTAAAGAGTGACTGAAGTTTATCAGAGCACAAGTCACATGACTGGGGTGCAGCTGGGAAACTGACACTATGTCTAGCACCATGTCAGATTTTAAAATGAAGTAAAAGAAAATCGGTTTGCTCTTTTTGAGAAATGGATTTCAGTGCAGTATTTACTGATGCGTTTTGAAAAAAAAAACATGTTTTCCTATGATATGAATTCAGAAGTATTGGGTAATTTTTGTGGGTAAAAAGCTGTGTAACTCTAGGCAGAGTCACGCCTTGGCTAATATAGAAACTACTGCACTGCCTTGTATTAAAAAGGGCATTAGCTGGAGGGATGAAAACATAATTGTGTCTCTGTAGAGGACTTATCAACAGATAGTGGGGGATCTCTTTTTCCCATAGAAAAGATCAAAGAATGAGAAGCTACCCCTATAGGTTCGAGGAACTGAACTTTCATTGAAAGCAGCAGAGGTGGTTCTTCAGTGAAGATGTGGAGTTCCTTGCTGGGAGATGTGATGGCAGATTCTATTAAAGGAATTGTTCAGTATAAAATTGGGTAAATGGATAGGCTGCTCAAAATAAAAAATGTCTCTAATATAATACATGGTTTTGAAAAAAGGGGCTCAGCAGTCTCACTAGTCTTTTCTCTCATGAAACAAGAAACATTTAAGATGAGCGATATATGTAGAAAAATATTGCTGCCCAGGTAACGTACTTTTGATGATTCCTAAAGATTCTGGTCCTGCAGTACTGTCCCAAAATACTGACCCAAAGAGACAGGGTTTGCAAAAACCCTGTCCTACAAACACATTGCCTTTGCCATCAACTGTGAGTGATTTATTTTGGCTGCAATTTACCCTGTAATTTCCAGTGTTCAGGATCAGGAGTTCAAAACTGACCGCTGAGTTAAATAGTTTGTGTCAGTTTATTTTTGGATGCTTGCATGAACTTTTTCCTCCACTTTCCAGATCACCATTCCCTTTTGCTAAGAGGCCTTGCAGTGGAGGGCATGGATTCTGTGCTATGTCAGGCATCCAGATCCTGTCTTTTAGGAGATAAGAAGCTGTTTCAATGTCACAGGAAAGATTTCCTGTTGCAGATCATATGGCCCTAATATTACATGGTGTTTTGACATGATTAGACATTCTCTTGGTGATAATTAGTGCTTTTATATACTTACTGGTTGGGCATTTACAGCAGTGCATTGAACTGTAGAACAGTACCTGGTCAAATTCTGAAATTTGTGGACCAGTGCCCCAACCATTATAAATAACAGCGATTATTACCCTCCCTATAAGTTACCCTCCTTGTGAGCTCTACAGGATATTGACCTCCTTCCTCTTGTCGCACTTAAAGGGCATCTACTGTATCATCAAATCATTACCCCCCTCCCCCAGTGGCGTAACTACTCGCTGGTGGGCCCTGGTGCAGGATTGCCACATGGGCCCCCCTATCTGGCTCTCTACCTATGAATTGCACATTGGAGTTCTAATAGCCTCTCCAGTGGGCCCCCGAGAGGGAGTGGGCCCTGGTGCAGTTGCACCCCCTGCTCCCCTGGTAGTTACGCCACTGCCCTCCCCCAAAGGAACGAGTTATTAGAGGCCACATTTGGCTGGGGGAAACAATAGTCTTTTTTCCAGAAAATGCCCCACCATGAGCGTAAGGCTACCACACATGAAGGGAACTTCTGGTGCGGGTAGCCAAGATGGATAACACACATGAATGAATGAATGAGCGACTCTTCTGACTTACACATGAATGAATGAATGAATGAGCGACTCTTCTGACTTACTCATTATGTGTGTGATGTAGGAGTGATAGATGTGCCCCCTGTTTATGTTACATGGATGTGCCCCAACATGGTCACCTGCACTGGGAGGAATGTTAGCTCACATGTAGTAGGCTGGACATCTGAGTTTACAAACTAAAGGTTAGGGTAAAATTGAGACATTAGGATTTTAGACACAATTTTCTGATTTATAATAAAGCAGTGATTGATTAATTAAGGTACATTGAATTAGCTTCTTTAAACAGGCGAGTCTTTAAGGAGCATTTGAAAGTTTGGAAAGAAGGAGAAAGTCTGACAGCTCAGGAGGAAGAGAGTTTCAGAGAAAAGCAGAAGCCCAAGAGAAGTCTTGAAGATGAGAATGGGCAGAAGTGATGAGAGAAGAAGCGACGTGTAGGTCAGAAGCAGAGCGTAGGTTGCGTGTAGATGTATATTTAGAGATCAGAGATGAAATATAGTAGTAGTAAATAATAATTTGAATTTGATACTAGAGGAGATTGGGAGCCAGTGAAGGGACATGCATATGGAAGCAGCGGATGTTGAGCGGGGAGTTAGGTGAATGAGTCTAGCAGCAACATTTAGAACAGATTGGAGTTGTAAAAGGTGACTTGTTGGAATACCTACAAGGTGTAGGTTGCAGTAATTAAGTCAGGAGATTATTAGAGACTGAATAAGTGTTTTTGGTTGATTCTGAAGTGAGATGTGGTCTTATCCGGGCAATGTTGCATAGTTGAATATGACAAGATTTTGCAAGTGTTTGAATGTGTGGGGAAAAAGACAGATGTGAGTCTAGTATAACACCCAGCCAGTGTACCTGTGCGCATTGATGCGCATGCATGGTGACATCACACACTTATGCGCATGTGCAATAACACAAAAAGTCCTGCAGCATCATACATATGCACACGAGCGGCGAAAAGTTAGAAAATTTTTGTTGGCTGGCGATCATATCTTTGCGTCTATTGCAGATCGTATGATTTTCAGTGGGAGACCGTCACTAGGTTTTTAATCATACAACTTTTGTACGATCCCTGTCAGGGGCAGAACGTCGGTTGATCTGTGCTTTTATTACTTTATTTGATCTGAAGGTTAGTGGCAGGTCGGGAGATAGGGAAGTCCGATCGTTTTTTTTTTTGCGTCTATTACTAGTGATGAGCGAATCTACCCCCGTTTCGCAGAAAAATTCGCGAAATTCGCGAATTGGCAGAAAAATTTGCAGCACGTTTTCGACGCGCGACTCGTTTTTTAGCGAATTCGTTCATCACTATCTATTACCCTTCCTTAAAATTCTTTAATTATGATATGTAATTGTAAGTATGAGTATGCCTAGGTCAAATATATAGAAGTGGCTTTTCACCACCTGAGATACGAAGTCCTTTTTGCTCCTCACATTGCCTTAAGCGTGTGGTTTATTGGTTAATATGTGTCCTCTTTTGAATATAATGTTATAGTGGGAATGAGAACACCAGCTATTGATAAGAGCATTATGGGAATGTGTAAGAACACACACTCTTGAGTGGAGCACTAATCTTCATTACAAGGAGATCAAGGTTTCCTCTATGGGCCATCAGTATAGAAATTACAACACACAAGGTTACATACATCTAAACACAGCATTTCCAGTTCACTTTATTACTACACAGTGTGAGAAAATCTGTTCTCACAGACATCATCAATGGTCAATAATTCTCCACCACAATGTAGAAGAAATCATTTTTGGCAGCTCCATGTACTGAGCTTTAGACTGGTTTTATACAGGCAGTTTTTTTCTGCAGAGATCTGATAAAGAAACCAGATGCAAATCGTTGATTGTTTTGGCTGTTTGCTTTGTTAACTGGAATCTATTTGTCAGTAGCCAGAAAAGCTTAGGAGTGTCAGGCATATTTGGGCAGAAAACAAATATTTCAGTCACTAGTAGTTTGACCTAAAAGACAGGCTACATGGTCATTTTTTCTCTGGCTGGGGTCTTTAGATTTTAGTCAGAGAAGTCTATAGTCTACAGACAAAATTCAACATCCAAATTCTATACAAGAGTTGCTGTGATATCTGCCATAATAAATGACAAATTATTTGCCTTATTATAAGATGGTTGGTGTTTCCCTTCATGAACTATAACTGGATATTGTGGGGTGGAAACTGCCTAGGGCAGGAGTGCCCATACTTTACTAATATGAGGTCTACTTTTAGTGATGTTGTCCCATGATGATCTACATCCATAAAAGCATTGTTAGCATCCTTTTTCATGGAAAATATGACATCAACATTATATGGAATTATGAGAGCATTTATATTGCTATATTTAATAAATAACTAGTTATTGTGCAACCATAACGTAATAAAAAAGAATGAAACAGGAGGATAACTTAGTCAAGCTGTTTGTTGGCAGTGCCTTGAGATCTACTGATCACCAGCTCAAGGTCTACTGGTACATCCCGATCTACCGTTTTGGCACCCCTGGTCTAGGGATTCAATTCAAATGGTGTCCAAAAACTCTATCACTGTTTCTGAATAGAGACAAACTAAGACAAATACAGGTATATACATGTATCGTTAAGCAACTATGTTACTATACACAGTTATTTGTTCACAAGGCAACATGTGGCTCCCCTGGTGTTCATGAAAAGATTTGTATGCTTGATTAAAAATAAAAAAAACTTGTGATTTGGCCTCGCAGCTAGGTGGCCTAGTTGAGCAAAGATATTCTTGTTTAGTAACCTTGCAAAACAAGTGTATTGGTTGGGGGGGGGTTCACCTTTCAGTTAACTTTTAGTATGTTATAGAATGGCTTATTCTAAGCAACCTTTCGAATGCCCTTCATTTTTTGTACAGTAGTTTTTGAATTATTGGGCTTCTTCTTCTGATTCTTTCCTGCTTTCAAATCATCTGTAAGCATGGTTGCTAGGGTAATTTTGACCCTTGCAACCAGAATGCTGATATTGCAAACTTTACAGCTGCTGAATAAAATGCAGAATAACAACCAAAAATAATAAGGGCTCCTACACACGGGCGTTTTTTGACCTGCGCTCCCCTGCGTTGCGTTTGGCTGCGTTCAGCCGCAGGGGAGCGCAGGTCTAGACGCACCTCATTTTGTTCAATGAGGTTATACCCATATAGCGCCGAACGCAGATTCAGACGCAACATGCTGCATTTTTCCTGCGTTCGGCGCTTACATGCGTTCGTGTGAGTTCAGCCCCATTGAAAATAATTGAGTGCGTCTATACCTGCGCTCCCCTGCGTTTGAACTCAGCAAAACGCAACGCAGGGGAGCGCAGGTAAAAACGCCCGTGTGTAGGAGGAGCCCTAAAAAACTATTTGCAAATATTGTCAGAATATCACTTTCTACATCATACTAAAAGGTGAACAACCCCCTTTAGTGTCATAATCTGACCTGATGGAGTCTATTACAGGAGCAGAATACAGATGCCTTATTGCTTCTATACAGGCAATTAGGTTACCATCTAGGGTGTTTTTAATACAAGTATATCCTTTTGCTTATGTTTGATAAAGGCAGAAACCCACAAAGGATAAATTATGCAAAAAGGAACGTACAATTTTTTTTTTACTACAGAGGAAAAAAATTAATGAACTCCAGTTTTAAGCATCTTTTGACCCTTTAAACAGGCAAATGAAGTAAATTGCACTGAGTCTAAATAGGGTTCATCAGATTCCCTTTCACTAGTAATCACTGCAGAGAGAGCATAATTCAATCTTCACGGGGTTAAGCTTTTGCAGGAGAGAATGGAACATCATATCTTTCATGCCCTATAAACCATAAATAAGAGCCTAAACCATTTATTGAAATCAAGGTAAAATGCTTGTAAATCAGTGTGCATCCCCCCCCCCCCCCCCCCCCCCCCCCCCATACACGACAGTATGTGTTCTTCATTACTGTGGTGGCAGAATTTGAAGGTAATTAACATGTCATGGGGAGAATATTAAATGCGATATTAAATGTGAAGAGACTCAGAACAGCAGTACATATGAAAGGTAAATGTGTACTCCCTCTCACAATGGCGTTCTTGAGATTTATTAGGAAGCATCATTAAGATAAGCGTGTCTAGTAACAGCAAGGGCTTCTGGTTGTCTGGCCAGTTTATTATTTGGATACTGTATACAGTACAATACCAAAAATACCATTTATAGATTGTGTCCATTCAGCAAATAACACCTCCAGGCTCCAGAAATGGCCTTATGTTGTGTGGGAGTGAGCACGGGCCACTTTACTGCTTGTATTGTCACTATTTGTATGTAATCTGTATGCATGATGTATGTACGGCACTGTGGGACATGTGAATGCGTGTAACTGGTTGGTTATCACCACTAAGCACTAAATCTGTTGCATTATAAATAGTAATGCACTATGGTGAATGGGCCTTACAGGGCTTTGCATGATTACAATTCCCCCTGTTACAAAAGTAAAGGTTATACTTATTATATAGTGTCAATGCTTCTAAAGCAAATTACATTTTTCCTGTGTGCAATAACATGGGGCGATAGTTTAAAAAAAAATGTAACTCTAGCCATATTATTTTCCCCTAAATATGTTTATAATGCAAGGGAGAACGATAAACAGGACATCTCTTAGATATGCACTACAAAATGCTATTGTTTAGCACACAGCCGGGATCAAATATCCTGAGACACAGCACTCATTGTATTATAATTATAGTTTAGGCTCCCATATTCCTGACCCTGAGATAACTAGCTTTTTCTTGTTCTAAGAGATAGAAACTGAGAAAACATTGCTGGGTATCTCTAAGTAATTCATCTGCCTGTGCTGTAATACTAGTTTTAAAATGTTGAATTCTTGTCTTTAATATGATGTGAAATATGTTATATTATAGTGGCTGAGGCTGCTGAGAATAGGATTGTAGAGACGTTGCCATTTCCCTTCTGTAGAGCTCCAATGCTGGTGGAATAGCATATGTTTCTTAAAATAACGCTGGCCTGAGAGACAACCCAGATAGGAGAGTTCTGGAGATAACCAGGTTGTGGGGGCATATTTTTTCTCCTGGAAACAATGAGTCTTCATGTATTAGCTGAGACGTCAGCAAACTGGTATTTTTAAACACTGTAGCGCTAAAGAGCACAATGGCGAATGCCAGGGGAGGTATTTTATAAAAATTAGAGCCCAGCAATTCTTGCAAAAGGGTAAATTTGATGAGTGCGGCTTAATTATACACTTTGATGGTACAGATGTGAACTGGAGACATAATGGAACTGCTGAACAGAATTTATTCTCATTGATGCCTTTATTTTAAGAGATTGAACAAACATAAGGAAAACATAGCATAAAGGACTCATTCTTCATTTCATATATTGTGAAAATATTCTTTGTTTTTGTTTACTCGCATGGTTGTGGGTTAGTTGCTGTGAATGATGTGTGGTCCATGGGTGCCAACAAACCATTAGTCATTAGTCAAACTCATAACTGGATTATATTGTGAGTTATGGCACATACACTTGCAAAGAATATGTAGTTATATATGGAACCTGTTATCCAGAATGCTTGGCGCCTGGGGTTATCCGAATCTTTCTGTAATTTAGATCTTCATACCTTAAGACTACTAGAAAATCATGTAAATGGTAAATAAACCCAATAATCTGGTTTTGCTTCTAGTAAGGATGGATTATAAATTTGAATCAAGTACAAGGTACTGTTTTATTACTGCAGAGAAAAACTAAATCATTTTTAAAAATTTGGATTATTTGGATAAAATGGAGTCTATGGGAGAAAGCCTTTCCATAATTTGGAGCTGTTTGGGTAACAGGTTTCTGTAAAATGTATCCTATATATATATATATATATATATATATATATATATAT
>CM044435.1:37066641-37083699 GCA_024363595.1 Xenopus borealis | reverse complement strand
AAAACGTTTTCCCATGACAGTTTCCCTTTAACAACTGCTTTTGCCAGGGAAAATAGCGTTTTATCCACAGCTGTCATATTTTTTTTAAAAAAACTATTATTTTGCTGTCTCATAGACAGGAAAATGTCTCCAAAGACAGGAAAAACCTCCTCAATTTGATCTGTTTAAATACTTGAATTGCTGTTTTGTAAAACGACTTTGCCTTACAACAGGCAAACACCATGGGGTAATATATTCACTATTGGTAAAAAAAATTAGGGATGCACCGAATCCACTATTTTGGATTCGGCAAAACCCCGAATACTTCCTTAAAGATTCCGAAACGAATCCAAACCCTAATCTGCATATGCAAATTATGGGTGGGAAGGGGAAAACATTTTTTACTTCCTTGTTTTGTGCCAAAAAGTCACAAGATTTCCCTCCCTGGTCCTAATTTGCATATGCAAATTCGGATTCGGTTCAGCCAGGCAGCAGGATTCATCTGAATCCGAATCCTGCGGAAAAAGGCCGAATCCTGGCCGAATCCCGAACCGAATCCTGGATTCGGTGCATCCCTAAAAAGAATAAAAATAAAGTTCAAAAATAGTTAAAATGAGCGTAGACACACAATGTCACCTCTCTGGGGCTGCCCTTATAAATCATGGGGTCCCTTACTACTTAGTTAGTTAGCAGGACCCTCCCCCCATTGGGCCTGAGATAACAGATTTCTTGGTCCTGTAGGTGACTCTGCTAATGAAGTAAATGGGGTCCCAACAAAGAATGGGCAATTAATGCCTATGCCTGTCCTCACTACCATTTAGTCCAACAACCCCCCCATTACACCCAGATCATGCACACATCCTGCACAACCTCCCTACTCTCCTGCAAGGTATCTGAAAATGTCATTGGTATTAGAAGCAATATAAGGCTGACTGTTTATATTTTCTGCACTCCTGGTTTTGACTCCTGAAATAATGTTTCAATCCAAATCATTAAAGCTGACCTAGAAAAGAATTTATACCCGTTACATTGTTTTATAATAATGGCACTTAGGGCCCTTTGTCGCCCACAGGAAATGTTGGTCCTTAGTCAACTGAAACACTTGAATTTCTAAAAGGGCACCTATGGGGCTAAAAAAATTCCCCAAACCGAAGGTGCGGGCTGATAGAGCCCGCATTCCGGTTTGGGGTTCTAGTAGTTAAAAAAAAAAATCCCGGTGCGAGTAAGCCAGCGCAGGCAGGGGGAATGCTCTATCAGTCCGCACCTTCAGTTTGGGGAATTTTTTTAGCCCCATAGGTGCCCTTTAAATACCAAAAATATAAAAAACAAAATACAGAAGACTACATTTGTACATTGTTAAAGGGAGGTATTCAGAGACAATTGACAATGATTTTTAATTTTTTATTATTTGTGGTTTTTGAGTTATTCAGCAGCTCTCCAGTCTGCAATTTCAGCAATCTGGTCCAATTTACCCTGGCAACCATGCATTCATTTGAATATGATGAGGGTTTGACTAATGCAAATAGTGGATTCAGTGCATCCTTATCAAAAACTATAAAAAATAAATAATGTGGACTGATTGAAAAATTGCTTACAACTGTCCATTCTATAACATACAAGTATGGGATCAATTATCCAGAAACCCACTATCCAGAAAGCTCAGACTTGTGCTCACATTTGCTAAAAGGATTTTCCTTTTTTCTTTAATAATAAAACAGAACCTCTTACTTAATCTAAACTGAGATATATTTAATTCTTATTGGAAGCAAAAGCAGCCCATTGGGTTTATTTGATGTTTATATGATTTTCTAATAGACTTAAGATATGAAGATCCAAATTACGGAAAGATCTGGAAAACCCCAGGCCCCTGAGCATTTTGATTAACAGGCCCCATACCTGTACTAAAAGTTAACCTAAAGGTGGACCACCCCCTTTAAGTGATAATAGTTGTTTTAGTTGTGCTGATTCTGAATCACAATTAAAAATAATTCTGTGTGCTTTTTCTACTCCTGGGGAGCTTGATAAAGCGATAAAAAGCCTGTTGTGCCACTGCCTTAAACGGTAGTAGACTCAGAGAACAGAATGGATAAGCAGAGATGGACGAATTCCTCTTGTTTCACTTGGAAAATTTCATGAAAATCTCACATTTACACAAAAAATGTGTGAACATCGCGAAAATTGGACATTTCACCAAAAATCGTGAAAATCACAAATTGACGCCCGTGGCAAAAAAATTTGAATCGAAAATTAGCCAGGCGAATTTATTCACCCATCACTATGGATAAGTAAACACTGCAATTCAATAGCAGTTACAAATACAAATAACTAAATCCATTGAACATTTTTAATGTTTAACTATATTGGAGAGTTGCTTAGAATTATTTTTTCTTTCTTTATGGAAACCTCGTTTTTGTGGAACACCCTGTTATAGCATGCCTTGTACTGTATTTTATCTCCTACATGTCCTTATACTTTACATGCATAGGATTACTAAATTATGTGGCACATAGAGACCCCCCCAAGTATTGCACAGAAACAGCTTCAAGCTAAAACAAAGCAAAATGCATTCAAATCACTATTAAAAACACAATAAAACCCAGTCAAAGCAAAAACATAAAAATGATCACACAGAGCTCTGTAGTCAAAATCCCAATTCACTAATCTCACTAGTGCACTGAACATTTAAAAAGAAATTACAATAGCTAAAATGTAATGATGAGTGTAGTCATATGGAGCAAAAACACTTTTGAAGCAATAAAAATTGGGTCATAGGCAGACAGTGATTTTATTTTGGGGAATTTTACTGCGGTTGATACTCTACACAGACTCCCTCCCAGATAACTCCATGAATAAATACAGTGCCAGCTTAATATATAACATCCCAGAGCACATGTAAGATATATGCAATGTTGATGTATGATTTATCCCTCATTGATAGGTAAGAAAAGATGGATTCCGCTGTATGATCCTGGGAGATCAGAAGTTTCCTGAGCAGGCCCGAATCTGTGGCAAGGCCACAAAGGCCTGGGCCTAGGGCAACAGAATTTCAAGGGTGGCATGACACCCATCCGCATTGTAATTGTTACCAGCACTGGAGACAGCGGGAGATCTGCAAGTTCTCTTGGGGTTTGGTTACACTTGGGTTGCTGCAAGGGGCTGTATTTAGGTTTGACGGTGCCCTAGACATAAACACATCCACGAAGAAACTTTGGGCTACTTCAGAAAGCTGAAGCGATCCAAGGGCTATCCCGCCGGTGATTAACACTCTAGCCAGCGGCCGGGAAGGCAGTTTGAGAAGATTAGTCGCCCGAAAAAGAAGTGATTAATCTCCCCAAATAGCAGCGTGTGCCCTGGCCATAAAGGGGTTCTTCACCTTTAAACTAACTGAAAGGAAAGATGAAAAAGTATCAATAACAATTCATCTGTAGCCTTAAAGAGCTTTTGTTTTTTAGGAGAACAAAAAAAAAAACATTTTTTTTCAGCAACTCCCATTTGGGTAGGGACAGACAGGGAGATTCGGGGAGATTCTGTCGCCTGCTAAAAAAGGGACAAAGCGCCAGCGCCTGTGCACAAGCTGCGCGGCGATTTCCGGAATCGCCCGAAGATACCTCGTGAGGAAACTTCGGGCGATTCCGGGAATCGCCGCGCAGCGTGTGCACAGGCGCTGGCGCTTTGTCCCTTTTACTAGCGGCAGACAGGGAGAAGGAAATTCGGGGAGATTGTCGCCTGCTAAAAACGCCAGGCGACAGAATCTCCCCGAATCTCCCTGTCTGTCCCTACCCTTAAAAGCTGGGAAGATGGAAAAGAGAAAGAATGCACATAAATTCTAAAAGAAAACATGAAGGACAACAAGTTGCTAAGAATTAACCATTCTATAATCTGCTAAAATCTAATTTAAAGACGAACCACCCCTTTACAATTGGCACATAAGGAAGAAATATCTCTGCTACTTCTGATATTTAACAGACAACGATAAATCAACATTATTCTTCAGTTATGTGTAAGATTGTTAAGTACTTTTGTCTTGGAAGGAAGAAGGAAGTTAAGTGAATTTTTATAGAGGGAAGATTAGTGAGGTTTGCTATCAGGAGATTACTGGTGTGCTTTACCATATTGACCAATGTTCTTGAATGCTTTTTCCTGCTCATCCTGAATAAAATAGTTCCATTTACAGGTTTCTGCTGTAATCCTATTTGTGGTCTGTAATTGGAGTAATTTTGTGTGTGTTATAATATATTGTATATATGAAAAAGAATTGGTTTCCACTTTCCAGTGTCAAAATAAAGAACACAAGTCTCAGCCTGGTAATTCGAATTAATTGGTTAATCAATCAATTGATGCAAATTGACATCTTTCATAAAAGGTTCTTTCATCCAAAGCCGCTCCTGTTTTGAATACTTTATAATACTAAAGAGTGCTTGTCATTGGTTTATCCTCTGCCTGGAGTAGTAGAACCAGTGGTGCAGCACAGGGTTGTATAGTGGGGTCATTCTTCTTTAATAATCTTTATTATTGACGTGCAAGTTTTTTAAAGGGATATTTCTCTTTTGTATACTATACATTGTCCTGTTCTTAGCAACTTTTCATTTGGCCTTCATATTTAATATTTTATCATTTTTGAATTCTCTACCTTTCTCTTATGCCTCTTTCCAGCTTGCAATGGGAACTGTGATTGGCATGTTGGGGGTCACAGACTCCAGCAACCCACAAAATTAATTCTTTGTGAGACTGCAATTTTATTGTTACTGTTCAGACCCTGCCTGACAGTGCACACAAACAAGATGCCCTTTTTCCTTGATTTCTGTTGGCAGCAGTGAGGGAATAATTGCTGGAAATTGTGGTGTTCGTTTATTAGCAAAGAGAAATGATGTGGGCAAAATGCCTGAAACCGCTTTGTATGCCATTGCCTTAATGGGAAGAGAATCCTGCTTTTATACAATATGTATTTTCCGGCAAGGCAAAAACAACATAACAATAGATGTTATTAATAGCTAAATAGGATTAAAAATGGAATGTTTACAGCAAGGATTAAAAAGGAATTATGAATGTGGCAATTTTTCCCTTTAACAATACAAATAAAGCAAAATACTCGCCCCATATAGATAACAATGCATGCATATTGTCTGAATTGGTGGGTTTGTGTCATCTCCTTGCAGAATTTGACAGTTTGGTTTATCTGCTTGTTCTTCAACCTTCTAGAGCTAAAGCTCAAATGAAACAGAATGAAGCATTAGGGCACAGACACACGCTATGATTCAGGGAGATTTAGTCACCGGCTTCGGAAAACAAAGTGCTCAGAGTGCCATCCCACTGGTGATTTAGATTCTAGCCAACTGGATAGCTTTTCGAGGAGATTAGTCGCCCGAAGAAGAAGTGTTGGGCGACTAAATCTTCCCAAATATCTGCCCTTAAACTGATAATTTACAAAATACTCATTTTATTAGTATTCACATCAGGTTAATAATAAAATGCTTACTCAGAAACCCATGGAGTCTGCAGTTTTCAAACTTGCTAGTCAATTTCCCTTATTTTTAGAGAAACATGGAAATTAGTCTGTTTGTCACCAGGGTGTCCCATATTTCTAAGTCTAAGACTGTAGTGAGCTTTTTATGACGCTGGGTGGTGATACTCACTGAATAGTCAAGTTAGAATTTAGGAGCTGCTTCTTATCTCAAAGCCTATCAAACTGTAGCTGGGTTAAAGGAGGGGTTTGTTTATACAGAGGGTTTATCAGATTGGTCTGTATGGTTCTTGAGCATTAGATATGTGAAAGCCTCCAACAGGGACATAATATAACAAACATGCTAGTTTTGTTCCTATGTCCTATAGAATAATACCCTAGGTGCATTTGCATTGTATGTCATGAAACTAGTTCTTCTTACTACAGGTATAGGCTCTGTTATCCAGAATTCTTGTGACCTGGGGATTTTCGGATTATGGATCTTTGCATAAATTCGATCTTTATACCTTAAATCTACTAGAAATGTACATGTACACATAAATAAACCCAATAGGCTAGTTTTGCTTCCAATAAGGATTAATTATATCTTATTTTGGATCAAGTACAAGCTACCGTTTTGTTATTACGGAGAAAAAAAATTGTAAATGGGAGACTACCTTCCATAATCCAGAGATTTCTGGATAATGAGTTTCCGGATAACGGATCCCATACCTGTACAGACCTTTTCAGATATTTTGAAAATAAGCTTACAGATGCATTGCAATAACAGCCACCCTGAACTACTTATTTGAGAACACCTCAGATTCTCATCTATGTACTGTAATAAAGATATAGGAAACAGGATATTTTAGTTTTTGATGGTCAAGCAGAAAAGGACCTTCTCTGTGCTTCTGGTAAAGATCTAAAACTATCAACTGATAATGTTGAGTAGTGATTGAAATAACTGTCAATTCAAAAAATCTTCAGCATTATACCATGATCACAATAAGCATTGCTAGCAGAACCAGGGGTGTTCACTTTTCAACAACAGTAATTATTGGGACTCTTCCCCATCTGATCAGCCAGGAAAGAACCAAGTCATTTCCAAGGGTTTATTCATGAACTGTATGCGGTATAGATAAAGCTTGTGTTGTAATGCTTTGTTTTGATCTAACTAGCGGCATATCTACAGAGGGTGCATGGATTGTGACTGTGTCTGGGCTTTAGGATCTCTGAGCTCAAAGAATTTGTTTTGCCACACAATAAAAAACTGTCAAGAAGCCAATTTATGATCCTTTACTCATGCATCTTAATATAAGTAAATATAAACTGTTATGGTCAGTGTAAAAAAGTTACACATTTTTATTTTAGATGGTTTATTGCACCAAAGTAAAATAGAATATGCTGGCGCTTTATAAATACATGTTAATAATATTGTTGCTCCAAGATTCAGGTCCAGTATGTTAATAATCAGTGTTCTTCAATCTGAATACAATTAGTTTCCCTCACTATGACTTTTTATACATAATGCAGTAAAATGGACAGAAAAAAATAGCTGCAAATATAAATACTTTATAAGTCAGCCAAAATCTTTTGGCTGTAAACTTCAATGTCTTTCCCTACAGGAAGTTCTCACTGGCAATTCATTCAGGTTTCGTAGAATTCATATGGATTCAGTATGTTTCGGCGACTTTCAGAGTCGTTCCCAAGAAGACAGGATACATCATCCACAGAGGTCCATGACTGGCAGTGCTCTGTGGACAATGGGGACTGCACCTCTGGGCCTGGGATTGTGTATGGGTTTGTTGGAGACTCCTCTTCTTGTTTGGAAATTTGCCGAATAACAAAGGTCAGGAGATTCAGTATCAGTTCCAAGAATTCAGCTACAGTGCAGACAGAAACACCGATCCACAGACCCACCAGGCCTCCAATGCTGGAAAATAAGTCGACCAGCTGTAGGAAAGAGCAGAGTGAAGTACTGTAGCAAAGACACATTTTTGTTACAGAGAGGGTCAAACAAAAACATTCTTGATGCATTGGTTATAGTACTACCCTATTTTATCATTGCCATAGGATGGGCGGTGTTTAAATTCCTCCCACTTGGCACCTTCAGCTCACTGGATGCTCTTTCTGGCCACAATTCATAATACTAGTCCCACATAGGTTTATAATTAGGTTGCGGACCCATGATACCCAGTAACTGAAAGCTAATACTACTGAATGTAATGCAACAGTATTTTGCAATGGAGCAGCTACAATCCCTAAATTTGTAGTAGTATAAAAAGAAACTGATACTCCTTATAACACTAGACTCCTTTATTATAGTGGTGTCACAATGATGACATTTGTTTATCATTTTGCTTTTTTGTCTGTCCAACACAATAACAACTATTTGTAACTTTAACTGATTAGGAGTAGACATAGAACTTATTTCTTTAGCAGTTGTGTGGCTATAATTTTGTTGGATGGCAAAATGTCTGTGTAAACTCCCAAAGAGGAATGAATGAAACACAAGGCATTCTTTAGTATATTCATTATATACTGGTAACTACTGATTATTGTTAAATTAAACCACATCCAATATTTCCCAGTGTTAATAACATGGTCCAGAACACAAGTTAATAATAAGTAGCAATAGACAGCGCTGACGTTGGGAGATATCTGCGAGTGATCGTAGGCGTCTTTACCTGCATAGACGGTACTTCCTCGATCAGTTCATAGTTCAACTGCTGGTAGTAAACTACAACTTTTACGACATTGTCTCTGACAAAGAAAACAAAGACACACAACTTAAAATAAATGTTTTAAATGACTTTTTTTAAAAAAAAAACCTCTATTTAGCTTCTAGAAATAATCTGGTGTAATGTCCTTATAGGAGTCCTTGCTTTGGTTGAAAACAAAACCATTACAGTACCCATTGTGATGGCCCCTCTTAGCTCCTGCTTGATGATTAAGGATTCATGCCTGGGACCTTAAGCCCAAAGAGCCCTTCTTCATCCATAAAGCAAGTTGCACAGATAAGAACCCTTTTATAAGAATTCCTTCATGGATTCTGGGTAAAATGAGGATATTCATCTGCAATCCTAAAATTCACCTGCAACACCACATGCAATTTCACACCCTGGATAACTGGATTGCTTTTATTCACACATCCCATGGAATCGTGTTTATATATTTGTAGCTGGATAAATTCTGTATCTGGTCTGCGTACAATCAAAATGTACATTATCAGGTCCATTTGAGAGAAACACTACTGGTGATGTTGCTCATAGAAACTAGTCAGATCTTTGTTTCTCTTTTCTAACTGAAATCTAATTGCTGATTGGTAGCTATGGACAACATCACCAGTAATGCTTCACTCTACTTTTTCCACAGCATGATCAGTAGTCCCCTATGAGTACAATGAGGCACGGAGGGTCATATCTTCGTGCATACATATTGTAGGGACTTTATTGCACTGCAATATTCCTGTTGTATTTTGCTTGTGCACATTATGGTCATAGGTGCAAAGAGCCGCTCGTTTGGCTATATTGCCGAAACGAGCGGATCTTTCCCCGATATGCCACTAACTGGCAGGGCTATATCGGGGTAATCATGACTTTAGGCCCTATTGCCGAACGATTGGATTACGACGAGCGCAGTGGACTTCCGACGGGTCGGTGGGAAGAAAATCCAACCTTCCCGATTGATATTGTGTCCAGTTGGGAAGACCTGTCAGAAGTCCCCATACATGGACAGATAAGCCGTCAAATCAGTCTAAACGACCGATATCTGCAGCTTTATCTGCCCGTGTATGGCCAGCATTAGATTTTACTCTTATCTGTGAAACAGGTATATAACATTAGTATCCCTGTCTGGTATCCACAGGCCATTAGCAGGGATGTAATTCATGCTTTGTTTTACCCTTCAATTTTCTTTTCCAGGAGATTAGTTATAATTTTGAAGCCTGCCCTCTTCAACCACCAACAGGCCCTATTTAAGTGTACAAACGCACTAAGCAGGGGATGAGTAATCATGACAGACCCGTTTGTGCTACTGTCACATTCCACTATACTTATGTATGGATTTCCAGAAAACCTCCTCTCAGTTTTAAAAAAGAAAAAAAAATGTAAAAAAATTGTCATCTAACAGAATCGAAAGGAACAATTTAATAATAGATATAAAAATTGCAGCAGATTCCAGCACTGAAATTATGTTTGTGTTTCTCATCTCTGACCTGAATTAGAAATTCTAGGTTTCATGGAGTTAGTCTATTCCCTTTGCAAAGATGTTACATAGAGATAAAAAGCCCTGGTTGGGGGAAATATGCAGGTGCACAAGTCATGTGGATTAATCCTTTAATTGTGTCATCCTATCCTACCCTGACTGTTGAAAATGGTCAAGGACCCTTGATAATTTATGTACTGCATATTCATTTGGGGAGGAGGGAGCAGTGCTGGAATAACAAAAAATTAATGGAAGGAAGATACACATATTGTCAATTTCATGGAGGTGTGTGTGTGTCCAACAACAATTGGAACAAACATCCTTGTAGCATGGTTTTCCGTTGTTTCATTACGTAGTCAGGGTTCAAACGGTCACTTGGTTTGGCCTAAACAAATAAGGGTACAATCAACAAAATTAATTTGATTGCTTCTTAGTTTCCCTCCATCTAAGGCCTTCTTTTCACTGACATAAAAACGGGCAAAGCTGCTGCTTCTGCTTCTCATTCACATTAATGGAAACTGGTTGACACCACAAGAGCAATCATTTAAAACATTTTGACCAGAAAACACCCACGATGCCAAGGTGTCACTGATTACTCGGCAGAGAACCTGCCCCATGGGTATCCATTATATTATCATTAGCAGGGATAAAAATTTCAGTCATTATAATCAGAAAAATCACATGACTAATGGAATGTCTAATGTCCATGTTTGTACTATAAAAAAAAAATGTCCAATAATACTAAAACTGCTCATATGGCAAACAATGGCAAGGGACTGGAAGAAGAAGTGAACTCTGTGTTCATTTTTATGGCTATATATAATGGGAGCTGGTAGAATTCATGATTATGACACTGCCTGCATTCACCCCCTTAGAATTAAAGTATGTTTATTTTGGAAGAACATATTTTTATAATAATTAAGGGATACTGTATGTGCCCTACAGCTCTTTCTCCATATCACAATTTCTAATGTAAGATGAGGATAATGTGCAACTACTTGGAAAATAACATTTGGCCTTTGGAATGTGGGGGTTGGAATTACGTTCATGTATTTTCGTTATTCTTGCTTATGGTTATGTTAACGGATGAAAGAACGTGTAACCTGTTCTGTGGAACCGTTCCTAGAAGGCTTCATGCTTATACTCTCAGCCAATTATGTCTAAAGTACGGGCCTTGCAGCTGTTGAACTACAAACCACACAAACCTACTGACGAAGGCAGCCAGCCGAAGGCTTGTATCTTGGCATCTTGCTGTAAATAACTCTAAAACCAGAAGGCTAGAACAGAAACACGGCTTCTCATTTTTATGACTGATATCCTGCATATGCGGTTTTATGTGATGCATAATTACAGCCATGCAATCACATGGCTGTAATTATACTGCTTTTGTCTTTTAAATACTGGCCTTGCACTAAAACAGTAATATGTTTTCTTTATAGACATGAGTGTTTGGCAAACTTCATTACATACATCATGATATACAGTACATCACCTGAGAAGTGTTTTGCAGTGTCTTTTCTGTTTTTATTTGCTATGATATTGGCAACATAATTACAAATAATAATAATAACTTGCAAATTATGCAATCTCCCATAGACTCAATTTTTATAAAATAATTAAAACATTTTTATGATTTCCCTTTTCTCTGTAATAATGAAACAGTAGCTTGTACTTGATCCAAAACTAAGATAGACGTAATTCTTATTGAAGGTAAAATGATCCTATTGGGCTTATTTCATGCTTAAATTATTTTTTTAGTAGATTTAAGACTTGGAGATCCAAATAAAAGATAGACCCCTTATCTGGAAAACCATACGACCCAAGCATTCTAGATAACAGGTCCCATACCTGAACTCTGTTTATATCTGTAAATATTGGGTACCTGGGTGCTTAGAGTCTTGCTGCATTCAATATTGTAGATACTTATTAGGTTTATGGCATATTGTGGGAGATAGAAATCAATCCTTAGTTAGTGCAAAGAAAAATTATTGGAGAAAGCAAAATACCTAATGCATCCCATTTTTGCTTTTGAGAAGCCTTTCAGAGGACTGTGTAGTTAACACTGGGTAAAGTTGATTCAATGTGGTTACCCATAGAAACCAATCAGATATTTACCTTCAGTATTCTTCTTGCGGCAGACAGATCAAAGCTAATTGCTGATTCGTTGCTATGGGTTACCGTATGGAGGCAATTTGGCCAGTGTTAGTAATCAAGCTCCTGCTGAGTTATCTATATTCTGCCATGACCAGTAGGTGTGACAGTTATTTTTATGGACTGAAACTTTGCAGGCAGCATAAGGGTTAGGCCAGACGGGAAGATTCGGGGAGATTTGTCGCCTGCCGACTAATTGCCTCTTCTTTGGGGTGGCTAATCTCCCTGAGGCGCTTTCCCCTGCCTTCAAGCTGATTAATGAAGAATCGCCAGCGCCTATTCACACGCGGCGCTGCATTTTCCGAAGTCACTGCCTCCTTTGGCAATTTCGAGCGATTTTGGGAAAGCACAGCACCGCGGGTGAATAGGCACAGGCGATTCCTCATTAAGCAGCTGGAAGGCAGCTGGAAGGTTCAGGGAGATTAGTCGCCAGCTGACGAATCTCCCCAAATCTTCGTCTGGACTAGCTCTAAGGATACACACTGTAAGATTCGATAGGTTTAGTCCCCCTGCGACAAATCACTGCAATATAATCTAGAATCTAAATCACCAGTAGAATGGCACTTAGAGTACTTTGTTTTCCAAAGTCGCCTCACAAGGAAACTTCGGGCAACTTCGAAAAACGAAGCAATCCGAGTGCCATCACTCCGTCGATTTAGATTCTAGCCAGCGGGAAGGCTTTTCAGGGAGATTAGTTGAAGAAGTAGAAGCGATTTGTCACTGGGCGACTAAATCTCCCAAATTATACAGTGTTTCACTACCCTAAATGTTTAACGTTGATACAGTTTTCCGCAGTATGACCACGTTACCTGATGCTTTGTGCATTGTGAAACCCTTTTTTGCTTTGGAGACGTTTGGTGAAGGCATCCTAAGTAACGGAAGAAAGAAATCATTATAAAGTAACACTGTCCATTGTCTAGTTAAATCAGTTTTGTCTTAATTAGAACACTTATATAAAGCCTGGGGCCCTACACACATAATTAGATATTTCTCACATATCTAGTAGTCAGCGCCTTTGGTTAAATGATTACTAACACCAGGAAACAATCCTGTGATTTATTTTAATTCATCCAGCAGCCAGTAATCACACACAGAGCATAGCTCTCGCCCAAGGTGCTTTTCTATCGGACAAGGGCATTTTCACATTCCGTTTCCATGTACTAAATGCACTTGGAGAGTGGGAGAGCTGCAATGATGATATTATGTCTGTTATGAAATCGAAATGGGATTTTCCAGAGCATGAACTTGTACCTATGGCAAAACTGTAAATGATTAAGCCATAATGCCAAGTGGAGGAGAAAAAAAATGCTTTCAAGACAAAATGATTGTTTTGTGTTTTTTTTCAAATGCTCATAATCATTTCTCATACTCATAGGTCACCTTTAAATTTACTCTTAGTATGATGTAGAGAATTATATTGCAGTTGATTTAAAAAAAATTTTATTTTTTTGTGGTTTTTAGCTTTTACTGAGCAGCTGTCCAGTTTGCAATTTCAGTAATCTGATTGTTAAATTCCAATTTACCCTAGCAACCATGTATTGATTTGAAAAGTAGACTGGAATATGAATAGGGAAGGGCCTGATTAGAAAGACGAGTAATAAAAAAAAAGCAATAACAATAAATGTTTAGCCGTACAGAGCATTTTTTTTTAGATGTCAGTGATCCCCATTTGAAAGCTGGAAAGAGTCAGAAAAAACTATGAAAAAGAACTAATGATGACCAATTGAAAAGTTACATAGAATTAGCCATTCTATAACATAACGTTTGCCCAGAAACCCAAGTAATGCAGGCTAGGGAGGAATAATGTATACCTCCCAATGGTATCGTTTTTTTGTGGGACAAACTCAAAGTGTCTACTGAAAAAGTGGCACCATTTACTGTAAAGTAGGAGGGGTAGCCATGGACGTGTATCCTGTGTTCTCTGTTTTATTTTTTATTATTATTTATTTTAAATATTATGCTATACTGTGATTTTTTTTTCTTTATTGTAACTGTCCTAATGGGTCATTGCTTTGTTTTGACAACCATTCCCTTGCAACCCACGGGAGTAGTTTAAAAAGCAATACTGAGTTCAATATAAAAACAGGGAGTAACAAAGACTTTTCTTATTTTCTTAACTGCCTTCTCCTCCTCCACAATTGCTGCAAATAATCAAGGAGGTGAATCAAGTGTAACCTGAAAATGCTTAGAAGGCTTGTTCTACACTGCTCAGTGCAGCACATTACAAAATACCAGCAATTGTTTATTATTAAATCCGATACATCATCATTTGAACTTCTGTACTAATGTCACAATGATCCTCACTTACCGGATCAATGCACAGAATTCCAATGAAATATTGTATATGCTCAACGAACAGTGGCTTGTTTAAAAAATAAACATGCTATAAGAAGAATACAGACATTACAGAATTATTGGGAATTGGCGGGTTTAGGGATATTGAGCTGAAGTTCCACTACTTACCAGGTACATACTGCTTGGCCACTGGGAAGAAGATAGGGTGAGTTCAAAAATCTCCTCTCTGCCAAGAAGAATTTAAGATAGTATAAGGCTCATTAAAGTGGCGGTTCACCTTTAAATGATCTTTTAATATGTTATGCAATGGCCAATTCTAAGCAACTTTTCAATTTTTTATAGTTTTTGAATTATCTGCCTTTTTCTGATTCGTTCCAACTATCAAATAGGGGTCACTGACCCCATCTAAAGAGCAAATGCTCTGTATAGCTACAAATTTATCAGTATTGCGTCTTTCAAATACTAATCTTTTTGTTCAGACCATCTCCTATTCATATTCCAGTCTCTTATTCAAACCAATGCATGATAGCTAGGGTAATTTGGACCCTAGCAACCAGACTGATGAAATTGAAAACTGCAGAGCTGCTGAATAAAAAGCTAAATTACTCAAACATCACAAATAAAAAATGAAAATCAATTATAAAATTGTCTCAGAATATCACTCTCTATGTCATGCTAAAAGTTAACTCAAACCCCTTTAATCTTCATGTTATTTAGTCAAACCTTTATGCTGGAGTGTCTTATTAAAGGAGAATTCTACCCTCCCTGTGCTAAAGCCCTCCCCCCATAGGCCCCCAGCCTACCTCCCCCGCCGGACAAATGTTGCTACTTACCCCCTCAGCGCAAGTCCTGTCCATGGAGTTTGCAGGCACCATCTTCTCCCCATCCATCTGCTTCCTGGATTCTTCATTGCGTGGCGGTGCATGCACAGTAGGAGTATTTACTGGTTCCGCTCTACTGTACATGCGCTGAAAGTCACGAAGTTTCAATCGGAAAACTTTGTGACTTTCCGTGCATGCGCAGTAGAGGTGAACCGGCAAATGCCTCCTACTTCACATGTGCCGCCAAACGCCGATGGATCCTGGCAGAAGAATGCACGAGAGAAGATGGCGCCTGCAAACTCCATGGTCAGGACCTGTGCTGAGGGGGTAAGTAGCAACTTAGGGGTATTTGGCCGGGGGGAGGTGGGCCTAAGGGGGGGAGGGAGGGATGGGTTTTGCGCAGGGAGGGTAGACTTCTCCTTTAAGATAATGCTATCCTTTACCATCGGCATCCCCCTGCACCAAAGGTATCCCCTTTTACCAACAGCATCCCCCTGTATGGCAGAAGGCATATGAAATCTACTGATTGGGAATAAACTCTTGAATGTAGGAGCTGTTTAGGTAACTCCAGGTATCTTGTAATCATTCATATGTAATAAATATAAATACTGTAAGTTTTCACATGAAATATGATGAAAATAAAACACTATAAAATCTTGAGTATAAAATAATATTGCTCTATAGTAAAAAGGCAGGGAAGCAAGGAAGCCAGTATGCCCTGTATAGTGCATGTAACCATGCTAGTACTTACTCACACTGGAGTGGGCAGTGACATTTCAGCTGATCGTGGGAGAGTTTGTATTCATACATTTCCACACAATGATCTATCATCAAAGTAGAAGCACAGGTTATGTTAGCAATGTACAAAATAGGCACTTTGGGACAAGGAGGCATATACTGGGAATTTCACTTACTGACGGATGGCTCACTGATGTTACACAAAGGAACATTGGACCCTGGGGGCTCTGGAAACTCCCACATTCTGCAACCACAGTTTTTGATCATTTTTGCCTGAGCACAGCTCTTCTTACAAGTCTGGGAAAAGGAAATACTGTAGTCAAATCTAATTATATACATTTTGCTGCTATATTACATTCAGCACGTACAGACATACAAAGACTTTTTTCATCCCTATGTTTATGTAAAGTTTGTGTATATATATATATATATATATATATATATATACACATATAGCATCAACACTAGTAAAACGGGGAACACAATTATAATTTCGCATCTGCAACATTAACATTAGTTAGTAAGTAAGGCATATTTTGCTTATAAATAGTATACTGTATACATGGTCCTAAAATATTTCTCTCACTTTATGAACATGTGGCATATTGTATAAAACATCATTAAATAAATGTATTTGCTCCTCCTGTAGGACGTTATCCTAAAGTCAAACACAGATGCATAACAAAAGTAAAAATAACAATTAAAGTTAAATCATTTTTTAAAATTTGGATTATTTTGATAGAATGGAGTCTATGGGAGATGGCCTTTCTGTAATTCAGAGCTTTCTGTATAACAGATTTCTGGATAATGGATCCCATACCTGTACAGGATTCTATATAGAAATAATCCTAAACTGTACCTCATACATTGCAAGTTTAATAGAAGACCCTTTGAAACTAATAAAGCATATAAGGTGGGTATTTTTTGCCTCCATATTCATCTTAGCCTATTCATTTACAATTGTGGATCCATTCTCCCTTACAGTATATGTAGGGTTGGATTCATATGCTTTAGAATAACATATATATAATAAAATCAACTTAAATGCTTAGTTGTTCGGATACCAAACTGAATCCGAGCCCTAATTTGCATATGCAAATTAGGGGTGGGAATGGGAAAAACATTTACTTCCTTGTTTTGTTCCAAAAAGTTACATGATTTCCCTCCCTGGCCCTACTTTGCATATGTAAATTCAGATTCGGTTCCGCCAGGTGGAAGGATTCGGCCGAATACCGAATCCTGCTGAAAAAGAACGTATCCCGAAACGAATCCTGGATTCGGTGCATCCCTAATATTTTTAATATATATATATATAATATATATGAACAATATATATTTGTTAAGGTTAATGATTTGGTCCTTTCCTAAGACCTTTATCAAGACCACACACACTGGGGCCAATTTACTAAATTCACGTGAATAGATCGA
>CM044435.1:37030062-37041619 GCA_024363595.1 Xenopus borealis | reverse complement strand
ATTGTCCTCACTTCACTGGCTGTTTGACAACAGTGTAATATTAGCAAGCCAAAATTGCAGTGTAATCTACGTTAGCTAGCTACAAGATAAATGATGAAGTGACGGTTGGCAGCATTCATACTGGAGAGTTGTCAAGTTTTTCTATCTTGGTTTTGGCTGCTTACTTTGGAGTGCTGTAACTACAATGCCCTTCTTTATTTATGTTAGGCCATATATTGTAAACTTTAACTTGTTATGATATATAAAAATAAGTCATGTTGTAATGATCTTTGTTGATCGCATGTCCCATATATAAACTACTGAGTTTTTTAATTAAATTAATTGTTCAAGGTTCTGGTTTCCCTAGTGATACATACAGATACATAGACACATACCTGTGTTGATCACTTTCTTTATGGCTTTGGCCACCTGGCCCTTTAAGATGGAATTGAGGATTTTGACTTACATCACCAGGCAGGTGCAAAGTACAACAAGTAATCCAGCCAGTAAGATGAGTCCAACAGCCGAGTCAGGTAAGACTGAGTTTACGAATAAGTGATTACCTGGAAAAATCTGAAGTATTGACATACAGTATGTTATTAAAAAACCAATGTGCTGTGGATACTTAATAACTTAATTAAAGATTTGTTATTACCCCAAATATGTATTGCTAAGAGCCTTCCAACCTGTACAAATAACTCCTTTGTTCCATAGACAGTTAGTGGCACTTGTGATACAGTCCCAGTGAGACCTGTATTATTATTGAGGACAGCTTCTGTACTAAGTCATGGTTGGCACATATAAGTGTTGTTATAGAGGCTATTCACTTACATTTGTCTACTTCCCCATGGACTGATGTGTTTCACACACACACATCCCATATGGCATTTCTTTCTTCCCAGCATTGCTCCAAGGTTTTACATTTGTGAACATCTTCCAGTGTAGTCTTAGATACAATCTAACAAGAAAGAAAGTATAAAAATGCATATTACTGAGATATTTTACAGTGGTATCATAGACAGTTACAGTTAGTGGCTGACTGCCAAAAGCACACATTACTTATATATATATATATACAGCAAAGTGACGTTATTAACTGAAGTACTACATTCAGTACAGCAGTGTTACTTATGCATGGGTATGTATCAGGAATAAACCCTACATATGTTTGTGCTCGGGGAAAAGATATCCACAACGACAATTCTAAGAGCAGTTTGATGGACCCATAAATCATGAAGAATCTAAGATCTGTATCTGCTGAATTGGTCATTTGTCTGTTTCACAAAGCAGGGTCATTTATACCAGGACACAGTTCTTCAAATATTTTTGTTTCAAATTTTCTGAACGTTTACTTCAGCAGGTACAGTAAATTCTGACCTCATCACTTCAGAACCTCCCCGGTCATGAATTCTTGTCTAAATGTAGCAAACATCCTGCTCAAGGAACAGGAGCAACTGCCAACTACTCCAGGACACAGAATTCAGACAGCTCCCTCTTGTCTTGAGACATTGAGTTATTGCATTCCTTTTATCCAATTTGCCAATTGCTTATTGTTCCTTGTTTTTTATTCATATCTATGCAATTTTAAATCAGTGGGGGCATTGTCAGTGATTTTTATTACTAACTTGGGAATCAGGGGACCTTTTCCTTTTAAACGATATACCAGTCCCATGTAGATCCTGCAGAGAGTGCCACCACAATTTTAGTTGTCCTTTCCAAACATCCCTTGTGGCAAATTAAAGAACCTTTGTACTGCTCATGGACTTGGTTAGGATGGTGGAGAGGGCCACTGGGAAGGAGAGCTAAAATATTGGCAGCACGTTATACAATACCTACCATAATATATGAAGCTGTGTCCTAGAATGTTGGATGACCAATTAGAATGAACTGCAGGATGTCTAACAAATCACCACCCTCCAGTGATGTGTGGTTTCATTGTCATTAAAAATGTTTCCGTCCCTCAGTAATTTACCTTGAAAATTTGTTTTGGTTGTCTTTTCTCTGGCAAGGTGTTTTCCAGATCCTTGTAGAGTGACCCCCCACCCCCCCAGGAGCAACATTTATTTTCAATTTTACTGCTGTCACATTAGATGTGATTAGATTTTATCTTAGTCAACCATGCAAGCCCTCTTGTCCTAATCCATATCCATACTTATTTCCATATTCTAAACATAGTGTATCAAATAAAAGCGTACATAAATAAATATATACATACAGTGTGTATCCTGAATAGTTATCCCTTAAGCATTATAAGATAGAAATGGCAAATGCCTGTCGTGATTAATTATATTTACCACCAGCTGGTTGAGGAACTTTTAACTTGCAGCTACTGAAACTACCCTATATTTACATTACTGCCATACGAAATGAAATACAGTAGTTGTTTATTTAAGATAGTTGGCAGTTTAAGGCTCACATTTTGCATTAAACTGTAAACCCAAATTCATAATCGTAAAGCTGGCATTAGCAGATTCCATTTTTCAGCACTAATTAACTTCTGTTTTGGGACATTGAATTAAGATGCATCAGGTTTCCTTTCATGATGCAAAAGCATGTTTGGTAAGAAATGAATCGGACTGTATGAAACGCATATCAGATGAAAGCATGTTAATTATGGACCCCTGAATTAAACCTAATAGATCATGTGAAAAATACAAACCAAGTAAGTAATAGCATAGACTTTGTGTTCAAATGCAGTTTCCCAGTCATTGAATAAAAGTGAATAGGCACAAATACAATGCAATGAGGGCATGAGTTGTTGTTGTTGTTATGATCAGGTCTTAGTGCCACAGGTGCAAATTCACTAAAGAGCGAAGCGGCTAACGCTAGCGCTAATTCGCCAGAGCCGATTCACTAACAGTGTCCCTGGAGAAAATTCGCTAGCAAAGTAGATAGACTTGCGCAACTTTGCACCCTTATGCCAGACTAAGTTGCGCACTGATGAAGGGACGTAAATACGCTAATTCACTAAGACAAACATTTTACTGAACGTTACCTCTTACGCTAGACGTTACTTGGTCAGGTCAGACCTGGCAAAGTTCAATACAATATATAGGAGTTTGAAAAAAAAAAGTCCCAAAAAAACGCTGGCGTCTTTTACCTTTTGTAGGGTGATAGTATGAAAAATTGCAAAGTTTTTTTGGGGGTTACTCTCCTTCCCCCCCTACATTTCCTAACATATGGCAACTCAACTATACAGTGGGAACATGTTTAGGGCAATAGGACAACTTTATTTTATATTTTAAAGGTTCCCTGGGCTTGTGTAGAGTAATGTAGGGGCTGTAACACACACCTCTATTATACGTTTAAGTTTGCGCTGTATGCAAATTAGGCATCGCTAGTGTAAATGCACTTTGCTTGGCGAAGTAACGGTATCGCTACTTTGCTACCGCTCGCCACCCTGAGCGCAAATTTGCATCTTAGTCTGGCATAGTGCGAATTCGCCCCATAATAGTATCCAGATACATTTTATGGGCAAAATCCAGAGTTCTATAGAATCTCATCAGTTACAACACTTACTGGTAAGTTCCAAACTGTCTCTGGAAGCAATGGCAATATAAAATCATCAGGTGCAAAGACAAGCATCACTTCTACCTGTGTAAAGGATGTTACCACTGAACTCTGGAGTGCAAATGTATTGTGTGCAGTGATAAATCTTGCTTCACCATGTGGCAACATACACGTGTGGCTTTTGTCAATAACAGGAAAGCATTATGATCCCTTTAAAGCCAGATCTATCCAATCATTAATGCACAAGCTTTGCCTACTGCTTTTTGTTAATCCAAAATGACAGATGGATGTTATAGATCTGTTTATCGCTGGTTTTCATGGAAACAGGCCACAAGTAGTGCGTGTTCTCAGGATATTAGAAAAATAAACAGCAGAGGTGGATCCATTACATTTACAAGTCCACCTACTGAATTTTCGATACCAATTAAAGATTAAAAAAACAAAAAAAACAAGTCCTTACTGGCTGAGATGGAGTCTACTATGAAGATCAGTAATGCTGCTTAGTATTCAGAGAATCCTAGCTGGCAAATCTTTTCCTTACAAAAAACGCGGCTCAAACTCTTGTTCCTCATACTTTCATCTCCAGTGGCAATGCCGGTGATCACACACTTCAAGCAGAATAGAACAAATCATCTTTAGAACGGATTTTTTAAGTCTCCCCAGATCAATTCAGAACCAGTGTTATTCAGTGGCACTATTTACAATTTTCTTCATGTGCTCTACTGTAATGTATACTGTTCAACTATTTTGTTCCATGTTTAAATGCTGTTTTAAAAAAGATTATATTTTAAATTGAGTGACTATGCCTTCCCAGTCATCACATCCAAGTACAGGAGATCCAGGACTAAGAAACAGTTAAATAAATAAATAACAAAGCCACAATATGGGTAATACAAAGCTGACTTGGATTATTATGCTATTAGTGACCCGTAGCCAGTTCAGGTCTATGGCAATAGAATACCAGGAAAACTCCCGGTGGGCCAAGGTGTCAGTGGACCCTCATGCTGCTAAACTTTTGGCCTATTTCATGGCCATTCCCTATTTCTATGAGAACAAAGAGGCTAAATTTATTAAATAATTGATTATAGTATTTAAAGAAAATAAACTAGGAGAATAGAGTTTGATTGAAGAGTTGAAGAACATTAGTACTGATAGTAGGCCCCTGGTCTAAGGTTTCATGGTAGGCCCCTGGTCTAAGGTTTTATGGTGGGCCCCTTTTCTCCCAGTCCGACACTGTATCTATAGAATCTGTAGTACTATTGCCTACCTTCAACAACCAGCTTTGCTTACTGGAGACTCCAATGTGGAATGTGTTGTTTCTTAATAGAGTGTGAGATTTTTTGTAGACGTAATTTTTACAACCTTTATTGCGTGTACCTGTAATATTTGCTTTATAAACCACAATTAAAAGAACCACTTGAGGAAAAGAGGGATAAACTTGTTTTTAAATAAGTGTGGATTCTCAGGCTATAAGACAATGGGGCACATTTACTAAAGGGCGAAGTGACTAACGCTAGTGAAAATTTGTGACCGTGACGTCATTTAGTTACTTCGCCGATTTACTTATGAGCACAGGTGTCCCTGGAGAGATATGCTAGCGTTGCTTTGCACTCTAATGCCAGGTATGCAAGATACAGATTTTACTGAATGTTACCTCTTGTGCCAGACTTGCCTTCTGAACCTCAGACCAGGCAAAGTGCAATAGAATAGATAGGAGTTTGTAAAAAAAATAGTTTAAAATTTAAAAAGTCCCAAAAAAAGCTAGCGTCTTTTCCTTTTTACAGGGTTATAGGCTACAAAAGATCGTCAATTTTTTTTAATGGTACCCAGCTTTCCCCCCCCCTACATTTACTGACATATGGAACATCAACTATACAGTGGGCACATGTGTAGGGCAATATGTTATTTTATTAAGGTTTCCCAAGCTTGTGTAATGTAATGTATTTGCTGCAACATATACGTCCATTGAACTTTAACTTCCCACCATATGCAAATTTGGCAACTTCACTTTGCTTGACAAAGTAACGCTAGCTCAACTTCACCAGCATTCGGCACCATGGAGGCAACTTCGCATTTTAGTAAATGAATGATGTGAGCGAAGTGGACGCTGGCTAACTTGCACTCTTTAGTGAATTTGCCCCAATGTTTCTACAAGTAAACGCTGAACAGCTGCTACACTGTTACACAGTAATGGGCCTACTTTTTCCCAAAGAAAAAGGCCTCATTGACTAAGAAGGAAGACAGACATATGTCTGTGTTCAGTGTTTAAGGCAAATCAGACAAAAAATGCTAAATGACCTGACTTCTAATATTAATCTGTATAATTATAAAAGACAATACCATCAAGCACAGACTGGTAGTGTTTCTGTCATACTTGTACACATGCAACAATTTGATGGCCTTCCTTAGCTTAGAGCATGGCTATGGATATGACAGCATGGTCATTCAATGGCCAGTCACTTGTATATAGCTCTAACAGTATTAATAAGCTTTAGGCCATCATTTTACGTTGAATGTCAGAGTCAGCCTCACATTCGACTCCATTGTGCCAGCTAGCGTCCAGTCTTACAAGTTTGTAAACCATAAAATTATTGTGTGAACCTGGTGCAGTTAACTGGCAGTTAATTGTAGTAAATTGCTACCATTGATATTATTCGTTAACAGCGACTTTTTCCATATAATGGCCGATGTCAGCTATTTTTGCATCTTGCATATTTTTGCCTGAAATATTATTTACAATGCCTCAAATTTATACAACACTTTTGCAGGAAATAAAACCAAAATGACGGCAGTTGTTGCAGCAAGAACAGTTAATACCTAGTTAATGAACAGCACATGAATAACACATTAGAATAATGAGTCAGTTGTTTCATTTGGGGATGATAAATTGATTTATAGTTTTAAATCTCAGACTCCTAATTTAAACATTAAAAATAGATATATACCATCCCCCTGGCTTGATGTAAAACAGAAAATAGTTGAAAGCTATTTCTTGTACTTAAATAGGTAAACTATAAACAGACTATTTGTTCCACAGAGTAATACAGGCATATCAAACCCCCCAGCTCCAGCCCCTAGCTATTGCTGATCTACAGCTTCCATTATCTGGAGTCTGTGAGTGACTTACTATGATGACGTAGAGGGCTTAAGGAGAGGATATCAGAGATAAAGAAGGGGAGAAAAGAGATAGCATAAAGAAAAGGGAGGAGAGGAAAAAAAATGCAAAAAAGAGCAAATAAATCTGAAAAAAGTGAAATACAGAACAGTAGAGAAAAGAGCAGACAAGAAGAAGGTAATAGGTACATGCTGCTTAGTAGGCACTGTCTCTGCATGTGGTGGGCTTATAATTCTCCATTGCTCAAGTGCCAAGTATGAATGTGTGTCTCATCTGGTCTTCAGCAATTTTATCTATAAGATTAAGAATGCCATTCCCCCAATTTGAACAAGTACAATAACAGGTTTTTAGGAATAATGGAATAAGAACAATTGGATGGATTTATTAAGGTATATTTTCAACATAGAAAAGTATTGGATGAAGGAAGGCCCAGTTGATTTGCAATGGTTACCAGTTAACCTCTTAGGCAGTAACTAAATATAATAAATAATATTTGGTTGTCTGAACTGTAATAAAATTATACTGCCATGCCAAAGCTATAGTGCCCTTGGGTAGTCCCAAGAGTCATAAGTTCTTTGGCGTGCTGCATCTAATCTAGTCAGACAGCATTGCTCTAGGATAAATGTTTCTGGCACAAGTTACCTTTTGAGGTGCAAAACCTAGTCTGGGCCCCTCTGATCTAAGGACTCCTGCCAATCCCTAACTTCTGAATGAGGCAAAAGTTAGGGAATGGGTAGGGGGTAAAAGTGGATGTCTATGTTCCTCCAACTGCCCACCCCTCTTTGATAGCTCACTGCCTAATGCAGGCAGTGGCAGTCATCTATTCAAAGGGAGAACAAGGCCTGTGACTTTTCTGCAAGAGCATGGTGCATTTTACACAGTGTAAAATTAAGCCAATTGTGGCTTTTTTTGCACTTTGCACACTGTGTTCTGCAGTGTAAACAACTCATCAAAAAAAAATTAACTTGGAATTATGAAATTATTTATGGATCTATATTTGAATAATTAACAAAGCATTGGTATTTTGGGCTCTGTTAACTTTTTCTGTGATCATTCCTTTGTTATCCATGGGAATACTATTTGAATGATCTTAGAGATTTGCATTTGTACATGTAGTCCTGACAGTTATTAGTGATTTAATAAAAGTTTGGAGAAGCTTCAGAAGGTTCATGCGAATCATATTAAGTTCTCATCCATCATTACACAATTAAAATGTATAAATAGTCTTTTCACAGCCCGTTTATATTTACTTTCATACTTATGTATTTCTGTTTCTCAGAAGAATCTTTTGTAAAGTCTATAGAGACAATAGGGATTACTCTGTAACAAATCTACCTCATTTGTATCTGTGCCAGCTTGCTAACAGGTCAATAATAATATATAACAAAATGTTACCATTATGTATATTTACATTAATTTAAAATGTCTTTTGATGTGGAAGTTCTTATTAACTTCCTTTTATGAGCAGAATATCATCAAGGTTTTCTATTTTTCATTAATTTAATATTCCATAAACTGTGTCTAGTCAACAACAGGTGGTAATGTTGTTTCAATACATTAGCTGTGTCAAAACTGCTAATATCTTGAAAAGTAGTGTAAGGCTATAGTAAATGGGGTTACTTAGTCCCTGAATCTATTCACTTAGTCCCTACTTTTTGCAATACTACACCCAGAACCCAGGAATCCTTCTAATTCTCATTGGTGGAGTTTCTTGCTGCTTAGCTAGCTAGCCCTTCTCCTATCTATCGCTCCTTTAGAGATCTATGACTGAGTAAATCCTAAAACTTACTAGGTCTGACTATACACTCTGCACCCACCTGCCTGCTCAGGACTTTTGAAAAGAGGCCCTGTGTACATGCATTCTCCATCTTATATATGAGAGAACACTGGCCAACTATGGAACATCAAAGGCCATACTTTGACTTATTTCCAAACAAAGCTAAGGACCACCCCTCAGCTTTTTAGAAGTGAACAAAGACCCACGTAGATGGCCAAATTTTGAGGACTATTTAGTTAAAGGGAAAGATTCCCCTACTCTAGAAAAAAAGTGCTAAAAGAACAATTTTACATTCATGAGTTTCAATGGTTTACATTTCCTTAGAACTTTACATTTTCAATGGGTTTTAATGTTATTTGCACTTTTCATTGCTGTTAATATCAGTATTGCATTCTCTGTATCTGACTGTGTAGAAGAAGCCATTTCTCCTCCAGGTATGAAAATCAGCTGGCTGCTGCTACATTATTTCAGGAATTAAATCTGTTAAATCAGAATCTATAAATATACAAAACAAATGCTACTTTCAATGAAAATTACATTTACAAATTAATTTAAAAGTCGCTTGAAAATTAAGAATATGTTTCTCAGTGAAGCGACCCTGACAACCAGATTGCAAGAAGCAAAATAGAAAGGCAAATAAATTAAACATAAATAAATGAATACAAATCAAGGCAAATTGAATGGCTTCTTAGAATAGTATCATCTATAATATATAAAAAATAACATATAAAAATATTTGCAAGGATATTTTAAAACAGAAAGTATATTAATATGATTTATTATATATTTATATTATATTTATTAATATATAATTAATAAAAATATGAAATGATGATGGCAGTTGTGACCAGTTGAGTGCAATAATGGTGTTTGTGACAGAGGTGCCAATGTTTCCCATGATTATGGGTATAGCAGATTTCACTACAAGCACTACAATATATATATAAAACTCTTTCATTTTCCTGTTGTTGATTTGATTCAGGAGTCTCGTTTATCTGAATATTTGTGTTTCTTTGTATGAATGGCAGCAGCCTTTGTTGTTGTCTTGTAAAGTAAAAACATTTAAGCAAATGAGACCATATTGACCATATTGACTTGAGGATGGTTGAATGGCAATAACGTAAAAGTAAAAACTACATCTAGACATGGCTGTGCCATTCCTCTACTCATCAAGAAATGCTAGGTAAAACAGTCACAAATTTATTAGATGAATATGTGTTTTGCAAAGTGCTAATGATGCTACAGAGCAGAATGGTGTTTGTTTAGAGCAGTTAATGGTTCATTGAACTGCTTTATTAAATGTGTCCATCTTTCCTGACTGCCAGGTAGATCCTTTAGGATTTCCGTTAGGATTTCCCTCTTAAAATATGAATAAATATAGTTACATACATATTTACATAGTTACATTGGTTTGAAACAAAATTGTCCATCATATCTAAACTCTCTAAACAAAATATGCCCTCATATCATTTATATATTATATATCATTTTACACCATCCACACCCACTGCTCTTGTCTAAAACTTTTCTACCTTACGGCTCCTCAATTTCCAAGCTCTCTTCAGAATAAAAGCCAGATCCTATCTTTTGGAGCAAAAGAACATATCTTGTCTGATCAAGTCCTGTCAATGCCCAAACCTCTGTGTACTTTTCCCTTCGATTTGTATCTATGTGTTATCCACCCCCTTAGATTGTAAGCTCTACAGGTCGGGGACCTCCTTCCTAATGTGTCTTTATTACAAGGCATCTAATCTTTTTATAATTATACCTATTTATTACAATGATTGTTACTTTTCAATTATTATCATATTTGTCCCTCCTGTGTGTAACTTTCTTTTTTTATACAGGTCTGCATATTAATAAATATTATGCATACATACATAGTGTATAACAGTATAGCTTTGAACTTGCCACATCATCCTCCATGACCTTCCGTGAAACACAATAATCTGATCATCTTAAAAAGATGTGATATGAAGTAAGGCCATCAAGTAATGCCCTATGTGCACAATAGATTATTTTCCTTATTCTTTGCTAGCGTTATTACACAAAATACTTGGTAAATAAAATATATTTCCTTTTAGAAAACAATTATATCAGTCTTCAGGCCAGATGCATACAGTAATGGAATCCATAACAATTCAATTACAATATTTGAATAAACATAAATAAGCAGGACAATTTAGTATGATGTAGAGAGTAATATTCTGAGACAATTAGCAATTAGGCTTAATTTTTGGTTTTTTGAGTTATTTAGCTTTTGATTCAGCAGCTGTCTAGTTTGCAAGGGTCCAAATTACCCTAGCAACCATGCAGTGATTTGAATAAGATACTGAATATGAATAGGAGAAGGCCTAAATAGAAAGTTGAGAAATAAAACGTACAATAAATGTGTAGCCTTACAGAACATCTGTTTTAAGATGGGGTCAGTGACCTCATTTGAAAGCTGGAAAGCAGCAAATAATTTATATAACATATAAAAAAAAACATTATAAAAAATAAATTATAAAGACCTACTGAAAAGTTTCTTAGAACTGGCCATTCTATAACATACTTAAAGTTAACTTAATGGTGAACCATTCCTTTAATCTACCCAACCATACCATATTATACCCCCAATCAGCATAAAACCCCACTGACTTTGAGCCAAGTCCAAATTACCTTTGAATATGCCACCAGCCACTTTACCTGAAAGACAATTAATTTTTTTGTGTCTCATAAGTATAAACATAAAATGTTTTTTTGTTTTTTTTAAATTCCACCTAACTGTAGTTGTTGATGAAAGGATGACCAATGTTGAACATGTATTAATTGTGCTGAAATGAATGTAAGGAGCTGCTGTATTACATTCTGGGCACAGCAACCTTATAGAACTCAAGTTTTCTTAAGTATACGCACATCTAGAGTCATAAAATGTCCTTTAAAAAGAAATCCACAAGGAACAGATGTTACCTCCAGCTAACTGAAATGCTGAGCTGAGTACATCAAGCGAGCAGACAAATAGATCTAAGAATCCACAAAGCACTGGGATCTTTAGAAAGGACTTGCTGAAAGATCTGACCTTGTCCTTCACCAGTCTTCCATGATGTGCAACAGAAGCTTGTCATTAAAACCCCATTCATTTTATGCCACTAGCCAAAGCCTAATTCACTATGGCAGTTTTAGGGCCCTTACAC
>CM044435.1:36997453-37017762 GCA_024363595.1 Xenopus borealis | reverse complement strand
TTTTTTGTAACCTGACAAAAATCTCTGGATACAGTGTAAATTGACCATGCTACTCAAATCTTGTGTAGATGCTTGTATTGTCATGATCTTTATCCAGAAATTGCACTCAAAAGTAAGCTGCCCACGTGGGGATTGCTGTTGATGACAGCCTACAAACAGGTGCTGTAACTAAACTAAAATCTGAAAGCTTGCTATAGGGTTGCCCTATAAAATGGTCTGTAATGAGGAATACTGAATGCCCTCAATTTATTGAATAACTCTTCTTTTTGTGTATAGAAAGAGTGTGTGTTAGGAGTAGAAAAAAATCTTTATTTTAATTATTGTGATTACTGATTTTTGGTTCAGCCACCTGGTGGCACTGTTGTGAAAGCAGAGACCCCAGAAGATGCTATATAATTGGAAGTAGAGTAAGCCACTTCCACTTTGGAGGAAAAGTATGGCACATGCCATTAGGGAGACTGAGGTAGAACTCAGAAGATAAACGGATAGGAGAAGTTAGGTGAATTAGTGGTAGGAGAGAGTTGTTGGAGCACACTGCAGTCGGTAAATGTTAGTGGCAGGGTAGAGAGATGAGAAGCTGAGGGTCCAACAAGAAGGAAGTGAAGGACCACTGTCCTAGTGGTACTTGCCCAGTTAGGGACCCAGAAGGATAGGGACTTGGGTGTTTAGGGTGTAGTGTATTTATAACACAGAGTCCCTTACTGGGCTGGGGCCAAGTGGTCAGGGGGCACACTAACTGTCAAGAGTATGTGTTGAGGAGAAAATGTGTTAAGTATCTATGCTGAATACTACAGGTGGCTGATAAGATTAATCTGTTCTTGAGTTCATTAACTAGACCTCTAGTTTATTTGCTGCTACAGTGTGGTAAGACTTCACTAGGAAGGGGAGTGTGTGCTACTCAACTAAGTATCCCAAAGAGACCACGGAACACATGTACCATGTTTATTCAACCCCTGACATAGACAATTAAATATAAATTGAGCCTAAGAATAATTTGTAAATTGGCTTATAGTAGAATAGCTCTGAAAAAAGTATTAGGTTTTTGAAAATGTTATTGTCCCCTTTTCATTCTGCACCATCAGGTAAGACTCTATATAAATCCTCTCTGTCTGTCACAAAACAACATACACTATGACTGGAATGATAGCAATTGTAAAAGAAGAGTCAAATGAAGAATCTATATGAAAACCCAAGGGCTTATCAAATTTGGAAAATTCTTTTCACTATTTTTTGTTCTCAGGCATTTATCATGTGTCACTTGCATGCATGAAAATGTCACAAAATGTCACAAGGTTTCTCTAGACTTTAATGGTAAAGCTGCTTGAAAATCCTTAAGAATTCTTGCTCCAGAATTCTTTTTACAAAAATCAACAGGGAGAGCATATAAGAAATGTGTTTTTTTGTTCAGGTCAAAATGCAATATTAAGAGGGTCACTAATACTCAACTAATTTTTTTATTAAAACAAAGTCGACCAAACTCCCATCCACGAATTGAACACAATAATTCTTCTCAAAAAAGTTGGAGACAAAAAATATCTCAACAAATTGTTGCATCAATCTGAATTGTTAAATTGATGCTATGAAAACTTGACTTTATTGAATTGTCCCTGCAAAAACTCGACTTTATCTGATTATCCAGCGCAGATCATGATCAAGTGGTTGAAATGGCGTATTTTTGGATTCTGATTTTTAACAGCTTTGGGGTATCATAAATCTAAGAATTAGTTCTCTTTCTTTGAGTATTCCCCTTTAAAACTCAACAAGAAAACTTTGAGGGTTAATAAATGGACCCCTTAAAGGAGAAGTAAATCCTAACTAAAGAAATAGACTAGAAATGGTGTAAATTATGTTTTGGGCTTCTGTACCAGCCAAGGGCACAGCCCTTTAGCAGTGAAGATCTGTGTCTCCCCAGTAGATTCCCCAGTAGCTCCCCATCTTCTTTTCTACTGATTCACTGATTCACATGCTCTGTGCTGCTGTCACTTACTGAGCTTAGGGACCCACTCACAATATACAGTACACATAGAATAGAAATGTCACAATATAAGGCTGATTAGTAATTAATACACATACTTTATACATTTCAGCAACTATCATGAGAATCTAATAGCATCAGCTTATATGACAGGCCAACATAATTTTCTGCTTGATAATTTGCGAGGACCCCTAAGCTTAGCTTCTCAACAGCTACTTAAAGAATACGGAGCATGTGAGTGTTGCAGATACTTTCCAAGATTGTGACCCAGTTGACAAGTTTGAAGTCCTGGATCATTGCTGCTATTGACAAGCTGAAACTTTAGGCTGGTGCAATGAGTTCAGTATATAAAATATGGCATTTGTAGCCATATTCATTTTTAGGGTTTACTTCCGCATAAAGTAATACTGAAATACTCATATAATTGAACATGGAGGAAAGCATACTGCAATTCTTTTTTAAGATTTCCACCCTATGCAAATTCCTTGCTGGCTGGACTTCAAGACATGGGATCCTTTCAAAGACTGGAGCAATTTGCAGAAGTAGGGAGTGCAATAAGAAAGTTTTATTCGAGGATTCCCTACAATTTACATATATATGTATATTTTCAATTATCTAGCTCTATTTGTGTATTTAGCACTGCACATTATATCTGTTCAGACAGGGATCAATACAATAGTACAGTATAAATAAATACAAAAATGCATTAATGATTAGGTGTTTAGTGCTAAGAAACAAGGGGAAGGAGGTAATAATAAAAATGGCATTCATTGGCATTCTATAAAGTACAAATCATTTTCTCCACAAATCAATGGACGTGGAGGAAACTTAAAGGGATCCTGTCATGGGAAAAAAATTTTTTTCAAAATGCATCAGTTAATAGTACTTTTCCAGAAGAATTCTGCACTGAAATCATAGACATTTTGTCAATTTCCCAGCTGCCCTAAGTCATATGACTTGTGCTCTGATAAACTTCAATCACTCTTTACTGCTGTACTGTAAGTTGGAGTGATATCACCCCCACCCTTCCCCCCACCCAGCAGCCTAACAAAAGAACAATGGGATGGTAACCAGATAACAGCTCCCTAACACAAGATAACAGCTGCCTGATAGATCTAAGAACAGCACTCAATAGTAAAACCCATGTCCTACTGCGTTCTATTCAGTTACATTGAGAAGGAAAAACAACAGTCTGCCAGAAAGCAGTTCCCTCCTAAAGTGCTGGCACAAGTCACATGACCTGGGGCAGCTGGGAAATTGACAAAATGGCTAGCCCCATGTCGGATTACAAAACTCAATATAAAAAAAAATCTGTTTGCTCTTTTAAGAAATGGATTGCAGTGTAGAAGTCTACTGGAGCAGCACTATTAACTGATGCATTTTTAAAAAAACATGTTTTCCCATGACAGTTTCCCTTTAAAACATTAAAATGTTAACTGACACTACAAGAGAAAGGTTTTTCTTTCCTAGTGCAAAAAATAAGATCATAGAACTAACCCCTTACATGAATTCATAACATTTACACCATGCAAGATTAGTATTTATTTTGGATTAAGTGCTAGCCCCACATGTGTGATATGCTTCAATGCCCCATGATTAGTATAATTCTCTGTTTATTAGTTCAGTTAATCATATCAACAAAGTTCTTGGAATCTGAAAAAAACATGCCAAAAATAACATACTGTTTCAGTAAATCTTAGCTTCAGCTCCCTTGCACATGCTTCTTTCTTAATCAGCATCTATTTCAGTATACTGTCAACAAGGACAGCTCATATGAGCCTTCTCAAGCAGTTAATGATCGGCAAGAGCAAAATGGCTGTTTTATTGTACGATTCTTGGAAAGATGAAACAGTCAAATGATTTACCAGTAGCCCTTGTGCTTTCCAGTCTTGTACGTAATCCTGGATTGCTAAACCACAACAGGTCGGTATAATGACATAAAGCCACTGTGGATACCAGATATCCAGGAGAGAAGGGTTAGGGAGGCTAATAATAGAAAAAGCCTTTCCACTGGAGGACATATATGCCAATATATAACAGTTTACCACTTTATGGGAAGGCTTAGCCTATCTTCATTATTCTCTGCCTGGGAAAGTACTAAAATTCGGATCAGTTTAAAATGTGTTTCCAAAATCGGAAGAATTCAAATTATTTCATTACACTTCAACAAAGGATAACAGTTTATTGAACTGACAGCAGAGGGATTCTATGGATTCCGTCCAGTCCTGAGGATATAGGAGTCGTTGAAAAGAAAGCAATTGATTGAGAGAAAGAGGCAGTTGCCATTTATTTCTATCATTGTGGTCTTTATGAGAACATATAAAACATTCACAGTATTCTCAATGTGGCAATTCTTCTTTTAAGTCAATATAAAATTTACAACAGTTTCTTATTGTTTTTTGTTAAAGTGAAAAAGTGGTTGTTGCTTTATTTTTACCTAGACTTCCTGAAAATGGCACAGTTAGAGATATGGCTTATTGCCACACAAATTGATTGGACCCAGCCTCACTTGACACTATGCTGTAGAATTTAGAATATCCCCTGTCTACTTGTGGATGTCCAAGGCAGACCCTTCATCCTCCTATGTTCCCAAACTGTGTGATTGGCTCACATAGGAAGAGCTAATGTAGGGCTAGTAAAGAAAGGCTTCTAAAAGCATTGGAAGAAGAGGTCAATATTAATCCCAATTATGGTGAAATTGGAGAGAGAATGCTTATTTACTGTCTTGTATATGCAGAAAACTATAGGAGATTAATCATCATTATCATGTCTTATACATGTGCAGCTCAAGCAAATGTTAAACTTCTAAATGGGATTGAACCCAAAAGTCTAAAGGCTTTGGTCTAGAGCAAGTTATGCTGCTGTTGTTATTCCAGGAACCCCAGCTTTGTGACCACAGTGTAAATATAGGGATGGAGCTCATATATTGTTTGTTATTTGTGGAAGCCTAGCAGGATGACTGATACATGTATGAATAATTTAAAGCTTTGCTTCATTATTATTAGCCTGTATTTATATACTGCCTCCATGTTACACATTGCTTTGCAGAAATAGCCACAATACAGCCAGGGAAACTGGTGGATTAGCAGAATGGACTGCATTCCCAGCCCAGTGACTAAGGATGGCAGCTAACAACCAAGAGGTGCTGAGTTCAAGCCCCAGCAGAGCCTTACAAGCTGAAACAGAAAGCTACACTAGCAACATGCGAAGCTACACAAAACAATAGAAGTGTTCTCTTAAAATATAACTCAAACCTGCTTTCAGAGAGGATACTGGGAGCTCTAGTCAGCAACAGCTGGAGATCCACTGGTTGGGCTGTTTTGTTCTAGTATCACTTAAATCGAACAACTCAGATACCAAAGACTATTTCTGCAGCTTATTATAGTGTAACAGATTATTCATCCTCTCAGTCTTCCCCTGCCATCAAGTTCTAGTGTCTTATAAAAATGCAATGGTTTTCAAGCATAAATTGCAGTCAAAATAATTTTGAAGCTTTTATCATATCTTGCAATGGAATTGACAAGTGACACCGTTATCCTTAGATAATGGGACGATACCTGCATTGCAGAAAGATGAACACCAAATAGCTGCCCATACTTAAATCAACCACGCCATATATACTAATAAACATTATTCCTTGTCAGGTCTGACTTGCGCATTATGTATCCACCTGTTAGAGTACAACATAGCTGGTCAATTCCTTTAGTACGAGTGAAAAGAAAATAATTTTTTTTAACCAGGAAACATTTACTCTGTGTCCGTTACCAGTTATTAGAGATTCTTGCCAGCAATGTTAAAAATGAAGTTTCATAAATGACTCTGAAAGTACCTGAAATTATGCAGGTTCATATTATAAGGAAAATTGCATTCTGTATTATTATTATTATTCATTTTAGCACCCTGCAGACTATAAACCCATTATTCTATTTCCACGGAGTAAAGATAGAACAGAGAGAAATCTAATGGGAACATTATACAAATGGAAAGGACAAAGAATACAAAAATATGAATACTGATGAAAAGAATCTCTTCCTAACCATTAATATTAAATGCACATCTTATACTAGCTGAATGAAAAAAGAGAATGCATATAGTTTCTGCAGTTATTCTTGCACACAGATAATGGCTAATCAGACTATGACCATCAACTCTTTGGCCAAAGCACTAGTGGTTTTTAAAGATAAACTTAAATCCCCATTAGTTTCTATATTCTTCATTTATCTCCACATGAAGCTACTGGCTAAAAGGTTGGAGTTTTGACCAACTGTAGTAGCAACCCACCACTAAATCAGTTCAAAAATTTGCAAAAGAAGTAGGAGAGGTACAACAGTGGAGCAACAGAAGACATTGGCAAATATCCAGCACAATGGACAGCGCAATACACTACAATCAGGCCCGGATTTAAGGAAAGGCCACCTAGGCCCGGGCCTAGGGTGACATTATTTTAGGGGGCGGCATGCTGCCCAGCCACACCCACATTGGTTCAGAAACACTGGGGATACGCAGGAGATACTATAGTTTTTAAATTTCCCATGAGCCAATCCCCATTGATCCGGCCTGATGATGAAAATTTGTGAATAAAGGACAGAATATGGGGGCGATGAACGGCAGTGGGCCTAGGGGCACCCGCTATGTAAATCCGGCCCTGACTACAATAATCACTCACAGCTGATGTATGTTATGTATTTTAACTGCATTACTCCAGGTGGGGATAGGTACAAGTCTGGGGATATGGGAACATGAGCAAAGGAAAAAAGCACAAAAGTCTGTGTGGCTGTAACTACTTGTGCATAATTCAACAAAGGCATGCTTCCTTCCAAGAAGTGTCATGGCTGTATCAGGCCACAGGCAATTCCCTGTTGCAAATCATGATTATACAAAGTCACATAAAGTACTTGCATCAAATGGTTTTGAAAACAGACAGGCAAACTAAACTTCAAACATGAAAGTTATGGTCTGCAGCTGTCCTACAGTCTTGTACATAGATGAACTACTGAGAATATAGTTCTGTCATGGGAAAGAAACATTTTCAAAATGCATCAGTTAATAGTGCTACTCCAGCAGAATTCTGCACTGAAATCCATTTCTCAAAAGAGCAAACAGATTTTTTTTTGTATTTCATTTTGAAATCTGACATGGGGCTAGACATTGTCAATTTCCCAGCTGACCCCCAAGTCATGTGACTTGTGCTCTGATAAACTTCAATCACTCTTTACTGCTGTACTGCAAGTTGGAGTGACATCACCCTCCCCCAGCAGCCTAACAACAGAACAATGGGAATTTAACCAGACAGCAGTTCCCTAACACAAGATAACAGCTGCCTGGTAGATCTAAGAACAGCACTCAATAGTAAAAACCCCTGTCTCACTGTGACACCTTCAGTTACATTGAGAAGGAAAAACAACAGCCTGCCAGAAAGCAGTTCCCTCCTAAAGTGCAGGCACAAGTCACATGACCAGGGGCAGCTGGGAAATTGACTAGCCCCATGTCAGATTTCAAATTTGAATAAAAAAAACTGTCTGCTGGAGTAGCACTATTAACTGATGCGTTTTGAAAAAACATGACAGTATCCCTTTAAATAAAACAGAAACAACAGAAATAACATAAAGTATGTAAAAACAAGTTGAAACAAATGTTTTATATATATATATATATATATATATATTATATTATACATATAAATAAAAAAGGTAATAGTCACACTTTTTAAATTGATAAAATCTGATGCATAAGTGTCTGCATTTCCAAGCAGCATGACAGAAATGCCAGCAAGTATGAACCACAAAGTAACAATTGACCAAATCTATAATGTGTCAAATCTATAGTCCATAGTATTAGTAAGTAATAGTAACTGCCACTATGTAAAGATTTGCTTCTTGATGAGTGAATGGGGTTCCTTTTTCAGTGCTGAAAAAAATCTGTGCATACAGAAGAACAGTGAGGAAAGGGATAAAGGTGATTTTATTGGCATAATAAGTAAGGACAGTAGCTATGTGCAGTTTGATAACATGCCCATCCTAATTGTAATATAATAAACCAAAATCTACTGTATTTTAGCACTTGCCAGATCCAAGCAGTAAATGATTAGCAGGTAAATCAGCTGAAAGAGCCTAAAGGCATCATTAAAGATTAATTGAGGAAATAGCCAAGCATGGACACAGTGAGGGCATGAGGTAAAATTATCGACCTGCTGCTGATCTTAAGGATCAGTACAGACAGATTGGAGGGATATGAAGGCTCAAAATGGCCAATAGAGACAATCTGGTGATGGGGAAGAGCTGTGGGAGCCACCAATATAAAGGCAATATGCAGATAAGTATGGAAAGAAAACAATGCTTAAAGGGATACTGATGGAAAAACATGTTTTTTTCAAAACACATCAGTTAAAAGTGCTGCTCCAGTAGACTTCTGCACTGAAATTCATTTCTCAAAAGAGCAAACAGATTTTTTTTTGTATTCAGTTTTGAATTTTGTCAATTTCCCAGCTGCCCCAGGTCATGTGACTTGTGCCAGCACTTTAGGAGGGAACTGCTTTAAAAAAATCTGTTTGCTCTTTTGGGCCATTACACACGGGCGTTTTTACCTGCACTCAATGCTTTTCAATGGGGCTGTACTCACACGAACGCATGTAGATGCTGAACGCATGTAGATGCTGAACGCAGGAAAAATGCAGCATGTTGCATCTGAACCTGCGTTCGGCTTCAGCACCTACATGCGTTCGTGTGAGTACAGCCCCATTGAAAAGCATTGAGTGCGTCTATACCTGCGCTCCCCTGCGGCTGAACGCAGCAAAATGGAACGCAGGGGAGTGCAGGTAAAAACGCCCGTGTGTAAGGGCCCTTTAGAGAAATGGATTTCAATGCAGAATTCTGCTGGAGCAGCGCTATTAACTGATGCATTTAAAAAAAAAAAATCCCATGACAGTATCCCTTTAATAACGTGCCTGCCATGTTCCTAGCATTTTATTGTACCAGAATGGGGTTACAGAGAAGAAACAAAAGTGCTTCCTGACCCACCTAATTACAGCCACTGGTGGCACAAAGACCCTGAGGCCTGGGATTGAGGTAAAAGATATAATTCAGTTCAGTTTCACTGATGAGCTGCTGTTCTTAAAGAACAAGTAAACTTTTTTTTTTTCTATCTCTAAATTTGCTCTAAACAGCCCCTCAAATTAATGTACCTTAGTCCCTGCTGCGAGTCTGCTCTGGTTTCTGTGTTATCAGCAGCTTGTTTCACCTTCTTCCTGGTGCAGAGTGAAGCCCTGCCCCTTAGCTTTCTGAGCTGACCTTATCTCTTGGACTAGTCCCGGAGATCGTTTGCATACTATGACATAGCAGAGACCAGTGTGTTTAGCACCTTTTGCTTGGGGAAACTAGCTTACTAATGCACACACTGGCTCCCTCTTCCTCTCTATTGTGTAACAGCAGCAAAATGCACTGCTCAGTAAACTAAGGGGCTGGGCTTCACTCTGCACCAGGAAGAAGGGGAAACAAGCTGCTGATAACACAGAAACCAGAGCAGACTTGCAGCAGGGACTAAGGTACATTAATCTGCCGGGCTGTTTAGAGCAAATTTACAGAAAGAAAAAGAAAAACATTTACTTTTCCTTTAATAAACATGCCCCTTTGCACTTGGCACAGCTTACTGTTAACTGCCAGAAAATGCTTTTACTTAGCATTAGACTATTTGATGCAAGCTTAGTCTGCCTGTATGTAAAATGACAACAAAAGCACTAGTTTTTATGGCATTCATTAAAGACATGGGGGTGGGGGGGAGTATGGCAGTGAAAGCAAAAGTATTAACAGCAAGAGACAATGTGCATACCCTATAGGGCAGATTTATAAATATTAAATTGAATATTATAAATAGATATTAAAGGAGAAGGAAACCCTTCCAGCACAAAACCCCTCCCCCCTGTAAGCCCCCTCCCTCCTCCTTCCGGCCTACCTCCCGCCCTGGGCAAATGCCCCAAACTTGTTACTTACCCCTTCTTCTAGGTCCTCTCCAGAGGAGTTCACAGGTGCCTGGGGTGGGAGGTAGGCGGTTGGCAGGAGGGATGGGGGTCTGGGGGGGGAGGGCTTTTTGCACCGGAAGGGTTTCCTTCTCCTTTAAGTTGAGTATTTGATAGCAGAAGAACTCTTTGCATAGAGGTTTTTATAGGTGTACAAACGAACGTAACAAAAAAATTAACATCAACATGCGCAAAGCCTTGCGTTGGCTGACGTGGTGCAGGGGACACCACCATTGGACTCTGGAGTTGGGTAAATGTAACCTTTGGAATGAAAGATGCTAGGAGAACACTACCTGCCTAAATAGCTCATTTCAACAGCAAAGTTTGGGTGAGGAGGAATAATGATGGAAGAAACAACAGGTACACACAGATCCCGCAGACAGGCAAAGTAAAGAACTGCAGACTTTATTTAAGGCAAGGAGTGAATAAACACACAACCTTATTTGTTTTGTACACACAGGCACTTAATCATAGGCTTCAAGCAGGATGAATAATAATCTGAGGCTTTTCTTCACAGTTTAGTGCCTTGGTTCCATTGAAAGTCAGCCTTAAGACTATAGCATACGACATTCTTGACAATGCCATACCACTTTGTGGCAACCACTAGGAGAATTCTATTTTCTGTTTCAGCACAATAGTGTCACCATGCAAAGCAAGCTCTATACATAATGGGTTTGTGGAGATGGGAAGAACTTGAGCCCTGACTTTAACCCAACTAAGGCTCTTTGGCTGAATGGAAGCAAATACAGCAACAAAGTTCCAAAATATGATGCAAGAGACAACTAACTTCATACTAATACTTATGGGAATAAGATTTTAGACATGGAGGCATCTGGATATGAGATTTGACCATACAGTGTAGTTACTGTATTTGTGTTTTGTTCCGAGTTCTGGTCTAGTAATTTATTGTTTAAATGCACAGAACAATATAAATAAAAATAAGTGTACATCCATAGAATTGTACAGTGCCTATTGTATAAAGACACTAGACTAATTTTCTGAAAAAGTTAGTCTGTGCCAGTTACAGAGAGCACAGATGTAATAGTACATATTATATGGGAAAATTAAGCAGATACTGAGGCCCTGTGCTAGCTAGAATTTAGCACAGCTGCATTTCATTTCTCCTCTGAACTGGTGATTTACAGGAGGTCGGCCAGATAGTAGCAGAGGATGAGCTATTTTCTCACACTAGAAATGTAACATTAATTCTTTAAATGTGTACAGTAAATAGTTCTCATGTCAAAACACTGCAGACGTGCATGTCTTGATTCCATGGTGTCCCCTTTGCCTGTAGCCTTTGTATATGGGCGCAGCTCTGTTTAATTAAGGGCAGCTACTCCATCCATCTTGTTAATCAGAACAGGAAGGGAAATGTACTATTTAAGTGCATAAATATGTGTATATAAGTACAAATGGCTCATAAACGTATATCGGAAAGTTGCCAGGGTGTTTGGAAACTTTCGCCTTGGCAATAAATATGCTTGTTTTAAACGCTACTTATTCTGGGTTTATACCTGAATATGTTTTGTGAGCTGTCATTTATTAACTGCTCTTAAATAAGTTGATGGGTGAGTGAGTAAAGTTGTCAAGTAATAAAATAATCGGCTTTCTGCTGAATTGGTGCCAGATACGTAGAACGCTCTGAAATAATCCCTGTCTAATTTTCAACCCTGGCAACGTTGATTCAGATCCAGATCTTTCATGCAAATCATTGGCACCTAGTTTTTCACTACATTAGGTCTGTCTATTAATGGTGTAAAATACAGAGATTCCTATTTGCAACATGGTACATCTCCAAGAACTAAAAGGCTCAAGCACAACCAGTAGTCAATTAAAACTAACAAGAAAAGGGACTATTTGGGTAAAATAAGTTACAGATTTATGGGTAATGTATTAAAAGACCCAGTTTATACCATGTCTGGTTTCCTGTGTCCAAGCAAAGTCTGGTTGGTTGGCTTTTATTATACTAGGGATGCACTGAAGCCACTATTTTAGGATTCAGCTGAATCCCAAGTCCATTGTGAAAGTTTTGGCCGAATGCTGAACTGAATCTGAATCCTAATTGCGGATTAGGGAAACGAGATGGAAAGAGAGTAAAAAAAGATTAAAACATTTTTTTACTTCCTTTTTTGTGTATTTCCTGAAAAGTCACATGATTTTTTTCGATTTGGATTCGGTTTGGCCAGGCACTTGGATTTACTTAAAAAGGCAGAGTCTCGTCGAATCCTGAACCATATCCTGAATTCGGTGCACTTAAGAGGGTGGAGTGAAGAGACAGTGGAAAGAACAAGTACTGGAAATAATGAATTTGTCTGCTGGGCTGATATTTTACCCACATAACTAGTTTGGGGATTAATATATATCCTTAAAAAGCAACAGTGTTCTTTTTTAGCTTGTATTGCTGTAATATAAAGGAGGCCTGATATTATGCTTTCCTATAAAACTCTATAGGCCAATTTATGAAGGGCTTTCAGCAAGAGCGGGAGCGCAGAAAAGTGAATACTATTTTGGTGCATAGTAAGTAAAGTCTTATACATGGCCCTTTATTGGAGCTGCATTTGATCTCAGAACCTTCCAGTGGAATAAATATTCAGCCTAGCATTAGCAGGAATTAAATATGGGGCTCCCTAGCATCTTGAATTACATAACAATCCCCAGGGCCACTGACTGAAAAGTAATGGATGTAAACTGCTGTGGAACATATCGCCACTATATAAATAAAGGATGATAATTAGTAACTTAAAACAACATGTATACATTGAGTTCTCCCATGGAATATACAGGAAGCTGCTACAATATGGCCTGTCTTTCTCCCACTGGAATTTTATTTACGTTCAACAGTAGAAGAACTACTTAAAGGTCAAAGGGGCCTAAAGCATATTGTAAGGCAATTAAATGGTCAAGGATCATTGAGCAGTTTAATATAGTTAAGGATTAATTTTTGCAAGAGCTTTATGGGATTTGTTCGCTGGACTAATATACATCAGATAGAAATGTATCCATGTTTGACTTTTATTTGCTGTAATCTTTGGGTAATAGATAACAGGAGTTAATTACAACCAAGTGCAACAGAACTGCAACTGTCATTGGCCCTTAGGGTTGCCACATTTGGATCCTACACAGATGTGGCAGGGTCAGTGGAGTCAGGGACATGGCTGATAATGACAGGTTTATGTGTTTCCCCCTGGTCTAGAAAAGGTTTCCCCCTTAAAGACTACTCCTGATAAAACTGACCATATTTTGAATACAGTAGGAGCCTTAGATGTAAATTAATCTCGGGAAGAGACTGCTGGAACCAATAAAGCACTATGGAAAATGATATTGGCGTTTTCTTGATAATAGATTTCATAATAGATTATTTAAAAATTTAAGCCATTGATTCAGATATACACTAAAAAAAATACCATATAAAATATATCATCTGTTTAAACAAGACAACACTGTGTGCTCCTGCAGCATCATTTGTTTTAATGAGCCACAAATTACAGTTAATTGCCATGCTTCAGTCAATTAGGCCTGTGAGGCATCAAATGCTCCAGTGAACAAATGATAATGTGTTCTGTGAACTCAGTACTTTTAGAAGCACCCTGGTGTTTGGTATTTGGCTCTTTATCACGATTCATTGTAAAGACGAATATTCCCTATTGTTTATTGTAGAAAGAGTTGCTGAATTGCATATGCTGTTTTCATATGCATATGAATTGCAATGCTGAATTGCAGCTGGACCATCATATCACGTGTGGGTGTTTATATGTGCAAAAGCACTGATGGTTTAAGGTTTATGAAGAGTTCCTGGCAGGTAGGGCGTATATATTAGCGTAAGTGCTTGCAGTGTATAGATATTAGGGTTATTTCAAATGTTTTAATATGAGAAAAGTTCAAGGAGGAGGAGAAAGGCAAATTTCAACCTTACTCGGGTTCATCAAAGTAAAGTTTTCTGACAACATATCAGAGCCGAGGAAGTGACCCCATAAGAACAGCCATTTTGGAACTTCATACCTCCCAACCATCCCATTCTTCTCAGGACAATTGATGATTTTGACAGCTCAGCCTGCAGTCCCAGTTTCTTACTGACATGTCCCCAGTTTCTCCTGCACTGACACCATAAAAAGATGCAATGTTTCTAAAATGTAATTTAATAAGTGGCTTTAGTCAGCGAGGCTACAATACTCTGCACCTCCACTTAGATACATTTGTGACTATTTAAAGGAGAACCAAACCCTTTATTTTCAAATCCCCTACTCCCTACCCAAAAATTTACTGAAGAGAAGAAGATGGCACCCCTGAACTCCAATGCGCTGAATCTGCAACGAGGGGTAAAGAGTTAGGGGCATTTACCAAGGGTAACACCTAGGCTGGGGAGGAGCACTTAGGAGGGTCTATATAGGGTAGGGGGGTAGTGGATTTTAATGTAAAGGGTCTGGTTCTCCTTTAAGATAAGCAGGTCTCTTGGAGAAACCGTGGCTTGCAGCTTAAAGAGCAATTAACCTTCATTAGTAAAACTGTAATAACATGTAAAACCTAATACCCCCAGAAATGAGTTCAAACTTTCCATAAATGAGTTCAAACTTTCCATAACCTGCCAAATTTTGTAAAACGGATGTGGTACTGTGTATACCTACTCTCCCCTAAAGCAGAGAGACAGGACTACTGTAACACAACAAGGAATCAGTGTGCAGTAGCAGAATAGGGTAAATATGTTTGATAAACATATTAAAATGCTCAATACAGTTAACCCCTGATTTTATGTTTTCCTGGGGACTGAAAAAAAGACAAATCCAGGAAAAAGTAAAATGGTTGTACATAAAATCAGGGTTTTCCTGTAAAAATTGTGTAAACTGCAATAAAAGGCTTAAAATGCAGGAAATGTAACATCCACAGTATGTAAACAAGGTTTTTTTTATCCAAAATGGGTCAAAAGTATGATCTAAAATGATTTAAGATCCAGGAAATACTCCCAATAAAATGCATTAGAACATTAGAAGGGACTGTAAAAAAAAAAAAACTAAAATCCGGGAATTATAGAATGTAAAATTGGGGTTTGATTTCATATTAACTTTGAGATGACTGATATATATCTAGCATGGATGATTCTTACTGGATAATATTTTTGCATTTGTAATAAAGATTGTGATTCCTACTGGGGCTGCAACAGACTTACTTTTAGGGAGGATTACAACCCCTTTGCCTTTGTTTAGAAGCTAGTTTACAAACAAAATATCTGTAGTGTAGGGAGCTAGTGAAGTTGTACTACAGAGACAATATTATGCATCCACTAATTTGCATCAAAAATACAAAATAATTCACTTAAAGTCTAGAAAAATAGCTTTAGCTAAAACAAAGGACAGTGGAATACAACCTAGAAAATGCTATGCTAGGATATTGTAAACAACTTGCACCAAGGGAATTTATTAATGCTAGACAATTAGGGAATATAAGACAGTAAGCTAACAATATTAATGCTACAACCTATATATGCCCAGTGGGACAGTACAAGGGAAGTGCTACCTGTATTAGCAGTCAAGCTTGTTCCTAAGTCAGGATGCTCTGTGAAAATAGCAGTAGTGCAGTAAACAGGTGATATTCATTTATTAGGTTTTATCTGAGCATCAAGCTATTTATAGAGAGAATAACAGTATCTGGAAAGCAGGGAGCTTAATATTATATAATTATAATATTATATATATATATATATATATATATATATATATATATATAATACAAATATAATTATAATTATATTTGAATAATATACTACTACATTACCACCTACATGGTTTCCAACTCCATTAAGGCAGACCTTGGGCAGAGAGAGAAGTGTTGAAGCTGTGATGTTTAAATTATATGTTGCCAGATCTCTAGGGCTGTGGATATGCAGAATAAAACTGCACGACAATTAAAACAAGCGGTACAAAAGCACTGATAATTTAAATGCATCTCTTGATGTAGAGAATGTGGAGTTGTATAACTCTGATAAGTCATAGGGTTCTGCAAGTAATGTCTTAGTAAGAAGAAAACATTATTTTCTTCTTGTTACTATGTTTCTGACCTTCTACCAAGATACTCACTCAGTATTAACTCTGCTAGTCTGTACTGTAGGGAGAACACTGTGCAAGGAATGCTAAACATTAACTTAGACTATAGACTTTATATATATATATATATATATATATATGGACATACATTAAATAAAAATTATATCAGAGTAGCAGATGATCCATTGTATCTATGGTTTATATAGCACCAACACATATACACAGAGATGATATATCATTCACATCAGCTCCTGCCCCAGTGGAGCTTACAGTTTACTGTCCCTATTACAATCTCACACAGTATTGTCAATTTTAACAGTAGCTTTGTAAAGTACAAGGAAAGTCTAAAATAGAATAAGGCTAGAAATGCTGTATTTAGTACACTAAACGTAAACATGAACTTACTGCAGCACAAAGTCTAATCAAACAAATGATTTATGCTTTCAAATTTGGTCACAGGGGGCTGTCATCTTGGAACTTTGTTAAACACCTTTGCAAGACCAAGGCACATGCTGAGTGTGGCCTGGACTGCTTAGGGATCGTCATGATCGAAACAGGGAAACAAACAAAGCTGCTTGAGTTGTGCATGGCTGGGAAGTAAGGCAGGGGCTCCCCCTGCTGTTCATAAGTATGATTGTTTCCCTGCCCAACATTAAGGGACCGTCTGACAATTCATATTCACAGCAGTAAATGAAGGGAGAATTTCACTTCATACATTTCGGTTTCTTCCTTGTCCTTTTACTTACCAATATGTTATTAGAGCTTGGGAAGAAACCCATAGGGAGAACAGACTGACTCCTCGCCCAAGCTGGGATCATATTCTAGACCTAGTACTATAAGGCAGAAATTCTACCCACTGAGCCACCGTGGAAGCAAGTATCAGGACAGCTGGAGGCATGGGACCATTATATGATTAGGAGGAGAGACCCCTTATCTGAAATTAGGTCCTAAGGTTTTATGGGATGTGTAGTTTTATTAGTGCCTAGTGGTGTGCAAATAAGTGAACACTGGAACAGACAGTAGACACTGTTTTACCTTAACAACCTCTGCTCTTCAATGATTCCCAGGCTGTTTATGAAGGTGTGATTGCCGGTTATGGGGATATACAATTTGCAGCAGGAAGGGGTTCCCACAAAAAGGGAAGTTGTTTTACAAGGTCATTGGGTGGATTGGTAGGCCATAGGCTTGTGGTTGTGGCACTAAGCCAGAGTTCAAGGGGGAGGTAAAAGAGGTCAAACTTCAAGGTTCTGAAATGATGAGGAACATAAGAGAAGACTTTAGTGAACAATGGGTGGGGGGGATCAGCTTGGAGAGTGGTTTACTATTGATGATAAACCATGTAAAATTCTTAGTAATACATTGACTGTGGCATTTTTAACCCATAGAGGTGTCTGCTATGAGTATTGTAGAAAGGGGGGTAGAGGATGGTTGGGTAGACATGGAAGGAGCAACACCATTGATGCTTCCCATGTCAAGATGTTAACCTTTATACTCTTTCCACTGAAGGGTAAATAATAAGTTATGGTAGTTGGACCAGTCCAATATAATACTGATAGAAATGCTACATGGAAGAGGAATAGTGTGGATACTTTGCAGTACCTAAAGCCAAGATTTGATTATGAAGTAACAGAAATTATATTTTATGACTAAATGTTTATCCCTTTTTGTCCCTCAGCCCCCAGCAAAAAAAATAGCAATCCTAGTCCCCCACCTCCACATATTAGAGACCTACACAGACCTGCTGGGAGAAGACTGAAGACTGTACCAATTATTTTCACAATCATTAAGCCAACATTGACTCACATTGCATTCAATTTAATGCAGTGCAGTGCTCATTTAGTTTCAGGGATTAACTATTCAGAGGGGTGTTATAGGTCAGCTCTAATACTCAGAGAAAAGAATGGAGACTGCTTGGAGCATTTTTGGCATTTCTAGAATTCCACATGAACTTTAACCCCCATATATGAAACAGCACTGTAACCATCTAAATCTACTACATTTACAGGTTGCTGTGACAACAATGGAATTCCATTGTCTATGATATTCTGTCTGCATACAGATACAGTCATTAAGATGCCATCTTGATTTAGGTGCCTTTTACACATTGCTTTACTCTATAAAACATCTTCTATTTCTATATATATATATATAGAGGTCAGCAATTGTGAATCACATTAGGTGCTGCCCGCTGTGAGCAGTCAAGGAAACTCCAGGTATCCAAAGATCACAATGTGATTCCAAGAGCTTTCTTGTTCACTTTCTTCCTCTTCACCTGTCAACATGTTCAAAAACTCAACATCACTTAAAACTAAGCCATTAAGACTAGTACAATTAGAGAATAAGATATAGTAATCCATTAATCCCTAATTAATTATTGTTTGAAAGTATATGCTATTTTTTTTTACAAAACAAGTATGGGATCTGTTATCAGAATTATGGAATGGCTGTCTCCCATAGACTCCATTTTATCCAAATAATCCAAATGTTTTGAAATTATATCCCTTTTCTTTGTAATAATAAAACAGTGCCATGTGCTTGATCCAAACTTAGATATAATTGTGAAAATTCTCATTCATCCAGGTCATGGTATATCTGTAGAAATAAGCCAAATCAATTGGACTTGCTGTGTTTTTTCTTGAAGACGTTTCACCAGTCATCCAACTGGCTTTCTCAATTCAGAATGACCTGTAAATTAGATCTTTTTGGGGATAAATACTCTGCAGTATTACATAGTTACATAGTTAAATTGGGTTGAAAAAAGACAAAGTCCATCCAGTTTAACCCCTCCAAATTAAAACCCAGCATACATACACACACACACTGGCCTCCACTTTTGCTCCAATCTGCATAACCTGTTTATCATAAACAGCAAGCATGTCAAATTGTTGGTTGTATTAGCATGATTGGATCTTTGAGGTTTTATTAAGCATTCCAGCGAGAGGTGCCAAAACATCATTATATGTGGCAGACAATAGATGTTACTACCCCCCCATCTCTATTCAGTTTTTAAATGTATGGCTTCTTTAACGCCTCTTTTGAAACAGTCGTCTCTAAAATCTGGACTTGACAGTCTTCAAACGTGTGTCCTTTTTCTTTTAAATGTAAGTACACGGCCCTGACCAGAGGAGCTGACTCTTCTGTACTGCACCATACGCTGGTGTAATCTTATTTACAAGTCATTCTGAATTTAGAAAGCTGATTGGGTAACTGGTGAAATGCCTTCAAGAAAAAACACAGCAAGTCCAGTTGATTTATTATCCAGAAAACCCCAGGTCCCAAGCATTCTGGATAACAGGTCCCATAACTGTACCATTTTTGTAACATATCATTTTTTAGGAGTTTCTTACTGAGCTCTTCAGTATGTATCGTCTAACGTTTTGTTTAGACGCATTTTATATTTGTTTTCAATAATTATTCAGATTTTTTTTTATATTTGACTGTAAAGCAGTTGATTTTTGGCTACTCCCCAACAACACCCAGTTAATTTCCTCAGCAGCTCTACTGACATACAAAGCAGTCTAAACTCTATTAAATTCAGCAGTGTTTTTATGGCTATACATCTCTTATTTTATTTTATAACCTTTATAAAAAGATTTCATTTCAGTTTCATGTATAGTAATGAATAGTTTGCAATAATATGAATTAGTACAAATTGTCCAATTTGTTGCACACTTTTAACCAATTACAGGAAATCCGCCATACAAGATCCTTCAACTCAGATTCTTCAGCATGCCAGACTAATTATATTTATTTTTTAGAAGGAAATTTTTTTAATTGCCACAAGAGAAGAGCCTTCGCTAAACAAACCAAACTACGCAGCCTGGCATTGGGATCCAATGACTGTTGTAGGTCATAGATCAACTGAAAGCTAAAAGTGAACATGTGCCTTGGAAGTTCCCAACTCATTCCTTTAAACCATTGCTGTAACTATTAATACTATGGGAAAAAAATCAGGGTGAAATTAAAACTTTTGTGGCACCTTCATTAGGTATATTTTCTAAGCTTCCGTAATTAAAGGGATGTGTAGACATCTATTGTGCAGTCATCAATATGATTTGATTGCAACTTACGTGCAAAAGCCAGTAGGTGCCTTGAACAGTTGCAGCAATTTAAAAAGGTTCCTGTAGAGTTTCAATCAAAATCAGCTATATCAGTCATACTGAACATTATTTCTCTTACATATTTCTTTCTAACAAGATTACTAAATTTATACTATTATAATATACATAATGGTTAATCAGACGCTACTTTCCTGTGAATCAAGGATGATACCTTTTAACAAGCCTGT
>CM044435.1:36941221-36969035 GCA_024363595.1 Xenopus borealis | reverse complement strand
CTTTATCTTAAATAGCACAGGGTCTTTTAATATATTAATATTAAATATGTAGATTAGGGGGGAAATTGTACAGCATTAGCTATGCCTACGTTTCCTGACATTGTTCCAGATTCAATTCCACAAGAAAATCTTATCTCAGCCGTTTATCTCACGAATAGTCAATAGAAGTCTGTAGAGTAAATTTGGACCTGGGAGATAAGATTTACTCATCAAATTAAATCTGGCCCATTATCTGTTAATTATCTTTCACGTTACCTTGTAAACAATTCACTAATTTATTTTCTTTAATCACCAGTGTTTTTACCATAATGTGTTTTCTAGCTAACAGGACAACAGAGTAATATAGAATGGCTTCTTTTTAGCAAAATGAAAATACTGAAATTATCATTTCTGTCATTTTAGTTTAAATGTTCCTGTTATTTTACATGCTTTTCCTTTTTTACCAAAGTTGCATTGGCTTAAAATTCTTGTTTTCTGTGTTTTTTCATTTGTAATGTTTTATACTTTTATCCCGCTCTCTGCTTTTTTCAGATTGTATCGTAAATATTTTTCTGACCCTTTTTTTAGAGTCCGTCTACCAGGATTTTCCATTAACCATTACATTGTATGAGAGGTTTCAGTTGTCTTGTGAAAAATCAATTGGAAACGTTGGCAAGATTTGCTAACAATACTTTTTTCCATGCCAATGCTTGACTTAACTGCCATAACTATCTCTATAACACAGTTCCCTGCATATCATACGCTGAAGACAAAATGATGTGTATGTAGAAATATCTGGAAAGTTTATCTCGCCACAACATTTTGAAACTATTGAAACTAAAGCTGGCACACAGATGAAAAGGTAAACAGGAAGTGGAAGCTATACCATTTGAACTTAATACTTTTCAAAATAATGTAAAGTCATTTTACTTCAAGCTTATGGTTCATGAATGAATTTATGAAGGAAAAGGTAATGACTGTTCCTTCAGTCCTGCCAAAGCCTTGTTTGATGTAGTGAGAGGTCTGTCAGTCTGTTTCCCCAGAAATAATGATGATGAATACAACCAGCTGTCTTAGAAATAGAGCCAAAGCCAAACTGAAAAGCAAAAGGTAGAGTGGACTGTCCTGTTTAGTGCCCAGGAAAATGTAACAAAAAGATGGAAAAAGGACATAGATGTATAATTTGGAGGAAAGGGGGAGGTATGATGTTTTAAAGGAGAAGTAAAGTCGTTTTACACTAGGGGTTGCCAAAAGTTAGGCACTCCCAATTGATCTCATTTACTTACCTAAACCTCAGGGCCGGAGAAAACTGCGCCATGCCCTGGGTTTTTCCAGTGAGTACCATGGAGCGATCATCTTCCTGCTTCTTTTTTCTCGCAGCTGCACATAAAAAGTAGTGTGAAAAGCTGAACTAAACAAAAAAGCCTACTGCGCATGCATCTGCCCAAGGAAATTTGAAGAAAGAAGATGCAGGAAGACAATCGCTCGATGGGGCTCGCTGGAATAATCTCGGGATGGTTCAGTTTACTCTTGATAGGTGCTCTGGGATTTAGTTAAGTAAATGAGATCACTTGGGGGTGCCTAACTTTTGGGACTTTTCTTCTCCTTTAAAACATTATACCGACCTGGGATGTCAGGTAAGTAAATGCTATCACTTGGAGTTGCCTAACTTTTGGCACCCCCAAGTAAAAATTAATTTCCTTCTCCTTTAATTGCTAAACATCATGAGGCAAATTCACTAAAGCGAGAAGCACCTAACGCTATCACTAATTCGCCAGCATGACGTCATTTTGCAACTTCGCCAAGTTACTAACAGTGTCCCTGGCAAAAATTCGCAAATGAAGTAGATAAACTAGTGCAACTTCGCACCCTTACACCAGGCGAAGTTGCGCACGAAGACGAAGGGACGTAATTATGTTTATTCACTAAGATTCACATTTTACTAAACATTACCTCTTGTGCTAGACTTTATTCAATACAATTGTATCTATTCAATACAGTCCCAAAAAAATGCTGGCGTCTTTTACTTTTTTTAGGGTGATAGTCTGAAAAATAGTGTCATTTTTTGGGGGGTTACCCTCCTTCCCCCCTACATTTCCTAACATATGGCAACTTTACTTAACTATACAGGGGGCACATGTAGGGCAATAGGACAACTTTATTTTATTTATTAAAGGTTTCCTGGGCTTGTGTAGTGGAATGTAGTGGCTGTAACATATACTTCTATTATAACTTAAAGTTCCTGCCGTATGCAAATTAGGCTTCGCTAGCATAAATGCGCTTTGCCTGACGAAGTAATGGTAGAGCAACTTTGCTACTTTTCGCCTCCCTGAACGCAAATTCGAATTTTAGTGAATTAGCAGAAAGTGTGGTGAATTGCGGCAAAGGCTAGCTCATTAGTAAATTGGCCCGCATAACTTTGGACCATGGGCCAAACTTCCATAATTAGGATCACCATACTTTAAGTCTACTAAACAATAATTAAAAAAAATTAAATAAACCCAATAACATTGTTTTGTCTGCAATAAGAATTATTCTATCTTAGTAAGGATCAAGTATAAGAGAAAAAGGAAAATAACAGGAAATCATTTTTAAAAATCAGAATTATTGGCTAATAAAAGAGTCCTTGTCCTATCACAAAAGTGGCTGCTGCCATGCAAATTCCAAACTACCAAGTATCAGTTTAAGTGAAATATGATGTAATCAACTGACCAAGATTTGGGTATAAAAGCTTGTTATTATAGCCGAGTTACTATATGTGTCTACTTCATCTCTCTTTTGGGAAGAAGAATTTTAGCCTTACAAAAACTTTACCAGACTACCTGACGTATGTGGTACTGGCACCATTTTTAACCTTGCAGCAGATCAAGCAAAGCTTCATAGACCTTATTTTATTAAAAAATCCTTGTGCAAATTAGCAGAACTGAGTGTTTCCATTCCATTAGAGAAGTTTCTCCATCGAAAAATGAGTATGAGAATCATATTACCCCCAGCATTGGCTTTACTTAATCTTGGTTATAATGAAGTTATGTTGGAAGGGCAGCCTACGTCTAGGATTAAAACATTTTCTAGTTTGATTCCTTTATTCGTGGCAGCCATTTCTCTTATTGGCTGAAAGGGGTCACTCCTTCTTTGAAAGGCATCCTGTCCCAACTAAATCCCAATACCTTTTATATAACTTGATCATATTCCCTTAGCATGTAAGATTATGTTATTGTTCCATTAATATTCATGCCAATTATATATGGTTGTTCTTATAGAACGTGCAACAGCAGTAAAGCTGTATTTTCATTAATTCATTCTGTCAAGCTACATCAAGCTTTTAATTAATGATGATTGTCAGCCTGGATTAATGCAATTGTTAAAACGTTGTGTATGCTTTATTGAATAAACAATTGAAAACAGAGAGTTTATCCCATTTGCAAACTGAATTTTAGAGCTCCAATCTTTTGTGGAGTTTCACTTTGTGTGAACCTGAAATAGCCTCCCCAGGGGTATTAGTGATTAGTATTGCATATTGACATTAGTTTGCAAAAAATATAAACCTCTGCAATTTCAATTTCATTGCAATTTCATGAAAACTGAAAAAATATTTGCTTAACTCAAGCCAAGCATCTGACCGACACATACAGGCCTTGTGTAATGCAGCAAGAAAATCTTTGCAAGTCAGTTTAATTGTTTCTAAATCCACTTCGCTTGGTATAATGTCCCCGTAATGCACTGGCAGGAGATACAAGTTTAATATTTTTGCTGCAAGGGTTTTTGAATCATCCTAACAAACAGAGATTTCATGGTAATGGACACCAGTATAACACACAGTTATTTGTTCATCTGAGTAATCCATCAGGGTTTCTTTCCATTTTAAGGCTGCAGATGATATTTTAGAGTTTACGTGAAATGATTTGCTGGTTCTTGTAAAAATACCCCTCTCTCTCTGTGAATGCATTTTAAACAGTTTATCAGGGCTAAATATAATTTATGAAAGTCCAGTATCACAGAGCTGTCACTGCAAATCTGAACTGAATAGGATTATGAAAGGCTCGGGTGTAAGCATGAATTTATTTTGGGGTCCCTGTATAGCACAAGTATGCTTTGAAGTACTTTTTCTTTAAAATGAGTTGGTTCTTGCCAGATTTCAAAAACATTCCTATAGATCAAATAAGAATTATTTAGGTGAAGGATAAAAGACATGCTATAAATGCACCCAGGCTTTGAGCTTCTACAACTGCTTCTATAACAGGTTTAAGTTAGATTTACAGTCATGATAATTTGACATTCCATGAGTAATAACAGTTTTCAGGCCTTTTTAGTAGTGTTTGCATTTTAATGCGACAAATAAACAACCATTAACAGTGACTCATTCCACAGAAAAAATGCCCCTCAAAAACACCCTCCTGTTATTCTCAGCACATATAAACATCTGCACCTGCCTTGGTACAGTCCAACTTGCCAGAGAATAGATTAGTAAACTAGAAAAAAAAGGTTCCATATATTTTTATATTTTCATTTGGCAGGGGAAGCAATAGAGATGGGAGACCTTAATCCGTTACAAAAGATTTTACTTTGCAGGAGAATTGAGGGGCCACAGAGAGTCTTGACATACAACTTATCATCTTTATCAAATTCTGCAACGTTTGGGACTGGGATCATCTTTATCATAGTCTCCAAGGTTTGGGGATGGGAGATACTGCAAGGACACGTAATTATATATGCACAAGTGTGCAAACACAATGCTTCTTTTTGATCCACACTCCTAAGGGCCTTCAACAGTGTACATACCCGGGTGCTGCTTCTAGGAAATAGACAGCATCATTGAAGATGGCAGCGCTTTCCATGGATTTTCTTTGAATAAAATAGTTTATTTCAACATGTTGTATGAATCAACGTTTCGGCTCTCTTATACATATACCTATATATATACATATATCCAACTATATGCTGGTGCACTCCCAAAATCACAACGATGGCTGGGTGCTGGTTATAAATAGTTATCTCACACTACATACCCTAGCAAAAACAAGGGGCACAATATTGATGACCACATCCGGGCCCCTCACTCCCCATTGTCTTCTTGCGCCTATGTTCAGGTTGCCTAGGGCACGTGGCTGGTGTGGCCTGGTACTGACTGGGGCATATACTTAATGTGTCTCAACCACGTAATATTGAAGCAGTGGTCAATGTACACGATTTATGCACACTGTTTATGCTCCGATTTGACACTATGAGACGTGGGCACTAATGATATGCACTCCTGGTTATGAAATCAGGGCCTTTATTAAGGGATGTTGTTTGTGTGTTTGCACTTCCTGGGGACAGCTTAAAGGAGAAGTCTACCCTCCTTGCGCAAAACCCATACCCCCTCCCCCATACCCCCCCAGCCTTCCTCCCCCCCAGGGCAAATGCCCCTAAATTGCTACTTACCCCTAAGCACAGGTCCTGTCCATGGAGTTTGCAGCCACAATCTTCTCTAATGCAGTCTTCTTCCAGGATCCATCGGCGTTTGGTGGCATATGAGCAGTAGGTGGCATTTGCCGGTTCAGCTCTACTGCGCATGTGCTGAAAGTCACAAAGTTTTCCCATTGAAACTTCATGACTTTTGGCACATGCGCAGTAGAGCTGAACCGGTAAATACTCCTACTGTGCATGTGCCACCAAACGCCGGAGAATCCAGAAAGAAGATGGCTGGGGAGAAGATGGCGCCTGCAAACTCCATGGACAGGACCTGCTCTGAGGGGTAAGTAGCAACTTAGGGGCATTTGCCATGGGGGGCCTACAAGGGGGAGGGGTTTAGCACAGAGATAGTAGACTTCTCCTTTAAGTTGTGAGCCAAACTTTTAGGGAAAAAAATTTTGCACCATAAAAGCCCTGTAAGTGCGGTTTTCTTGATGCTTTCGATGGACCCCCACTCCTTATTCTCCTTCATTAACAGTTGGATATGCACTGTGAATAAAGCACACTGAATTTTCACCAAGAATAAGGAGTGAGGGTCCATTTGCTATCATGTATTATATGCCTTCACAGACGCACCCAGTTTGATAATTTGAAAGTCCGGTAAGAGTGCGCTCACTACATAATGACTATATATATATATATATATATATAAACAACATCCGAAGGTGCACTCCGTAAACAGTAGTGATACCTGGGTGCTCGTCTGTCTGGAATCTTGATAGTGGCATAAAGTAGCGACACTCACAGGTTTTCTCATTAGGTGCAAAAAAAGAAAATTGAGTATAATAAATTTTCTTTTTTTGCACCTAATGAGAAAACCTGTGAGTGTCGCTACTTTATGCCACTATATATATATATATATATATATATATATATATATATATATATATATATATATATATATCCAGAAAGCTCTGCAAATTATGGAAAGGCCGTCTCCCATGGTCACCATTTTTTTTTCAAATATTCCTTTTGCTCTGTAATAATAAAACAGTACATTCTTAATTGGATAATTGGAAGCAAAACCAGCCTATTGGGTTTATTTAAAGTTTATATGATTTTCTAGTCGATTATAAAGATTGGGTATCTGGAAAATAAAATGCTAAGGTTCCCCCCTGTAAATAAATAAAGTAAATATGCAAACATAATAAATAAAATAATTTTATTATAATATTATAACAATATTTTTCTGACATGGTTTACAAGTTGATGTTGTAAAGCAAAGTTTTGCTCTAAAAATGATGAAGATTATTCTGCCATAGTAGAGGTTGTTGACATCAAAATCAAATTATTTCTATCCCCTGTCTAATCAAATGCTAGAGAAATGTTTATTCTTTCCCAAGGGTGACTTCAAAATAATGTTTTATTTATTCTGTTAATAGCTTGCTCCAGGCAAATGCTAGATTACACTCATGACCCCAGACACTCAAGAGTGAGCATTTTGCTTTTTCTGTGAGATACGGACAGCCAGCCTGATTCTAACAAGTCGTTACATATTAACCTAGGGCAAAAAATCATTAGCGGCAGATTAAAGGGGTTATTCACCTTTAAATTAACTTTTGGTAGGCTGTAGACAAAGATATTCTGAGACAATTATATATTAATTGTGTTTTTTTTTAGCTTCTTATTCTGCAGCTCTCAAGTTTGCAATTTCAGCTGGTTGCTAGGGTCTGAATTACCCTAGCAACCATGCATTGATTTGAACAAGTGACTGGAATATGAATAGGAGAAGGCCTGACTAGAAAGATGAATAAAAAGTAACAATAACAATAAAAATGTGTAGGTTTTTAGAAAGAGTCAGTGACTCCCATTTGAAAACTGTAAAGTGTCAGAAGAAAAAGGCAAATTAGTAAACTACAAAAAAGAAAAAATGAAGGCCAATTAAAAAGTTGCTTAGAATTATCCATTCTGTATCATACTAGTTGATTTAAAGTTAACTTAAAATTGAACCACCCTTTATATTAGACAGATCTTTCTTTTATAATAGAAATATATAAATGATGAATATTGCTTATGACTGGGGTACTTTCCATGACCCCTATTTGTCCCCTTGGACAAGTCAATTGTTCTAACAATTTATACTATATGCTCCATAGGTGCCTTTCACTGCACTGCCTCAAATAAGTAGCACTATATATAAATACAGTATATGTAATAATATTAATAGCAACAAATGAGTTCTTAATTTGCTTTATATGAAGGCCAACCATATTGTACTTTAGTGCAGTGCTTTCCAGCTGCTTTTAGACATAGGACCAGTTATTCACTAGACTATGACTGATATGTAATATCAGGAGCAAAGTTTGCTTCACTTCTTATTACCCATAGTAACCAATCAGCAGGTAGCATTTACTGGTCATCTGTTTAAAAGGAAGTAGCTTATTCGTTGCTGATCCTGGGCAATCTTTGCGCCTTTTATTACATATGTGGGCAAATGTTTGAAGGTCATATTATAAAAAAAAGATAATGTTAACCAATGGGATCCACAGGGCACTTGAGATGTCGGAAGTCTATGCAAACCTCTTGATGGGTCATATCAGGCACATGGATGTCCAGACGGACAGCCCTGCTCTACGTATTCTGTAAGTGATTGGACCAACAGGAGAGGTCTACCTACTTATCATTAAGGGTAGAACTACATGGATGATTCAGGTCCGTTTTCGTCAGATCAGACGCTGGGCAACAAGTCAGATGCAACAGGAACAAGGTAAGTAATAGGAAGTCGGATGGTGTCGCAGGGTTGATTCGACGCAACTGTAGGATGCAAATGCTGCAAGCTGCATTTGGAATCAACCGTGCAACACCATCCGACTTCCTATTACTTACCTTGTTCCTGTTGCATCTGACTTGTTGCCCAGCATCGGATCCGCCGAAAACAGACCTGAATCATCTGTGTAGTTCTACTCTAAAGCTTACTAAGGGGCCCATTTATTAAACCTCAGTTGTTTAGAGGGAAAACCTGAATTTGTCATTGGAAAAAAACGAATTTTTAAAGATTTATCATACCCCAAAGCTGCTAAAAATCTGAATCCACAACCATAAGCCATCTCAAACCTGTGGAGGTCATGTAAACATCAATGGCAGATGTCCCTGAAGTTGTTTCTTCACGTTGTGCTGGATAATTAGAAAAATTCGGTGTTTTCATCCTATTATCCAAAAACGTGTTTGCAGCGAAAGCTCGACAAAGTGTAGTTTTTGGAATGTCACTCATACAATACGAATTGACACTTGATTGTAACGTCTCGTTTTGTCACTTTTTTGAGAAAAATGATTGATAAATTCAATGCGTGGAAGGGAGTGTGGTCGGCTTTGTTTTCATAAAAAATTAGATCAATTCTAGTTTTAGTTAATATCCCCTTAAATGTTGAGAAACATGAACTATGATAATGCACTTCAGTTGTAATGGTAACGGTAATTTAGGGCTGATTGTAGGTTAAAGCAAACAGGGCATATGTCCAGGACTCTAGAATGTCATGAGCCTCTTTGCTATAAGGGGGATGCTGGGTATTTTATTTAATTTCTATAATTATATATTATTTTATATAATTTCCTAATTTGTCTTAAACTTCAATGCTCAGGAAACTTTTCTGACATCAGAAAAATGTTAGATCTGGCAAATTTCTACACAACACACCAAGTACTATAATTGTAATTGTATTTCAACCTTCATGGATCCTTTCCAATACACTTTCTTTAATTTCTCACATTTGTCACTTTTTCTCACCAGGGTTTTAATTTTTCCTGTGTGACGACTCTTTGCCATTCTAAGGAGTTTATCTGATCACTGATGTGCAAGCTATTTTGGCAATAGGCTATGACAGTTTTCAAGCCCTCAGAGCTGTTGAACAGTGAAACACCTTTGGATTAAAATATTTAGGTGAAAATAGCCCTAATCGCACACACATTTTTTTTGGAAATAAATTTGTTACATGTAAATAAATATAAACAAATATGCAAATGGAATGTTACTTTTCATAAATGGGAAACAATTATTAGAAATTCAACTCTTATTTTAACTTCAGTTATGGTATGCAGTCTCAGATACATCTTTCTATCCTGTGTACAAATCCAGGTGCTCTGTGTAGTCCTGTTGATTGAGCTTATATAGACTGTAGGCTAGATTTGTGTCTTTTAAATGAAGCAAACAGTATCTTATTGTTATACACTACTTGGCTTCTCTGCTGAAGTATAATGTGAACAGGTAGAATCCGAAACAATCACCCCTGGTATTCTTTCTGCCTTTCGATGTGTCCCAACATGAAGGGATGCTACACCTTTTGCAGTGTTTGCCTGTGACTCTTCTAAACACTCCTTTTTAAATGCTGACGATATGGAGTTTGTGGAACAGTTGTGCTCACTGGAACTTTCAGAAGCTTGTGACAGGTCCAAGCTGCACGTTATATTCATAGTGCCAGCTGCTGATCCATCAGCATTGACCATGCTGCAGTGACTACATTCCTTGTCTGTAGGAACCTTCAAGAATTCTGGGAGGACCAAGTCTTCTTTACAGAGCAATCCACGCTGGTCATCTGCTCGTGAGCTCTGGACTTTGTTCAGCAACTCAACCAATCCTGTTAGGGAAAGTTATAATTTTATTATAGGTTTATTTAAAATATCTATCTATAGCTATCTATCTATCTATCTATCTATCTATCTATCTATCTATCTATCTATCTATCTATCCCTCATTTTTTATTGTCTCACATATACATTTCATATTTATTCTATAAGTACTGTTGTGATTATTAAAAAAACATGTTTGTGGGTGAGATTATATTAAAATTGTGATGTGTCATCACAATTTTCAGCTCACAACTATTCAGTTCACAATTAGCACAGGTGGACATAAAATTATTTATTATTTATAATTAAAGGGCCATAGCTGGTCGAACAGATTCTGGTTGGCTGGACTCTGGTTGGACAAAGCTGCTCTGTGTGCTGTATATGTACATTAGCAAAGACCATTGTATCTACAGACTTCAAGCCAAAATGCACCTCAAGGAAGCAGAAGTAGCATACCTTCAATATCATATTTATGTCGATAAGGATTATGTTTCCCATGTGGAGCCTCTGCATGCCTGTGCTCTGATGAGACTTGGTTCCCATTATGAGGCTCATTTTTTGCCCTGTGGTAAGGTTCTGTCATTGGCCTGCCTTTGTCTTCTCTTTGTTCCTTTGTTGAGTGTTTCTAAGGAGAGATTAGGAATAATTTAATTCAATTAATATACGTGTCAGGAAAACAGATACGTAGAAAAATCTATTGGGCAGCATTTATCTGCTAGCTCACTATCCATTTAAGGCTCACTAAATGCTACTGTAATTTCAGTTTTCTGACTGCTAACATGTAATTTGTCATTTCACTACCATAGAATCTAGTGTAAGGTAATTAATACCAGTCACTGAGCTCCACACTGTTTTGCTACCTGAGGCACAAGGTAAGCACACACACACACTTTCCTATGTTACCAGATTTTTATGGAATTACTTCATTATTTTGAGTGTGATGGTTCATGGGTCTGTTTTGGGCTACTGATTTAGTAGCACAATTAAATCACCTAACACAGCCCTTCATAGACTTACACTGCAATTACCTGGTAGCAAGAGTGGGTACCAGCAATGCAATGTAAGGCTATGGAGGGCACTCGAAAACCTCTAATAGCTTAGTGTATAATCAACTTTACACATTCCCTAGCACAACAAGCTCACATTTTTGTTTCCATTTTGTTCCAAAGTGTCTATCAAGCTGTCAAACGAGAGTATTGAAAATCTGTGGCATTTATTTGTTTTCTGAGACAACAGAAATCTTCTGCTGTCCCTACATACTTGCTGTCCCATGATAACTTACTTTATTGCTGTTAAACTTAGTAGACTTTGAGCCCTCTTGCGAAATAATTTTGTGTTTAGCATACCTTTGTATGATGCTCAGTTGTAGTTCCTACAGCTTTCTTCGGATCACTGAAATCTGCAAGTGAATGGTGCATAGAATGAATTTTAATGAATTTGTTTTTGAAATTACAAGGGCAAAAAAAGATGCATCTGCTGTCATTATTTCCTACATACTTAAAGGAACAGTTCAGTTTAAAAATAAAAACTGGGTAAATAGATAGGCTGTACAAAATAAAAAATGTTTCTAATATAGTTAGTTAGCCAAAAAATGTCATGTATAAAGTCTGGAGTGACTGGATGTCTAATATAATAGCCAGAATCCAACTTCCTGCTTTTCAGCTCTTTAACTCTGAGTTAGTCAGCGACTTGAAGGGGGGCCACATGGGACATGACTGTTCAGTGAATTTGCAATTGATCCCTAGCATTCAGCTTAGATTCAAAGCAACAGTTATGACCCATGTGGCCTCCCCTCAAGTCACTGATTGGTTACTGCCTGGTCACCAGGGTGGAAAACAAGAGAGCTGAATAGCAGGTAGTGTTCTGTTATGTTAGACATCCAGTCACTCTAGACTTTGTAGATTACATTTTTGGCTAACTATATTAGAATTTTTTTTATTTTGTACAGCCAATCTATTTACCCAGCTTTTATTTTCATACTGAACAATTCCTTTAAAATTAAATTTTTATCATGGTACCCGGGGTAGGCAAGGTCTTACTTGAGTACAAATAGTTTCTTTGCTGGCAATGTTTTAAATTATGTTGTATTTACAGATATGCAGAAGACAGCAATTCCACGACAAGGGTCTCACCTGCTGGATTTCCCTACTAGCTTTCCTACTGTGGGACTGTTAAATTGCCTACCACTAATTGGAAGTGACAGGATGTTTGTGGAAGATAATTTCATTGCTGGCACTGGTGATGGTGTGGAATCCCTCTAGGTAGAGATTTTGAATGGACAAAAGGTTACAAAGAAAATGATCATTGGTGTATGCTATAACCCCCTCGTATAAATGACGAATATGAAGCCCAGCTACTTTTACAAATAGAAGCGGCTTCACAACTAGGTCAAGTTATTATTATGGGTGACTTCAATTATCCGGACATTGACTGAGGTAATGGGGTTGCCAAGACAGATAGTCCCAATTCCAATAATACATCTAATGATACATAGTTCATACATGATGAAATTCAAAAGAGACTAGAACATGTTACGATAAACAAAGGTCCAGGGCCAGATGGGATTCATCCCAGGGTATTTAGTGAGCATAGCTCTGTGATTGCCAAACCTCTCTACTTAATTTTTCAGGATTCATTTAGGTCTGGCATGGTGCTGATAGACTGGCGAATTGCTAATGTGGTGCCGTTATTAAAAAAGGGGTCCCGTTCTAAGCCTCAAAACTATAAGCCAGTTAGTCTGACGTCGGTGGTAGGAAAGCTTTTCGAAGGATGAATAAAGGATAGGATACTGGACTTCACAGCAATTAACAATACTATGAGTTTGTGCCAGCATGGTTTTATGTGTAATAGATCTTGCCAGACTAACTTAATTTCTTTTTATGAGAAGATAAGCAGGGACCTCGATTCTGGGATGGCTGTGGATGTGATTTACTGAAGGTTACTGGTTAAATTAAGGAATGTTGGCCTGGAACATAGTTTTTGTACTTGGATAGAGAACTGGCTAAAAGATAGACTACAAAGAGTGGTGATAAATGGAACATTTTCTCATTGGACCAGTGTTGTACGTGGGGTACCGCTGAGCTCTGTAATGGGTTCCTTGCTTTTCAACTTTATTGAAAAGTTTATTGAAAAAGTTTATTAATGACCTGGATGTGGACATTGAAAGTACGGTTTCTATTTTTGCAGATTATACAAAATTGTGCAGAGCTATAGGTTCCATGCAGGATGCTGCCACTCTGCAGAGTGATTTGTCTAAGTTGGGAAACTGGGCAGCAAACTGGAAAATGAGGTTCAATGTTGATAAATGCAAGGTTATGCACTTTGGCAAAAATAATATAAATGAAAGTTATACACTAAATATAAGGGATATAAATGAGCTGGAGAGAGTGCAGAGATGTGCAGCTAAACTTGTTAGAGGGATGGAAGACTTAAATTATGAGGGTAGACTGTCCAGGTTGGGGTTGTTTTCTCTGGAAAAAAAGGCGTTTGCGAGGGTACATGATTACACTTTACAAATACATTAGAGGACATTATAGACAAATATCAGGGGACCTTTTTACCCATAAAGAGGATCACTGCACCAGAGGCCACCCCTTCAGACTAGAAGAAAAGGACTTTCATTTGAAGCAGCATAGGTGGTTCTTCACAGTGAGGACAGTGAGGTTGTGGAATGCACTGCCGGGTGATGTTGTGATGGCTCATTCTGTTGATGCTTTTAAAAGGGGCTTGGATGATTTTTTGGACAGACATAATATCAAAGGCTATTTTTATACTAAACCCTACAGTTAGTATAGCTATGGGCATATATGGTTTGTGTGAAAGTGTGGAGGGGTGTGTTTATGCTTGTTTTTAATTAGTAGGGGTTGAACTTGATGGACTTGGTCTTTTTTCAACACAATCTAACTACATAAATATGTAATTTCAGGGGTCCTCCTAAACATGGCTACACCAGAATGCCTAGAATGAGCTGAAAGCACTTGTAAAAGCCCTTGTAGCCAATGACTCTCAAATATAGACTTCTTACTACTCCCCAAGCTGCTAAAAATTTTGCAAGTGCCACAGCTCTTAGGAAACTAAGACAATATTGCAAGTGTGTATAGGGGGCCCATACTGACGTTATGAAACTCTGCTTTCAGTATCTACTGCTTAAAGTGGTTTTGCAGAAATACTGTATATAGCTGTACCAAAAAGCTATGTATTTTCTTTATGAAAACAGAGCTGGTTGGCGGCTTACTACCATGGTGAAAATGTGGTCCAAGCATATAAATAAACACCTATGGTGATTCTTTGGACACAAGGCATTTACAATTTTTACACTGTGCTAAGGATTATAGTTACATTAACTTCTAAAGCGAATGTCACTTTCATGCACTTCTTTTAATAAGAATGTTATTTGATATGACTTACTGACAACTTCCAAACTGAGTTTCTGCCCTGCCACCTCATTCACAGAGCTCTTTTGATCTAAAGCATGGGACTCTCCAGCCTGTACCAACAAAAAAATAATCCAGTCAGTGATCAATTTTACAAGATAACTCTGAAATTTTATGTTATTTCCCTGGTATACATAGAACTGTGGGGTAACCTCTCAGGTGCTGGCATAAGAACCAATAGAATATGATTGATGTAGTGCAATTCCTGTCCCAATGAACTAAATTCATGAAAGAGGAATAAAAGGGAACATATTAAGGGATAAATATTGATTAAATGAACATTTAATATAAGCTTCATCATTCTGAAATAAAAAAAAACAAAAAAATATATATCTGCACCCAGAATACTTATATTTTCAATGCCCCTGTATGCCATTCTCCTTATATGAAAGACTAATTGATGATACAACACAGCTGCTTGGAGATGCATACAACTGATTTCACTATGAGAGTGGAAGAGAAAAGAAGAAATGTTTGTTGAGGCAATGCAGCAAATATATGCAACAGAACCCATGTGGCTGAAATTATGGATAATAGTATAATTGAAAGAAAACAATGGGCAAATATACAAAGACAATATGAAGGTTTAATTTTATATGGGCACAATTGTTCTGGTTTGAATATGGTCATACAGAACAAGCTGCACAAGGAAACACGTTTTCAAGGTCTTTGGATTACGCTGGTTGAGAAGACTGATTTGTCAGTGAAGTGGAGAGACAATAGAGAACTGCACATATCAAAGGTCTTAACTTACAATATCCTCTATTTACAGACCATAACAAGCCTCAGGCATGGGCTATCAAAATCTTTATTCTGCTGATCTACAGTGTCTGTGAATAATATTTTTGCAATGCCTGCTTTCTGCTCCAGTGACCCCTGAAAAACTCTGTATCGTGCATTTGTTCTACGGCTGCTTTTTTCTGTGCTCTGTATATGTGTATTACTTGATAAAGCAGAAAGTGTGAACTTTCAACTAACACTGACTTCCACAATAAAGTATTGTCCTCCAGAGAACTAATGCACAGATTATGTGGATATCTTTAGAGTGAAAGAGACGTTGATTAAACCTAAAGAAGAGCAAAGCAGACTCTAGCAGAACAAGATTATTGGGGAGTCCTGAGGAGAGCATCTCTGTTACCCCAGGTTCTTTAGCATTTTTAAATGCTGCCATTTGCATAATTATTATTATTTTTATTATGAATATTTATGAAATGGGGTATGTGTATGTTATTCTAGGCTATATAGGTTTATGGGCAGCTTTATATTTTCTTGTGTGAGATGACTAGTAAAAAGTAACTATGCCCTAGCCCATTTCATTCATTTTTAGGCCCACACTATATTTATGTGAAACCACACTCCGCAGGCACTAGATTAAGAGAAAAGAGGGAATAATGGTTTACAGATAATAAGAAGCTACACACCCCAATCACAGTGTATAATGACTGGATCTATGCTCATCCAATACCCGTAAATCCCTTATTTAACCTCCAAGCAAATTCTATATGAAATAAAAAGATATTTATTAGGGCCTATAGATGCAAAACATATTTCGATTTAAGTGCACTTGTCCAAAGGGATATATAGATAACTGCATTTTATTGAGAAAAAGGACAGACTGACAGAATAGCCTAAACTTTAATGAATGTGGAGAACAAATATAGTCCTGCCAGATGAGGAGCTTCCACCCTATTATAAGACACACGAGTGCTAATAGTGCTCAGAGGTCTCCTTGGGCATGGGTCTCCCAGCAGACAAATGTGTTTGTACTGTGGCCTGATCTCACTTCCTTACATGAAGCTCCTGTAAAAGTTTGCTGGTTAAACCACACTACCAATTGAGTCACTGGGAAGTGACCTGAGATGAGTCCCATAGGTTTTGTTGAACCATAAATAAACTTGTAATATCATGTTATACTCTATAAGAAAGCTGTTGCCTGTTGTACAACTTCTCTGGGATATTGTCTCTGAATTGCTATGGTTTAAAGGTGTTCAGGGAGAGGGGAGTTTGCGGTTGCATTTAATGTGAGACTTTCATCTTGACCTTGGCCTAGTCTAGTGCTACCATTAGTCTTTTTTGGCAATAATCATGTTAATTTATATACAGAGTTTCTTTTTGCCTTCAGTGATAAATGAGAATTAAAATGGCTGGTGTACTTTATTAATATATTTTTATTTTAGGTTTTCAGTATTTTCTTATTATGATATATGTAAGTATTAAAATGCTTATACAAAAATGGGGGTGTTTGGGAGCACTCTAAAGTCTTAGTTAAATGCTCGCACAACCCCCTATTATTGTATATTAAAATGCTTATTCCTTGTCTGTTAGGGGTTTAGCCACGAAGGGACTGCTTATTATCAATTAAGGTACCAAAATAAACATTTCTGACAAGTGGATGCTCTGCTTAAGATACATTAAGGAGATATGTGGGCTGCTGCTATTCCCTTAATCCTAGAAAACAGCCAGTTAAATAGACCTTTAAAAAAAATGACAGCTTTCAAAGCAACAATGATTGCCAAATGCACTGCACAAAACTGAAACATCCTTTCAATAGTAATTCAGAGTGGATGCCCTTGAGCTGCATTTGGAAAGATTTGCTTCGGAAATACAGCTGAGCTTTTCCGTTTACTTCCACTTCTTTGGCCACAGCAACTGCTTTTTTTTTGGCAAACATATTTCTCGCTATTCATAAATAATGAAAGATAAGGCATACATAATAAGCTGAGGCGCTGGTGCTAAGTTTTAGGTTAGATACAACAGATCTACATGAAAGGAGCACTTTTGTGTACCAGTGTATGGTATTGGTCATATATTGCAGCTGCTCAAGTTGTTATGTGTATGCTTGTTTTTATTAGCAATATTTTTATATTTATCGTATGGATGACTTTTATTGCTATTCTGCACCAAACAATGACCCCTCCTCCCTTGACTGGTATGGTATATATTACAGTGTAAAAGTAATATATATACATATATATATATATATAGTAATTTCCCCAGAGTCTCCCACTGTGCTACAATGACCCCTGTGGCTGAGACCGTCGGCTGTTAAACTTCTGTGATATCAAATGAGGCATAAACCGTAATTTTGCTGCTTCACTTGTTAAGGCTTATGTGTTTCATGGGAGCAATAAACCATAGCCTCATTGCAATCACCTGTTCTGGACTAATATTCACACTAGGGGTCTCTTTACTAAAGTACACAATGATTTGTGGCACAATTTATGATTAAAGAAAATGAATGGTGATAATAATGCAAGCATAAGAGCTCACATTTTTTGGCTTTGGCGGCAAGCAAATTTTATGTCAATAACTGGCAGATTTCTTGTAGCAAACCCTATTATATAATATTATCAGATTATCATTATAATATAATAAGCTCCTTGCAAATACATGGTATTCATTGATAAAGGGGGGGTTTGTAGTTGTGATCTTCTCTAAGATATCACCTCTTTCATTGGCATCTACCCAGCACAGAGCTTCCCTAGAAGTTTACTGAGCATGCTCAATAGATGGCCAGCACTCTGTGTGTATGCAAATAATATAATATGCTGGACATAAAAATATAGGGGACATATCTGGCATAGCAGCATCAAACATAAGCCCTATTTTTTTGGCAAGACTTTTGAGGTGTATCAATACGTCACATATATTCTTGAAACAGCAAGCCTGTGTTCATTATAGTTTTATCTATTTTTCTATTATCTCTTGACTAGGAACTTTATTTCATAAACGGTAATAATAATATTTTAAGTATAAAATAAAAATGTTTATTAATGTTATTTCTGTAATAAATGTATTTCTGTATAATGTTTTTTTTAACACCATCTCAAATGAAATCGATTTTACGTCATATCAAGGTTCTGTGGCCCCATGTCAAGGCAGAGAAATGTCATTCACAGCAGTCAGCAGGACACTGCTAAATATAAGGCACATCATGGTACTTGGAAATATGTTTTCGTGTGCACAGACAGCACCTCGAGGCATCAATACTAGAATAAAAAGGAATAAAGGTAGCCCATGAACATGCACATTTACATGACAAAGGGAAATATATGTCAATACCATGGATCCCTAAATATATTGTTGTGTTTAACATGTAATGCGAAGAATAAATAACTTAATGCAGTACATCAAAAAACGTAAAGAGCAGTGCCAACATCCTAATAATAAAGATGACAGCCCTGTGGCTATCATGTACATCAGCAACTTGCTATTATTATCCTGATAAATCAAACCTTGCAAGTTTTTTGGAGGTCGTATTCAATTGTTTAGAGGTTAAAGAAGATTGTGACCTACATAGTTTCTTCCAAACTACCTTGTGTGTAGTTGGGCCAAATCATGTATCGGCATGGCACGACAAATGTCGGGACACTACACACACGATCCGAAAATCGTACAAATCGAGGATTCGTATGATCTGATCTTTGCGTCAATGACCAGCTTTAGGCAGAAAATTGCAGTTGATGATTCCTCAGCATGAAAAATACACCATGAATGGGTAATTATCTGGGCTCATAAAAGTCAGAGAATGATAAAGAATATTTAGGGTTGTTTTGAGTATATTTCAGAATTCATGACAATTTTTTGTTCACGCTTGATGCAATTTAAATTTTGGGCGGACAGTCAGTCCCTAAGCTCAGTAAGTGACAGCAGCACAGAGCATGTGAATCAGTGAATCAGCAGAAAAGAAGATGGGGAGCTACTGGGGCATCTACTGGGGAGACACAGATCTTTACTGCTAAAGGGCTGTGGTTGCCTTGGGCTGGTACAGAAGCCCAAAACATAATGTACAACATTTCTATCTACTTCTTTAGTTAAGCTTAAGTTCTCCTTTAAAGAAGAACTAAACCCCCCTTTAGTCCCCATTGGACCCACTCCGCTGACCCCAAATGCAGAGTCCAGGCACCATCGTCGTCGCTTCAGTATTCTTCGTTACATGCAGTTGGAGCAATCTTCTGGTTTGTTACAACTACACATGCCCTGAAACTAACAGAAATTTCCGAAGGGAGGGTAGAAGCCACAAATAATACTGAAGCACTGGAAGATGGTGCCCGGGAGCTCCGCTGTGCTGACTCTGCATGTGCAGTCAGTATTTTAAGAGGGGACACAATTCAGGGGTAACATTGTGCCGTCGGGAGACAGGAAGGGGGGCAGCATATGGGGGGCACTGGGGACTTTTACCTAAAGGGGGGTTTAGTTTTCCTTTAATGAAACCAAATGGGGCCATCCTACAAGCATGTTTTGGAGAAATGGTTGCTGGGGGACTGGATCCTCAGACACCCCTCATGTTTGATATCATTCTTGTTGTCCGCCTTTAAAGCACAGTATGCCAATATTTCGCTGGTACTGGGAAGTACTGGAAGTGGCCCATTTGCCACCTTGCCTCAGGGGACAGCAGTTCCTGCCTGGTAATGTACATAGGTTTTTATTCATTTTTGTATACCTTTTTATTTTATTCACTGTTTGTAATGTTATATGTGTATGCCATTTTTGTAATAATCCCTGTTCCCTTTCATTCTTCCATTGTTACAGGTCTATATAAAATGTCCATTCTTTTTCTTTTTGAAAGGTGTTTTGATTTTGAAAACACTGACGCCCACCCTATCCATTAGAGCTGGTACCTGTGATTCTCCCTAGCATTGCATGGCTGCTAAATGGTCACAGCTTGATTGTATAAAACAGTTCCCCTTACACCAGCTACAGCTAAACAAAGAAACCTTCCATTTCAAACAACATTAAATTTAGATTTCTTATCTGCCGTGAAACAGTGAAAGCAACCCATGTTATGTCTGTATGAATAACAGATGTGTAAAGCCATTGTTATTTACTATTGTAATGTATCCTTAGATACCCTTGGCGCCCATGTCAAATTCCGTCTTAATGAGCCTAATGCAGAAATGTTCAGTGGTCAAAATCTTTGCATTCAAGAGGATAAAATCCAATGTACTGAAACAATAACCTCCCTATCAGATCGTAAGATTAGCACTAATTCCCCTGCAACACATTATATTCCTTGATACACAGATAATTATGTTGCCAAGAGAGTAATTATCACTGTAGGAAACAAAGCAAAGCAGCAGAATCATAATTTCATTTTTTTCAGTCCTTAAAAGGTAAATGAAAGCTGATTATTTTGAATAGTAATTGTTTTGCTATGAAATATTCCATTATGGCTGTTTATTCTGCAATTTGTTGACCTTTTTGGGAAATTTGGCAGATTGTATAAGCAAGCTGAAAAGCCATTTCACACAAATAGGTGTTTATTTTTGGATTAATAGATGGGTACAACGAAAACAAACACTCTGCATCTAAAGTTAATGACTGACTCAATTCTGCCTTTTGTTGTTTTACATCTTTCATATATATAGATTGGCTGTGGCCTTTTCAATCCACAAGGAAAGTGCATGTGTGTTTATTGCAGTAGGTGTAGGTGTAATGGGGGAAGGTCCAGAGCTTGACACTGCCCATGTCATGTCTGTCTCACAGAAACGTTTACCACTGACATCTGCATAAAATTGCCTATATATTTTTTTCATATAGGACATAGCGTATAGCTTTTTGATGCCAAAATAACTTCTATAAATCTTATTTACCGTCACTTTGATTGAAATGAAACCTGGGCTGTATCCACTTATATGTACTAACATTTCATTAAATGCCCTTCATCTGGATATAATCAATTAGCCATGCTAAATTAAACATCAATGTGATTAGACAGTCTGTTTGGTACCGCAAATGAAGAGGTCCCCCCTCCTATTTGATTTCACTGCCACTGGATTAATCTTGCACTAAGGGGCAGATTTACTAAGGGTCGAATTCAAGGTTTTTTTTAACCCTCGAATTCGACCATGGGAATAGTTAGGGAATAAAAATCCTTCAAATTCGAATTCAAAGGATTTTACCGCAATTCGATTGGTCAAACGATTGAATATAACGATTGTAACCATTCGATCAAATTTTTTTATTCAATCAAAATTTTTGAAATCCAATTCGGTTGGTCGAAACTGGCGAAATAGGCAGTCGAATAAAAATTTCAAGGGGAAGTGGTCAAAATTGCCTCGTGATTATTTTGTAGTGAAAACATTTAAACAATGATGGAAATATAAGTCTAACATATAAGTCTTTGGTGCCACTATTATGACTAGTTGTCTCCTACTCTGTAGGACAAGGCATTTGGAGCACATATCAGAACACCCACTACTTGCTCAATGATCACCTGATAACATTCACAGGAAAACATAGCAATCAACAACCTCATGAGGCACAGCCCACCCATTAACAGAATTTCTGTAAGTCTCCATTACAGAAGTAATTATACATTTCTAAATATACAAAATGCTATGTTATGCAATGTTATATTTGCTGCATAGTACAGAATCTGTAGTAATTGCATCACAATTACATGTACTAGCTTATAGTGATACTGTCAAAACGCATCAGTTAATAGTGCTGCTCCATTAGAATCTGCACTGAAATCCATTTCTCAAAAGAGCAAAGAGATTTTTTATATTCAATTTTGAAATCTGACATTGGGCTGGACTTTTTTTTTCAATTTCCCAGCTGCCCCTGGTCATGTGACTTGTGCCAGCACTTTAGGATGTAACTGCTTTCTGGCAGGCTGTTGTTTTTCCTTCTCAATGTAACTGAAGGAGCCACAGTGGGACTGCTGGGAGGGGTTGATATCACTCCAACTTGCAGTACAGCAGTAAAGAGTGACTGAAGTTTATCAGAGCACAAGTCACATGACTTGGGGCAGCTTGGAAATTGACAATATGTCTAGCCCCATGTCGGATTTCAAAATTAAATATAAAAAAACAGTTTGCTCTGTTGAGAAATGGCTTTCAGTGCAGAATTCTGCTGGATCACCACTATTTACTGACATATTTTGAAGAAAAAAAATTCCCATGACAATATCCCTTTAAGGATAGGGAAAGGTTGAAAAAATATTAAATTAAAAGAATTTAATTCTTACAAGTTGACTCCTTTCAGCATTTTTTTAAACATCATGACATTAACAGGCTACCTGGAAACAGGACTCTGCATACACTATACCTCTGGCAGACCAGCAGTACAGCACAACCTCTGAACCGCTACACAATGCATTGCAAGAGACGGACAGCATACAGGTATATGTATGCTATGAACATCCTGACATTTTTATCTCTGTGATCATTTTATTTCAAAGCACTGAAAGTCTGAAACTCAAAGTTGTTTGTTTCAATCCAATATTGTTGTATGTTGTATTTATTTTATATTTACGACATATGTTGTGTAATTTTAAATGTAATATGCTGTTGGCATGTATTTAATTCCCATTTGTAATAGTTTGTAGGAGAATCTTTTGCAGCAATTACAGCTTCCATTTTTGCAGGGCAATTACGAAGCAGCTTTGCACAGTGTCAGATGACTATATAACCAATGGATAGACTTGCAGATCATGACATTACAACGGGGCAAGAGGCTGGGTGTGGGCCTCAGTGATACAGTATCAGCCAGGCTACTGACTGCATCACAAGAAAGGAAATACAACCATTGAACATTTCTACACTAACCTTAGTGAGTACAATCTGGTGATTCTCCAGTCCATATTTCTTTAGTATTGAGTGTAGGGCCTCTGCAATGGTCTTAGTGGGTTTTGACACAACTCGAACACTTTTATTTATTGGGTTCATCTGTAACCTGCACAAACACAGAGTAAAGGTTCAAGAATTATGATTCGCCAATACACATCTTTCGCATACCCTTACAATTTAAATTAATGTTTATCAAGCTATAGGCCTGCTCAGCATTTGAGAAAGAACCCAGAAGAGTGAATACAATGTGGGGCATGTATGGCAGATAGCTTAGGGTGAGATGTGAAATTAGTATGGATTTGGTCCCCTAAATACTACTGGAAGAGCAGTCTAAAGGCTTATAATAATGTGATCTACACCAATGTAATGCCTTACATATTTTGGCAACTTTAGAAAGGTGACTGGTGAAACAATGTATTCTTTTATATGTATATCATATGGGGTAAACAGGTTTTGGACATTGAAAATCTAAGACCACTGGTAGAAATGAAAAAATAATTAAAATTAGGTTGTGCTATAATAATTATCGTGGTGAATATAAACTTAAAGGGGTAAAGTTTATTATAGAACGTCCTTTTTTTAGCAACGTTCCAGTTGGTCTTAATTTTTTTTATTATTTGCCTTTCTCTTTTGCCTGCTTTCAAATGCTGTAACAACCGTAAAACGTTTGCGTGTGAGGTTATACGTTTATTTTGTACTCTAATATAGGTACAGTGTTTGAAATGTGGAACTATACATACATCTCCAATCAGGTCTGGACTGAGAATTAAAATAGGCCCTGGCACTTCCGGGATACAGTGGCCCAGTCAGTCTACAAAGAGGCCCAAACAGCCCCTCTGGCATTTGCCAGAACTCACAGGTTGCCAGTCCCAGCCTGTCTCCAATGTGAAACCAAAAAAAAAAAGGCAGAAACTCACTCAAAGCTTATTCTCTTCTCCAGCCTCACTTCCTGATCTGTTAGTACCAAACACTCCTGATCCAGGGCCAAGGCCTTCTGTGATGGAGAGAATAGAAACAGACAAATAAGCTTAGGCTGTGCAGTATTAAAGTCATTAATCTGTTATGGCTAATGCAGAACATACTGTAGGTAAAATAATCACAAAGCTGACCTTGCTATAGGGCATCTGCTAGAAAAGAACAATCATCTGGAATCCCTAGTGATTGGGGTTGAGGGGGAGAGAAAAAACAAAGACCATTGGAAGGCATGAGATCCCCTTTCGCTCTGCCCTTCTGCCAGCAGGGTTTAGTAATGCAAAAGTAAAAGCAGCGGGCGGTGAATAATGGAAAGACCCCTGCAGACATATAATCGTTTATGACTGAAAAGTTTCGTGTAGAAATCTGCTCAATATTAACCTCCAAACAAAAGGTTATTCTGATTCTCTAAGGAGGGATGAAAGCCAATAAAACTAAAGCTGTATCTTTAGATCCACCACCCTCTTGTCTCATTGACCTGTTGGGGGAAGGAGGGGAAAGAATTTGGCGGTGGTGAGGGTCATCCTTCTCAGATACACCACACAAAGGCTGTACAATGGATCAGTACAGAAGATGGCAGACAGAAGATTTTGGATGGTATGAAACAAACATCTTCACTATTATAACGGAAAGCTCTTTTCATTTTGTTCTTTTTAAACTGACTGTCAGGGTGAATTGCAAGCTGTAGTTCAGCAGATTTATGTAGTAAAGGTATAGGATTCGAAAGCTCCGATTTCCGGAAAGGCTGTCTCCCATAGACTCCATTTTATCCAAATAAAAATTTTTTAAAAAATGATTACATTTATCTCTGTAATAATAAACAGTTCCTTGTACTTGATCCAAAATAAGATATAATGAATCCTTGTTGGGTTCAAAACCAGCCTGTTGGATTTAATTCATGTTTACAAGATTTACTAAAAGATTTGGGTATGAAGATCCAAATTATAGAAATATCTGTTATCTGGAAAGCCTCAGGCTTTATCCTCATTCTGGATAACAGGTACCATGTATTATTGCTTGGATGTGGAAACAGTGCCATCGTGTGGTCTTGTGATGTCACTGAAACAGACATTTCTATAAGATACAGAATTGTAACTTCTGTTCAATGGGACAGCTGGCCTCATAACGCTAGTCACATAATCCACAGCAACCAAATATTTACTCTTGTTGCCTACATGGCAGCTAACTGATCAAAGCTAATTGCTGATTGGTTGCAGTGGGTTCTTACACTACTGATCATTTGCAGAGTGTTAATAACTGTGCCTCATAATTATTAATCTTGCCAACTTGTGCACCGCAGGCTGTTGTCTCTTGGCTACAGGACAGATAAACCCACAGAAGAAGCCCATGCCATATGTAGTCTTATGCGGCACTGCTAAACTCAGGCATAGAAATACAATACTGTACATAGAAAACACTCTTTGTGCTCTAGGAGTACAACAAGTTGAACCTTAGGACACAACCTGCAAATTGCTTTGCACATAATAACATAGTAACATGGTACACCCACTTGTTATACTCTCTGCAGTAGTAAAAGCAAGAGGACTAAATAATGCAAACCCCCTGCTCCTCCTGTAATGTCACTGTCCTATGCCAAGACTTTTGCTTGATCAGCTGGTGTGTAAGAGGAGCACCTGCTGGTAACACAGTTATACCTGAAACAGCAATTAAATGGGCGATCCTTTGGCTAACCCCCTTACAAACACTATGATTTTTATCTATTAGCTCCAAATATAGGAGCCCCCCACCAACTACATTTCTGAGCTCAGGGGTCCCTAATACCTTTTACTTATACAGGTATGGGATCTGTTATCTGGAAACCCCTTATCAGAAAGCTCTGAATTATAGAAAGGCCATGTCCTATAGCAGTGGTCCCCAACCAGTAGCTCGTGAGCAACACGTTGCTCTCCAATCCCTTGGATGTTGCTCCCAGTGGCCTCAAAGCAGGTGCTTATTTTTGAATTCCAGGCTTGGAGGCAACCTGTGGTTGTATAAAAACCAGGTGCACTGCCAAACAGAGCTTCAATGTAGGTTGACAAACCACATAGGGGCTACCAAATGGCCAATCACAGCCATTATTTGGCACCTCAAGAACATTTTTCATGCTAGTGTTGCTCCCCAACTCCTTTTACTTTTGAGTGTTGCTCACGGGTTGAGGATCCCTGTCCTATAGACTCCATTTTATTCACTGCACAGTAAGGTTGGGGCAGCCATGTTTGGGTGCATAATGTCTGGTTTTATTAAGCTCATTTGACAACATCGTCTTTCCCCGATATGCCACTAAAGGCATGGTTAAATCAGGGGTAGTCCGAACATTTGGCCATATGATCGAACGATCAGAAGCCAAGGGGCTGCGATGGGTCAGTTGGAAGAAAATCAAGCCTTCCCGATCGATACCGTGGCCAGATGTCCTTAAGTCATCACTGAGCAACAGAATGTGCATTGGAAGCTGATTTGGTCCTGCCTTTGTAATTAGATGCCCTGATAGCATTGTTCTGTATATATATTGTACAAAAGGGGGGCCCAGCGCACTTCTATCCCCATCCCAGTCTCCGGCCTGTCTACATACCGCCCAGTCCCTGTCCCGACTCTGCCAACTCCTTGCATCCCCCTTCCTTGCCACAGGTAAAAGAGTGGCTGGGGAGAAGGGTTTTTTTATTAGTTAGAAAGGAAGCAGACCCCATAGTTCCCCAGGGCCACAGTCTGGGCCCCCCTGTTCCCCAGTCCCCCCTGCTTCCTCTGTAGATACGCCACTGGATACAAATGATTTAATATTTAAAGGCATACAAGTTATTTTACTTTTCTCTTTCTTTTAACGTTTATCTCTTTCTACGTATCTCCAGTTGCCTGAATGTATATAGCTTTTAAAGGGTTGTTCAGCTTTGAGTGAACGTATAGTATGATTTAGTACGACAATTTGCAATTGATTTTCATTTTTTATTAACTGTGGTTTTCGAGTTATTTAGCTTATTATTCAGCAGTTCTCCAGTTTGCAATGTCAGCAATCTGGTTGCTAAGGTCCAAACTACCCTAGCAACCATGCATTGATTTAAATAGAGATTAGAATATAAATAGGAGATAAAAAGACAGATGAGTAATAAAAAGTAGCAATAACTGTATATTTGTAGTCGAATGCTGTCCATACAAGGGCAGATAAAGCTGCCAATATCGGTCGTTTAGACAACTTATCTGCCCATGGGCTTCCAATGGGTCTTCCAAATCGATATCTGGACACGATATTGATCAGGAAGGTTTGATTTTCTTCCGACCGACATGTCGGAGCCCCATGACGTCATCGTAATCGAATTATTCGGATTACCCAGATATAGGCCTGCCAATGTTTCCTTTGTTTTGCTGCACTTTTCTTTGATTCACAATAATTAATCCTAATTAATCCTGTACATATTTTAGCAAAAGTACACAACCTCTGTTCTTCATATATCAAAATATATTTGTGTAGCAGCAAGAATGCATTAAGAAACACCGAAATCTATTGGAGGCAGGGCAGCTGATTACATTAATAAATGAAATGCATCTCTGGCCATACAAGAATACTGTGGCACAGTACCTGTTCATTTCCTACTAAGAACACTTTCACATCGATGAGACAGTATCCACGTTTTTCACAAACTCCGGCCAACATGTCCCGGATGGTTAAACCTGGTTTGACAGCTGTAAGTGAGGCGGTGCCATCAGGGAGATAGACACAACAATATTTTATTGATTTGTTATCTGCTTCAGGGTCTGTGCTGCCTGTGCTCCCACCTTCATTCTGTGAATAAATGGAGAAGGAACAAGTTATAAGTGAATGCTGAATAAAGTAATGATTATTAATACATACTA
>CM044435.1:36915535-36930861 GCA_024363595.1 Xenopus borealis | reverse complement strand
CTGCACAATTTAGTATCATCTGCAAAAATAGAAACCGTACTTTCAATGCCCACATCAGGATGTGTACACTTATGCATTTGTGCTACCAAACAAATGTGATATAGTAGGAAAAAATAGCCTTCTTGAAAATGTATTAGGTTCACATTTTGGTCTAGCCAGGGACCTTTCTCAAGACTCATAAAGAAAAACAAACAGACCCATCTCACCCTACATACCAATATCAGTGCAAGAGACCATCAAATGCAAACAGTTGTGACATCGTTGCCAACAGAGTGTTTGAAAAGAGGTCAAAATCAACAATTTAATCATAGTAAAGTGAAAGAAATATACTTTGTATACAATATATATGAGTGAAGTCATAAAAAATAAGTAACTATACTTTCTTACATTTTATAATCCCTCAGTTTTTCATTCCCACCTCTAAGAATGCACATTAATTATATATCTACCTTTACTGCTCCAGAAGCATGAGCATGGCAGCTTGCAACTTGATTGGTTGGGGAGAAGATGAGGTTTGGCAAAGGTTGACCCTCTACTTCTGCCAGCATGCAGTCTTGGTACAACGGTGACTTGACAAAGCGGGCATAGCTGTCGAATTTCATTAAGTTGAAAATCTACAGATTGGAAAGGGAGTAATGTTACTGTATCTGAACCAGAGTGGAAATGTTTTCATATTACTGTTCATGTTATTACAAGGGCAGATATAGAGCAAAACATATAGCAGGTGGGACTGCAGTGAAAAAGAGGCCCACAGAAGCCTTTACAAATCAACCTTTTTTATGAAAAATACTGGTATCTAAAAGTCAAAGCCAGCCCCCACCATGCAAGGTCAGGAAGATAATTAATAGTTAATATGACTGCCATTAATATTAATGCACATGGGCCTTCTGACTTGTCCAGCTATACCTTGTGTAGGGAAGAAGCACACCATTCAGAATTTCTGCTGTAATAAAAAAGAAGGGATAAGGTGTGCTTGGATTTGTGGTTAAACAACAACAGAACTGAATTCTTACAGAAACATTGCACAAAAATGTTCTTCTAAGTTGTAGAGGGACAGTAGCCCAAATGATGAAGGATCCTCCCAAGATACTCCTAATTCTGTGTTTACATTGGACTTATTTTTCATTCACATGATTGATAACAAAAGCATTGCTTTTTTAGCTGTGAATATCTAAACAACACTATATGCCCATTCTGATGTTGTATTACAGTAAACTGTGGGCAGGCAGCTATTGCACTGTAATGTCAGTATGTAAAATGACAATGAGATGACCTACACAGCATTAGTAGGAATGGTTCTCAATATTGAGTCCTCTTGCACCTGTTATTAAGTGGAAGAAGCCTACTTTAAACAAGGGCCTGCTATTTGCTTTAATTACTAGGTAAGACACTGCACTGGACCAGTGGATGATGGGAAATGAACCCTTGGGCATGATTTTGGTGTTAGCTTGTTAACGCTTGCCAGGGCTTGTTTTGTACAAAACACAAATACCATATAATATTAGCATACATTGCAGTTACCTTACAATCACTGACAGAATCAAGTACAGTGCATGCATTTCATAAAGGGTGACTAAGCAAAACCTAACTAACAAAGAAGACTAGCAAAATTACATTTCTTTTGTTCATCTATATCCAATATAGTTATTTAGACACATTATACAGAACCATAGATTAGACAAGATGCTTTAGGATAATGGCACCCATTTCCTGATATTTCTGTGCCATTTCCCACATGGAAGCTACCTGTCACCACCCTTGATCGAATTTGAACGTTTTTACATCAATTTGATCGATCGAAGGAATGAATAAATAAAATTTGATCGAAGGATTGAATCATTCCAATCAAACGAGTCGAACGATTTTAACCATTCGATCAAATTTTTTTTATTCGATCTAAAAAACTTAAATAAACCCTATGGGAGCTTCCCATAGGGTTTAATTGCAATTCGGTAGGTTTAATCCGGCGAACTAGGCAGTCGAATTAAAATTTAAAGGGCAAGTAATTCGGCTGATGAATATTCGAATAGAATTTAATTCAAATCATTCGATTCGATCGAATTTTCAAAATTTGACGGTCGCATCTTTTTGAAAATTTGGTCGAATTTCGAATCTTTCATGAGAACTTTGTAAATCTGCCCCATAGTGTTTTTTGCTGCCTGAAATACGGCTAATGGAGAAACACTACTGATCTCAATAGGGAAGCAAAATCAGGCACCTTAGTGCTCATTCAAAAAGTACTTGTTTAGCATCCACAATGTTTAATACTTTTTTTTTGTTCTTATGCTCCAATGTTCAAGAAATAAAATGTAAATGTGCCTTAATATTATGTATATGATGTTTTGGAGCAGTAGCTCTGACAATGAAATTCATATACTATATATATAGGTTTGTTTGGGCATTGGGTAGGTATGAAAACTTCATCTGCTGATGCAACAAGTCCACCATTGTATGGTGCCTGGCAGATGAGGAAGTAAAGAGGAACCACAGCTCTTCTTTACAGTAGTGTATGCGCTTTCCATCTCCTGGGCCCATGGGTCACACGGTCAGAGAGCATACACGATTTAGATATTTGCGCCCTTGTTAGTTTACATTGTTCAGTACCGTGCCACGTGTCGTGAGTTCAACAAGTGTTCAGCACAAAGTAAATCAAACATACAATGATAGCAATAACAATGCTGCCCGGCAAAGCTTTATTTAAATTTCATGATGCCCCATGTGAGCACCTGCCCACTCCCTGTCTCCTGAGAAGTTACAGTGACTTGTTTGAGCTATATGGGCACTCATTAGAGGTGAACAGGTCTAACCTGCAGTTGCTGTGCATTAAACAGATCCGGGGAGGGTGTTTCCAGCATTTCTTCTGTAATAAGAGCCTGCTGATCAACATTGACAGGACACTGGGAGCTGCTGGAAAGATATTCATTGTAGATCTTGCGCGATTCTTCCAAAAGCTGCCGTAAAAGAACAAGAGAAATAACATTTACATTTTCTGCATCACAACTGCAGCCCTCCAGGTGTTATGAACAGTTATATATTAAACCCATCAATATATAATACATAAAATAAATAATGCATTTCCCTCACTTTATGCCATTTTTTTCTGGTTCCTCTGAAGAAGCCGATCTGCTGATCTGTGGGCATATGGAATTCTGCTACAAATGGCTTCTTAGCAGAGGTTTGAGCAGCTGTACCAGCAAAATTGTCTTTCCCTGAAAATCACATTATGGGCATGATAGATGAACATATATCCAAATGCCAGGATCACTTAATACAGTGATCCCCAACCAGTAGCTTGCAAGCAACATGTTGCTCTCCGACCCCTTGGATGTTGCTCCCAGTGGCCTCAAAGCAGGTGTTTATTTTTGAATTAATGGCTTAGAGGCAAGTTTTGGTTGCATAAAAAACAGATGTACTGCCAAACATTCTCTCCTGTAGGCTGCCAGTCCATATAGGGGTTACCAAAAGCCAATCAGAGCTCCTATTTGACATCCACATGGACTTTTTCATGCTTGTATTGCTCTCCAACTCTTTTTTCAAATTTAAATGTGGCTCACAAGCAAAAAAGGTTGGGGATTTCAGTTTTTTTGTCTCAGGTTTATACTTCCTGTCATCTGAAGTAAGCTTGCTGGTTTGTTTTGCCATGTTTCTCTAATAAATACACTGACATCATGGTAGAGAAGTAGGTGATGTACACAGCAAAACTGTAATTTGGAGCAAAGAAGCTGCACTGCACATTTCCCAACTTTGCACAGAAACCTCCATTGCTTCCTAAAAGGCAAACATTCCTCTACAGCTTGAAAGCATCAAGTTCTGTTTAAGATCTTCCAGAAAATATCACTTTGGCAAATTCACAAATGAACTCAAAGGGTACTGGTCACACAGCCAGCATGCTTGAAAAGTGCTAGGACACAGCTATGGGTGATAGGGATGCACCTGCTTCATGATCAGTTCCACCTTGGGGCCCACTGAAGATATTGTGGCATGCTAAGGATGGCAAGTGCTGGTGCGAATATGGGTATGATTGAAGGGGAAATTGTCTGATATTTTCTCTATAACAACCTAAAAAAATCTAAAGGGTGCAGCTATATTTAATGAATTAAACACCCTTCACTCCATTACTTTTATTATAGGTAAAAAAAAGAAAAAACTCAAGACAACATTACTGGAATAATCTGCTAAAATGAAAAGGATAGCTCTACATTTAAGTGACAATAAATATTCCCATAAGCTGACATTCCTAAACCAAAATCCAGCAGACTCATGGTTTGAAAATAATATTTTTGTCATTTTTGAAGCCTCGTTACAACTACAGTGAACAATCCACACAATACGGTGCAAGGGTGCAATATTTTGAAGTCAATTCTATACTTTCTACTTTCATGGTGGTATAGATAAAGATATGTGTATAAATGAACTATGATGCTTTTCTGGCATTTGTTGTCATGGCACTGAGGCTAACCACACAATTTAAACTGACCACAGTGAGGAAACAATGAATAACAGAGGCAGAAATGATCAGATCAGACCAAAAAAGAACGTTTAGTAAAGTGCATGACCAAGGCAGATGTCATCAGATTTGTTCCTTCAGTCTTATGTTGTTTTTTTTTTTTTCATTCTTACCTTTGGCACTTTAGTAGTGATGATATACAGAAATCCCTAGCATAAAGTCCAGTGCAGTGTCTGTTAAAAAAACTACATAAGTTTTTTTCCCCTTACAAGTGGGCGTGAGCTGAAAAAAGTCTGCCTTAATGCCTTTAAAAAAGGATGTCTTCTTGGACTGGATATATATCCAGGGTTTCAGTGACCATGGCTAAAGTTAGTTTTGTGTGAAGCAAATGGTCACATATGTTTGTATGGAGATGCACGTGAAAGATGTTTGGGTTAATAAGGAACTGTTCTGTTTTGTAACTATCTAATTATGTAACTCACTATGAGCAAAATGTTGAGATGTGCACATCTATCATTAGATGATAATACAGAATATAAAGTATTTTGTGTTATATATATATATATATATATTGTGTTTCCAAGAGACAATTACAAAGGGAAAATAAAAAATGAAAATGTAGTCACATTATACATTTTGATATTAGCGCTTGGGGTGGGGGAACTGTATAACTGCTTACCAGTACTCATGCAACTGCAATAAACACGTTTAATAGAGAGAATAGAACTTGAAATATAAATTTACCTTTGCCGAATCATCATTAGAGATGGAATGGAATTTCTCACATGCCTTCCAGAAATTTATATTCTCTTCACTGTATTCCTTCTTTAGGAACTCCTGCAGGTGAAAGGCAATAGTTATATATGAATGCATGTTTGCCATTTGTTAATCAGTAAGCTATTTGTATCGTATAAGATGATTTAAAAAAAAAAAACACTTTTAATAAAATAGTTGTGTCAGAGCTCAGAGATCATAATGTCACATACACAGGTATATCTGCACTATATAAGGCTTTCCATCTTAGGCATCACTTTTTTTTTTCAGCAAGTGCTTTTATTGAAAAGCATCAGAATTATTATCATCATGAGGAGTTTCCTTTTGGCTATACCATAGGTCAGATAAACATACTTTAATTAAGGTTATCTTTTGCTTTTGCTGAACAGAGTGAGGAATTACTATTTTTTTTTCTGCCATACCGTGAAATACTCCACCCCAAGTGGATCCTGAAGAAGCCTCTCAAATGATACAGCCCAGCTGGCCACTGATTTCTCTGAAGCAAGGGCGCCAATCTTTACACTGGGCAGACTGTTGAGACTGTGGTTGCTTCCTCGCCCATCGTGGATGGAATTGTTTAACTCTATAAAACACAATGGTAACTGTCATACAACAGCTACAGAATCTACTAGTGTTAATATAGATTTCCATTACTAATCAACCACTGCCACCAAACAAGCTGCTGAACATATCAATACAGCTGTCTCTGCCCCTAAAAGATGCTAGTAGTTCAATAGGTTTTAGCTTCATATATGTACTGCGATATCCTTTACCTTTGTGGTGGTGGTGGTGATGGAGGTGGAGATGAAGATGGTGATGGTGATGCAAAACATCTTTCCAGAAACTTTGGAGGTGCTTGATGAAGGCACCATGCCCATGGAAATCATGTCCATGCAAATCATGCCCAATCTCAGACATTGTATGACATTAGCAGGAGGTAAGGGTATGCCCTGACTCCTCAGGTTTATTCATACAACTCCAAATCAGAGTATCTCAAACAAGACAAAGCACAAGTGAAAGGGCAGTCCTGTAAGTCTTGTAGGCTGTCTTTATCTCCAAAACACTGTCAACATTGCTTTAAATACAATAGTTTCTGTCTTAGTGTGAAGTTACTGAGTGATGATTATTCAGCTATTGTTCTTTTTGGCCCTAGGCACAGAATGCACTTTTAAATGCTTTCCTCTTATCACCTACTTTAAATGCATTATTACATCAATTTGGTTTGACAGCACTGAGAAGCCTTTACCCTTATACAATTGCTTTAATTACAGTGCAATGTACAATAAGACCTACCCACTGACTGTGTTTATGCACTATAACTTTACATGCATAAGGGCTGCACTATATAAATATACAATATGTTTTACATTTTATTCAGTAACATATTATGTGAAGATTCAAATTCATTATGTGGTTTTATTTGGAGCCAGAGGGTCAATGCTTGTGTAAAAATATGGTCCATAGCAGTCTAAGCTTCTTAGGAATAATATATTAGCAATAGAGTGATAATGGTGTACAATTACTGTGTTAAATATGGTGATCACAGCTTTATAAATTCAGTATTTATTCTATGCTGCTTTTTACACCATTTGTCCAGTGCAATACAATATGATAAACAGACCCTGCAGTGTACAGAAATGCACTTTAGAAACAAAACATTAATTCCAGCATCTGCCTGAGGGGTCCAGGGCCCACCAGGGTTGCCACATCATTGGCCTGCACACATCCCGGGCCCCCAGCAACAATCCCCCTCTGCCTCCGGGGTAGGGTAGGGTATTTTACCGGTCTGGGAGGTATTTTTGATGGCTAAGCCCAATGTTATTAATAGGAAAAAAAGATAAATATATATATATTTTTCAAGAAAAGGTGGCAACCCTACTCCGGGGCTACCCACATCAGCCACAACCCCCTGCGAGTACCTTAATTTCTCTTCTTGCTGCCCTTATCAGGGGCCATGGGGGAGGTCAGGTTGTAGAACTCAGGGTTTCAGGTGGGGGGTGGGTCTTGGTCAGCGGGACACATGAGGACAGGCCCACTCAGTTTTGTCCCATTAGCCCACAAGCCCACTGCAACCCTAACTAATTCACAAGGGCTGGCGCCCACAGGGCTTTTTTCTGGAATCCCAGTCTGACATAACATGGTAACATATGCTAGTGATATAAGAACCTGCTAACCTTACAACAGTCTGTGCAACTCACCTCCATCAGAAACTGCCAGCACCTGAAAGAAAAGACAATATATGGTCAAATATCTGCATATGCTCCTGAAGGCAGGGCCGACTGGGAGGAAAAAGCAGCCCTGGCAAAAGTATCAAAGCAGCCTATATACAGTAATTACTCACATGTAAAACATAAGCTTAGATTTGGCTGGCTATTACAGACAGCTCATTTACATTTCTAAAGTGAGAGGCTCATTTTCATATTAAAGACAGAGCTAATTTGCATTTTGAGGTGAGCAGCCCATTTACATTTTAAAGCAAGCGGCCCATCGGCATTTGCCTGATCCCACAGATTGCCAGTCCAGGCCTGCCTGCAGGTATTTGCTTTTGCTCCCTGTTATTGGCAATACTACTGTCCTTAGAGTTCAGCACCATCGTTTCATAGCTAAGCACAACCTCAAACAATATAGAAGCTCTCACTGTTATCTATAATACATAAATATGATTGGAACAAAGGGTCTTGCCCTTGCATTACATTGAATGAATAGAAGGTAAAACCTTCTTATTAAAGTACATCACACCTCCCATAACCCCTAATGATATCAATTTATAAGATTTTAAACTTTTTTGGGGTTATTCATGAAAGGTTGAATTTTAGAGCTTTGTGAGTTTTTTTTAATAAAAGCATGGGATCCATTATCCAGAAACCCATTCTCCAGAAACATGGAAATGCTGTCTCCCATAGACTCTACTGTCTCCAAATAATTAAAAATGATTTCCTTTTTCTCTGTAATAATAAAACAGTAGCTTGTAGTTAATCCAAACTAAGATTTGCTCAATCCGTATTGGAAGCAAAACCAGTCTATTGGGTTTATTTAATGCTTAATTGATTTTCCAATAGAATTTAGGTATGAACACACAAATTACGGAAATAACTATTATCGGAAAAAACCCAGGTCCCTAGCATTCTTGATAATAGGTCCCATACCTGTACCTCGAATGAACTCACAACTCAAATGGTTTTTAATTTAAGAAAAAAATTAAATCAGTGAATTTGGGGTTAACAAAGAGAAAACTCTAATTAATCGAGTTCTCTACTGAAAAAAGCTAGAATTAATTGAACTTTGGATTGATATTCCACTAAAACAACTCAAACATAATGAAGGCTACAGACATCTTCAGATACTTTAAGGGATGTCTGCCATTGACCTTGACAGTTTTTAGATGGTGCATTTTTGGATTTGATCTATTTGCAGCTTTGGAGTATAATAAATCTAAAAAATTTTTAGTTTTTTTACCTAAAAATTTAAATGTTTGACTAAAAATACCCTCAATAATGGCAGAGAGAAAACAAAAGATTAATCGTTGGCAACAAAAGTCCAGTTTACCATTAACCATATTGGTGAGACTGATCCCATATAACAATGAAGAAAATTTTTTGTACCAGGTCATCAGCAAGCACAAAAGGTGTATATAATGTTATAGGATATGAGTGGATATCGTAGGATATTAGAATCCCTATAATGGTAGAAAGAGCATTCTACAGCACCCAACCTACCTCTACTATACTTACTAGCCTGCGAATGGCATCTGCTTAATATTGGCCAAAGTAAGTGTATTAGAATAGATCACTGACCATATAAAAAGCAAGGCTGGAGGCTAAGTACTTTTATACAAAGAGCAGATGCAGTGGTGTAGCTAGATATTACTGGGCCCACAGCAAATTATTTTTCAGGCCCCCAAAATGTTTAGCAGTTGACTTTTTTTACCAGTATTTATTGAACTGTATATGAATTAGAGCATCATAACTCTAAGGGCTGTTAAGAGAACAAAACAATATGTTTATTAAAAGAGTAATATATGAGTACCAATATTAAATTTCAGTTTACAGTGGGACACAGATGACATCCAAAATGTCAACAAGGTACTTGTAAATCAGTTAACACATGGAGAAAGCAATCACTGATCCGATTCCATGTCTTACATGTTTGATTTAGATCAATGTGCCTAGATCTGTGATGCTCACTTACAAGTTTTGGAAGGTCTTTGTCAGGGATCCCCAACCTTTTGAACCTGTGAGCAACATTTAGAAGTAAAAGGAGTTGGGCAGCAACACTAGCATGAACAATGTCCTTGGGGTGCCAAATAATGGCTGTGATTGGCCATTTGGTAGCCCCTATGTGTATTATCAACCTACACTGAGGCTCTATTTGGCAGTACAACTGGTTTTTATACAACCAAAACTTACTTTCAAGCCAGGAATTCAAAAATAAGCTCTGATTTGAAGCCACTGGGAGCAACATCCAAGGGGTTGGAGAGCAACATGTTGCTCACAAGCTACTGGTTGGGGATCACTGGTCTACGTGGACTCCATGTTCCCTGTGCTTAATACTGTACTGAGTCTCGGCAAACAAGATTAGGTAATATTACTGGGCTCACCAAAGGCATTCTTTTGTCTTTGTAAGATAAAACATCACTATATTTAAAATGGATGAATGTTGGGTAAGCCCTCCTCCGCAATCTGGTGTTCTCTGTGATTTGTTTGTCTTGCTCTGCATAGAATAAAACTAAATTTCTTGCCTATGGTGACATCACATACTTGTTCTGCAAGCTTTAAATCTCTTTTCGCAATCATTTCCTCTGTTAACATGCTTCTCCTGTGATGTGGCACCAGTATATTTTTTGGCAGCAAAAAACACAGACCCTGAATTGATATTTATTTTGTCTTTATGAACCGCCACCACTAACCTCAGTGAGAACAAGATGCTCAAAACAGTGCTGCATATGAACAGTTACCTTCAACACCGGAAAACCACAACGTAAATGAACACCCCATTCATTTCAGACTACCCACTCTAATTGCATACATGAACGTTAATCCTATGATTAAATACAATCGTAATCAGGTAGCACAAAGTGCAGTACATATACTCATGTAAGTAGGGTTGCCACCTGGCAGGTAAAAACAATGGTTGATCCCATTGTTATTAATAGTGAAAAAAGATAAACATATAGGAAGGCCAGTATTTATTCCAGAAAAGGAGGCAACCCTACATGTAAGCCATTTCAGCTTTTGAGCATTGAAAAAAAAAACCAAAAACATTACAAACAAATATTTAGGGGCAGATTTACTAAGGGTCTAATTTTACCACAATTCAATTGGTGGAGCGATCGAATAGAAAATATTCGATTGTTCGATAAAATCCGATCAAAAATAATAAGCCAATTCTGTAGCTTTGATCTGGCGAACTTGGCAGTCGAATAAAAATTTAAAGGGGAAGTAATTCGAAAGTTGAACAGTTGAATATTCGAATAGATTTTTATTCGAATAATTCAAATCATTCGATTCTATCAAATTTTCAAAATTCACTGGTCGAAGTGGTCTTCAAAAACAATCGAAAATTCTAATTCTAATCTTTTTGAAAATTTGCTCAAACTTCGAATCCTTCATGTGAAATTATCCCCTTGGAGTTGCACATTATATTTTTATGAAAACCATTAGTGTGGAATTTCTCAAGCCCTTCACATGATGGCAGGAAAACAGAACTACAAATGCATACTACTACAAAACGCCAAACAATAATGCTTTGCTTTAAGTAGCTTGTTGTGCTCAGGAGAGTTGCTTGATGCTCAAGAAACAAGTTACTATCAGTACAAGTCAGATGAACACACCTGCACACAAGCTTGCTGCCGGCAGGACTCCTTTAACTACTCACCATCCTTCCATTAGGAACATCCAGGTGCTTTATTTTCCCCAACATTCCGTCCTGTGTTAATCACAATTGTTCCTCATTGGGATCAGAGCATTTCTACACAAATGCTGGAACTCGATGAAAATGACACCACCACCCAACTCTAGCAAATGTCCTCAACATCCTCAGAAGCCACACTACCTCTTTCCTTCAAAGCCACAGGAAGCGTTGCTATGGGTGCTGTACCACAACAGGAAGATGGGTTATCAGCTGAAAAAATATCCTCTTGCATAAAAATGACTGTTGTCGTAGCATATAGGCCATGAGCAACCTAGCTAAACACTGAAATGAAATAAGCATCAATGAGCCGTCATTGTTTTTTGGAAATAACGTTGCTTCAGCCACTTTCATATGTTGCAATAAATGCCTTCTATATTGATATACAACAACTGAATGTAGTAGAATAGTATACAAAGATTTACAAAGTATAGAATCAAAAAAATAGCCAGTTAAATATAAAATAGTAAACAAAGATGATTTTTGTCATAGTATATCACAATATTCTTGACTTAAACTCGGTATACATAGGTCATGTTCCTGGAGACCCACTGATCATCCTACATGACCAAACATACCACCCAACTGTCTTGTTTTCAGCTGGACTGTCCCACTTTTGACAGCTCAAATAGCAGTCCCACATTTGTGTGCACTGAACAGCTAGAAAAAGATACAACGTTTCTAACTTAATTGGCTTTTGGCAGAGAGCCCAGAACAGCCACCAGGTGCAGCCAAGATACTTTTTGTAACAATTTTGAGATAAGCAAATAAGTAATTGTAACACAGTAAGATAAGGAGGTCCCTTGGGAAATGTTACACTAACATCTTAAATGGTAATTCACCTTCAATAACAAAACTGTAATAACTGAAAAAAAACACAGAAATATGTTCAAACTTTCATAACCTGTAAAATGAACATGGTAACTAGGGGGTGTGGCCATAAAAATGGCGGTGGTCAAAAACTTCACTTTGTTTGTCCCTCTTTTTATTTCCAAAATGTTGGGAGGTATGGACCACAGGTCAGATATTGGAACAATTTGTCCACAAATGTTGGTTGCAAAATGTGCAGAGTAAAGTCTTTGATGGAGTTTAGAGTGGCCATATTAGTGGCCATATACAGGGCCACCAACAGAATTAGCAGGGCCCGTATGACAAATTTCTGGGCCCCCCTACAAGTTCAAAGAAAGCATTGGTGGCCAGGGCCCCCTTACAAGTTAAAGAAACCACAAATTAGTGGTCATGTTCACCTTCAAGTAAAAACCCTATAGATGGCCACCCCCCCACACAAATTAGAAACAAAACATTGGTGGCCAGCTCCCCTAGTTTAAAAAAAAATTGTGGCCAGGGCCCACCCCAAAAAAAATCACTGCCCTCCCCACAAAAAAAAAAAAATAGACCAGGCTCACCATAAAATAAAAACATAGGTGGCTAAGGTTCCAGGGGTTATGTAATAAAAGTCACTAAATTTGCTCAGGAGCAGTAACCCTTAACGACCAATCATAAAGAAGCATTTATGGCATAGAATAGATCATCTCCACCCACTTAAAAGGAATTTAAGGTCACCATAAAACTCTATGATTTTATTAATTTTACAGAAATAAAGAGTCAAAAATACATGTGATAGCAAGAAACATTATATTCTGTGGGCACAATTTTTTAAAAATCTTTGGTGATAAGTGCCAAAAATATCTGGAGTTACACTTATATTGTCACAACGGATGCATGGGGGATGTTCAAGCTGGTTATTAATAGCAAATGCATGCTAAAGAAAAAAAAAAGATTTTCTGCTGACCAGAAAAAGAAAGGTAAATTCTTATGTAAATTTTTAAGAAATCTGCCACTTAATAGCAGGACATCATTAATCTGTCTTGTATGACCAAATGTTACTATTTCGTGGTAGTACTGAGCTACATAACAGTAAAATTTAATAACAGCACATTTAATGAGAACATTTATACAGAAAAAGAACATTACTGATGACTCAGACTTTGTGCAGAAGGAGCATTACTTGATTCTCTATAATTCCTTGGAAGAAGCTGACAGACATAGAAGTTTCTTAAAGGGACTTCCCACAGGGTTCTCTTTTTGATTTTTTCCAAAAAGAAGATTAGATTCTGGTTTAATGTAGAAATGCTTACCATATAGCTGCACATAGGACAACCAGGAATTCCACTGTCCCAGCCAGGAGCACCTTATGCAGAGAAGGTGCACCAAACCTTGCAAATTTAAGGACCATGCTGCAGAAGGCAGCACCACATGCTGTATGCATTATGATTACATTTGATCCTGCAGTATGTGAGCACATCTTATTGTAGCTGGTCACAAAAAAGTAGGCATAATGGAAGCTATAATGGATTTTCTTTCAGAATCCAGCACATATCTACAACATGTTGCTCACCAACCCCTTATATCTTGCTCACAGTGCCCTCAAAGCAGGTGCTTATGTTTGAATTTCTGCTTTGGAGCCAAGTTTTGGTTGCATAAAACATACGTCCCAACTGTCCCTTTTTCAGAGGGACAGTCCCTCTTTTGACAGCTCAACCTGCAGTCCCTCATTTTGTACTGGAAAGTCCCTATTTTCTCTGCACTGAACAGCTAGAAAAAGAAACAAAGTTTTTAACTTAATAGGCTTTTGGCGGAGAGCCCAGAACAGCTAACAGGTGCAAATAAGATACTTTGTAACAATTTTGAGAAAAGAAAATAAGTAATTTTAACAGTTTAGATAAGGACAAATATTTTCATACTTTCATAACCTGCAAAATTTTGTAAAGGAAACATGGTAATTAGGGGGTGTGACCACAAAATGGGTGTGGTCAAAAGAAATAGCTGCACTACATGTGAAAAAATTTTTGTCCCTCTTTTTATTTCTAAAATGTTGGGAGGTATGCATAAAATATGCCTCCTGTACAGGCCCGGACTGGCAATCTGTGGGTTCTGGCAACTGCCAGAGGGGCTGCTGTAAGGTGTCATAGACACTCACTATTTATTGGCTGATGAGGAGCCTTTTGGGCCTCTATGTGTGCTGTTGTGGCCTCTATGTTCTTGAAAAGCAGGGACTATTTTTATTCTCAGTCCAGATTGCTCCTGTAGGCTGCCAATCCACATAAGGGCCATCAAATAGTCAATCACAGCACTTATTTTGCACCACCCAGTTACATCTTTCATGCTTGTGTTGCTCCCCAATTCTTTTTACATCTGAATGTGGCTCACAGTTAGACTGGAGACCTCTGTATGTATATTACAGATTAAGATAACTTTCTACATATGATCTTAGTGACTCAGACTACAATCCTTCAGGTTACAGCTCACCTCTCGTGTGTCTAGGGAGCGATTGATATAGATTGACTTTGAAGTTTTGAACTTGTTCCTCAGTGTAGACAGGCGATTTCTAGTCTTTTTCACCTCCCAGAAAGAAAACTCCAGGAACTGCAAGGAGCGCTATGACAAAAAAGAAAGTAACAGAAAATAGTTACCTCAGATATTAAACCTAGTTGAACGTAAGACTCCAGAAAGCTCATGGCATGCATTCAAAACTGCATTCAGGCATTGCAAGGTTTGCAAGGCTTTTCCTTTTTTACATTACAGAGTCATTACATAACGAAAATGAATTTTTCGAAGTAAAATTAGTGTACTACTACTTAGCAGATAAATATATTACCCTACAAAATGTCCTACATGACACACGCAATGTGTGTCATGCCACAGGCGACTTTTTATTATAGCCGGCGCAAGACACAGGGAAGCAGTTCGCCTGGTGACTACTCTCCTAGAATCGCCAGGTGTGACCTTTCCCTTAAGAGCACTACAAAATTCAAGAATATTAGGCAGTATACTGCTTTTGCTTGTGATACAAGTTTATTAGCACACATAAATCATGTGTTCAAGCATTACATTAGTCATCCTCCTTGTACCTAACATGGGAAGAGCACTGGTGATTCGGGGTCCCAGTTAGGGTTGCCACCTGGCCGTTTTTTTACCTGCCAGGCCGGTATTTTTGATGGCTGATCCCAATGTTATTAATAGGAAAAAAAGATAAATATATAGGAAGGCCAGTAGTTTTTTTTAAGAAAAGGTGGTAACCCTAGTGTCACGGAAACGGTACTTCCAACCGCACGTGACTTCAGGTGTGGCTGTCCGATGTCACTCACTCAGTCTCTCACCCACCTTGCGCACAGGTTAGACTAGCAGAACAGCACCC
>CM044435.1:36899959-36911668 GCA_024363595.1 Xenopus borealis | reverse complement strand
TTAGCTATTACAGGCCTGTATCATGACACCTAGTCTCAGTCCAGCATAAAACAACCTTCTCAGTGATTCTTGATGTGGGAGAACAGGGACACAACAGTGCTGAGGAGAGGACAATTGCACTCTCTTCAACAGAAAAGATGAATATTGGCTTTTGCAGTTACCAGTAACTAATTTTTACTGCCCATGCTAACCTGACACCTGGCCTGAAACAAGGTTCAAGTTTTGGCTTTTGACAAGAGTGGGGTAATAAAATCTCACCCTGGTGGTCTAGTGGTGCGGTGGGGACTCCCGTCGCGCCGCTCCTCTTCTGTGCTGGCTATTCCCTAGTGTGCGCGCGGCGCTCACTTCCGTCTTTTATAAGGGCATGCACGCTGGCGTTTACGTCAGCACAATGGTGCAAATTTCAAATGTATTTAAAGGGAGATTTTGTATTTCATCATTGCCTGTGATAGGTTTATTCCTGGTGCCTTGTACCTTGTGCTGAAAAGCTTCCAGTCTAGCTCTGATTTCCTGTGTTTGACCCTGCCTGGCTTTCCATTACTCTGACCTCTGTATCCTGACCCTTGCCTGAAAACCGACTTTGATTCTGCTTAACCCTCCTGAATGACTTCCTGGTTTGACTCTTGCCTGATATCTGACTCTGATTCTGTCTCATCCCCATCTGCTTGATTACCCGGTTTGACCCTTTGCCTGACTGACTATCCTTGCTATCTGCCTGCCTCAATCCAGCCTGTCTGACTACGTATCTGCTTACTCCTGCCTGTACCGTGACCTTTGGCCTTATAGACACTAACTGCAGTCGTGTCCCTCTGCATATCCAGAAACTTTACCTTGCACCTCTTGTTTAAGTCCAGGTGGCATTCAAGTAAGCTGAGGGCTCCTCCTGAGGCCCAAAGGTGGTCACACTACTGGTGAAGCACAAGCCGAGACAGGGTGCTTGGTGTTTGTTCTGGTGTTGGGTGCCAACTGTGACAGGTGGCCTTTCCACAAATCCAGGCTTGTTAATGTATAGCATTTTCTATTCACACAGTTTTTACATAAATCTGTATTCTGATATATTTCCATAAAAGAAATTTCACATTGGTCAAATATGAAGCAAACTTGAATGGTTTTGACCCCTAGGTTAAAAAGTTTTTGGCTTATACACAGCCCCTTACATACAGCAGACCCTTTCGTCCACCACAAATAAAGTGGGTTGGAGAAGCTGAGAAGGGACTGCCTGAGGGTGGGGTGCACACTGAACCCCTGCAAGAAAATTCATGGTGGGGGGAGCATGACAAGAGCAGAGAGTACAATTGTGCCATCTACATTAGAAGAGCTGCATTTGCTGTTTAATAACTGGAAATTTGACTCTTACAGGTTCTCAACTCCTCTCTTGGGCTCACGGTGTAAAGCAGAAGGCCTTCACCTTGAGTGATTGGGAAGTGATGGACTTGAAGTCCCTCTGCTGTGCACACATTCTATGGCAGAGGGACTTCAAGTCCCAGAATCCATTACTTCACAATGGAACAACGTGAGAGAGGGGCTAAACAAACAAGGGGGGTTAGCTAATGACCCCCTAACTCCCTGAAAGTAGAGGCAGTCTGTTGGTTGGAGCAATACTGGTATGGAAGGTTAATGTCCAGTTTAAAAGACAATCATGTAGCTGGATTAAAACTCACGGAATACTTTAACCCTTGTATATATGTTTGATTATGCTGGGAGTTCAGCAACATTTAAAGGACAACTAAACTCTAAAAATGAATCCTATATAATAAAGTTCAAGTGTCTCTGCGTCCAGTCCCTGTGTCCGTGGAATTGCGCTACTGCGCATGTGCCGTTTGGGGCTCTCTGCAGGGAGGGGAGAGTACAGTAGGGGGCGCTCTTACACTATTTCCTCACAGAGGCATTCGCTGCATCACTTTCCCATCAGGCGCCCGTGGTAATAGAGACACTTGCTGTGAGCCCCGCCCTTCCACCCCTCTTGCCCACTCACGGTTTCCCTGGGTCTCACTTTGGTGCCGCAGTAGATGCCGGTTGTTTCGAGCGATACTCGGGCTCCTCAGGACCGCTCTCCCGGCTGAGCACAGAGCATCCATGACGCCAGTCTGGAAGACACGCCCACTATGGTGAGAGACCAGTGAGAGGGAAAGGAGCGAAACGCCCACCGCTCGAAGGGATCAGATGGGGACACCGTGAGGGAGGGGCGTGACTCTGAGTGGGACACACCCACAGGAGAGACCAATGGCATCCGTCAGGGATGGGATGAGCTGTTGCTATAGCAATGGAGGAGCCTGAAAGAAGCAGGTTTATTGGGGATACTGGGACCGGGGTGTGGCCTGTTGGGAAGAGTCAGATATAAGGAGGGAACTATTTCTGATTAGAATCACAGGAAAATTAATTTAGAGCCCCTCGAGAGTTTATTGTGAAACTACAGCGATATGAAATATGTTGGCTCTGTAGTAATACATAATAATAATAGTCAGTGATGAGTCCTGCCCACTTCCTGTCTCTGAGCCGTTGCTTGGTAACTGCAATCTCCTGGGCACGCCCTCTCCCACAATCCCCTGCGGCTCCTCCATTTCACCCTCAGGCAATTTGTGTAGTTTCCTTAGACACAGACTGACTGTATATCCTATTTAATAAAGTTCAAGTGTCCCTGCGTCCAGTCCTTGTGTCCGTGGAATTGCGCTACTGTGCATGTGCCGCACGGACCGTCTCTGGCGAATTTACGCTGGCGAATTTACGCTAGCAAAGTAGATAGACGCGCAACTTCGCACCCTTACGCTGTGGCGTGTTTTACCATTGTGGGCAATAGTCTGAAAAACGTAAATACGTTACCATTCTCCGCCCAGAGCGTAAATTCGCACGTTAGTGAATTTGCGTAGCGCAGGCGAAAATTTACCTATAACAATTCTGTTTTTATAAATGTTTGACTACATATGTTCTAGCGCCCGTTAATTTAACGGGCTTAATGTAAAGTTCAAGTGTCTCTGCATCCAGTCCCTGTGTCCGTGGAATTGCGCTACTGCGGATGTGCCCCATGGACCGTCTCTGGCGAATTTACACTAGCGAAGTAGATAGACGCGCAACTTTGCACCCTTACGCTGTGGCGTGTTTTACCATTGTGGGTGATAGTCTGAAAAATGTAAATACGTTACCGTTCGCCAACCAGAGCGTAAATTCACACGTTAGTGAATTTGCGTAGCGCAGGTGAAAATTCGCCTAGAACAATTCTGTTTTTATAAATGTTTGACTACATATGTTCTAGCCCCCGTTAATTTAACGGGCTTAATGTCTAGTATGGTTATAAATGCCATAGTTTGCATACCAAACTTATTGCACCAGCCTAAAGGTTCAGTTTCTCAACAGCAGCAATGATCCAGGACTTCAAACTTTTCACAGCGGGTCACCATCTTGGAAAGTGTCTGTGACACTCACATGCTCAGTGGGCTCTGAGCAGCTGTTAAGAAGCTAAGCTTAGGGGTCGTCGTAAAAAAATATCAAGCCGAAAATGAAGTTGTCCTGTAATATAAGAAGAATATGCTTAGAACAGTGATCCCCAACCAGTAGCTAGCGAGCAACATGTTGCTCTCCAACCCCTTGGATGTTGCTCCCAGTTGCCTCAAAGCAGGTGCTTATTTTTTAATTAATGGCTTAGAGGCAAATTTTGGTTGCATAAAAAACAGATGTCCTGCCAAACATTCTCTCCTGTAGCCAGTCCATATAGGGGTTAGCAAAAAGCCAATCGGAGCTCTTATTTGACATCCACATGGACTTTTTCATGCTTGTTTTGCTCTCCAACTCTTTTTTAAATTTAAATGTGGCTCACAAGCAAAAAAGGTTGGGGACCCCTGGCTTAGAAGAATGATTATTACAGTCTGATGCTAATTGTACTGGTTTCTGTGCTGTCATGTAGTAATTATCTGTATTAATGACTAATCAGCCTTATATTGTGACAATTCTATTCTATGCGTACTGTATATTATGAGTGGGACACTAAGCTCAGTAAGTGACAGCAGCACAGAGCATGTGAATCAGTGAATCAGCAGAAAAGAAGATGGGGAGCTACTGGGACATGTTTGGAGACACAGATCTTCTCAGAGAAAGGGCTGTGGTTGCATTGGGCTGATACACAAGCCCAAAACTTGGGCAACTTTTATAACCTTTTTTATAACGTCTTTCGTTAGGCTTTAGTTCTCCTTTAAGTAATTTTTTTAGTTAGCATATATTTTGCTTACTATGCCTTATCACTCTCCTTAGTTCACCTTTAGCATTTTCCTCCCATTACCTATGTACACAGTTGTCATTTAGATGATGGGATGTTTACTAGTTGCCTATTATTTGTTCAGGAAAATTACTATGACAACTCCTTCTTTCATATCTCACGTCAGAATGACCAGGGCTCTCAGTCATCTCTTAGAGACAGCCCTCAATGTTCTGTGCACATGGAAACACACTTCAGTAAAATTACTACAGTGCAGAGTAAGACATATGCATATGATTCTGCCACCAAATGGACCAAGCTAAATACAACTAATTGCCCATATATTATAGTATGTTTATTAGTGGGGGTGTAAATCCAAAAATAAAATATTGAAAAAAGAAATTGCCATTCTAAGCAACTTTTGAATATACACAAATTTTCAATGTATATATACTGTATATACAGGGCCGGGCTGCCCCATTCAGGTAAGCTTTCCAGTACCCTCATGTATGTGCACAAACAGAAGCAGATGCACGGAACTGACTGAGCTGGACTAGGAGTAGGCAGCAGTGAAAGGTACTTGCCGGACCCCCCCCCCAAGCTTTACGCCCTAGGCATGTGCCTACTCTGCCTACCCCTGGTTCCAGCCCTGTATATATATGTTATTTGTACTTGTAACTGCAGTGTCTGCTGGTGCCTTTATATTTGCTTATATATGTATATATATGATTTGGTGCTTCTGACTTTTGAAATGATTTCTAAAATAATTTTTTTGTGACCTGTGAAGAAGCTTGGCTGATTTATGTTACTATGTTTCAAGAAAGAATGCCAGCAGTGGCCAAGGGACAGACAAATACAGCTTTCAGTATGCTTAGAATTAAAATAGAATACATTTAGTATTGTATTTTCCAATGTATTATCCCTTTAAGGCTACGAATCAAGTCATTATTTTTTCTCCCAATTTAGATACAGCTCCCCTCCACGCATTCCTTCTGCCCTGTGCAGCTTACAATGTTAAGCCTTGATGCCCAGTGGTAAATGGCCCAAGGACATAATACAGAAATAGAGTCCAATGACTGGTTCATTCAGAGCCACTTAAACTACCAATTGGCCCAGATCCTTCATAGCTGCCCAAAGGTTCCACCTTTTATAAGTGAACCTGAATATAGTGTGACATTTACAAATTTTCCAAGAATTCCAGCAGAATTGTGGCCATGTGGGGAGTGGCATCTGCACCCAATTTGTCGAAACAAAAAAGGTGTATGAAGGTGATTTTTATGTTTTAAATCTGTTACACATATTGACACATCCTGCCATGGGAAGTCTGTAATTACTGTCAGGTTCAGAGTGTCTCTACTGCATCAATTGCAATTAGTTGCACGTGCAAATGATTCAGAAAAGACATGATGGTGCTTAGGGCAAGTCTATGGAAGTGCATATAGAGCATGTTTTGACACAAGTAACTTTAATGAATGCAGTTGGTCTGCACTTGCAGTTCCATTAGTAAAGGAGCCCTATAGTGTGTGTTTTATGAAATAGATGTGGGATACAGATGCGGGCCTAGCCGGCCAGGCGCCCTATGCACCCCAGCCAGGCAGCTTGCCCCCCATCCCAATGTTTTGCACATTAGTGGCGCTCGCGTCAGTGTGCGTGTGCATCAGCTACGTCAATGCGCATATGTGCCAGAAGCACTCACCAGTGTAAGTCCAGTGCCAGGCTGGGTCTAGGGTTAGACAGGAGAGGTAAATTCCCAGTGCACCCAATCTTTGTGCCCTAGGCAGCTGCCTCTTCTGCCTACCCCTAGTTCTGGCCCTGGTGGGATCAGAGTGGCGCTATGAATCAACAGCAGTGGGAGTGGATAAATAAAATACATCTGTTGGAAATAAGAAAGGGCTGATAGAAATTGACCTTGACTATGACCCACAGGGGCATCCTTTGCTACTCTGGAATGCCCTCTTGCCTGGTATCCTGGGCAAATTCACCTTTTGCAAGTGTATGAATATAGCCTTGGGATAATTTGCATTAGAAACCAGTAAAAACAGTTTCAGGGTCTAATTGCCAACTATACACCTAGGCCAGTAAAAACTCCTTTGAGGCGGTATACATGTTTGTGGCCTAAAGGCCGAACTTCACAGGCATCTTTCGTTTATGAGGTCGGAATGACATAACGCACGAGATAAGACAGATGTGGTCAGATATATGGCGTTTTAACCTGGGACTTTACGCTAACTCCCATTAAATTTGGACACCTGCAACCACATCTGTCTTATCTCCTGCCTTATGTCGTTACCAGGCCCGGATTTGTGGAGAGGCCACCTAGGTCTGGGCCTAGGGCGGCAAGATTTTAGAGGACGGCATGCTGCTCAAACGCACCCACATTGGTTCAGAAATGTCAATTTCCTGTGTGCCAATTCCCATGGCTCCGTCCCGATGATAAAGGTTTGAGCAAATAAAAGTGAGTGGACATGGGCGACAAACATCAGCGGGCCTAGGGGTGCCACCTATTTAAATCCGGCCCTGGTCGTTCCAACCTCATCCAATGAAAGATGCCTGTGAAGTTCAGCACTAAAACACCCAACATTCCAAGCTAGAGCACTGACATCTATACTGTAGTAACCTAATTTATAGGTTCAGTTCTCTGATATGCCACTGATAATTAAGTTATTCATTTTTGAATAATCTAATACTTAATAAAAGTGTAAACTTTAGGAAACATCCATCTGTAGCTGATTCAAGGTAAATAGATACAGATGTGCAGGGCTGTATTTACATAGTGGGCACCCCAAGGCCCACTGCCGTTTGCCGCTCCCCATACTCTGTCCTTTATTCTCACATTTCATCATCAGGGCCGGAGCAATGGGGATTGGTGCATGGGAAATTTAAAAAACTATAGCATCTCATGCGTAACCCCAGGGTTTCTGAACCAATGTTGTTGGTGTGGCTGGGCAGCATGCCGCCCCCCTAAAATTCTGTCACCCTAGGCCCGTGCCTAGGTGGCCTTTCCACAAATCCAGGCCTGCTGATGTGTTATATGTGAGGCCAACAAACTTCAATTGTGGCTCACCTTTAAGTTAACTTTTAGTATATTATATAATTACCAATTCTAAGCAACTTATTATATATTGTTTATAGTTTTTTAATTTGCAGTCTGGGGTCATTGATCCCATCATGCTCTGTAAGTTATTGTTATTGCTACTTTTTATTCCTCATCTTTCTATTCAAACCCTTTCCTATTCATATTCCAGATTGCTGAAATTGCAAACTGGAGAGCTGCTAAATATAAAGCTAAACAACTCAAAAACCCCAAATAATTAAACAAAATTAAAACCAATGGAAAATGTTCGCTCTCCACATTATACTAAAATTTAACTAAAAGGTGAACACCCTCTTTGGATTATAAAGCCAACCTTGAATAATCCTATATCACAAGCAAATTGAGGAGATATGAGCCCCTTATATAGCAAAATAGAGTAAACATAGAAAAACCTCTAGCATAACTTATTATCATTACGCTCAGAGCTTTTTCTAATTTTAATGTTTAAATGTGTGCAACCTTACCTTACCCTAACATTGTCTCTAACCAATTGTTTGTCTACCCTTTGATATATTATAACAATGTCCATCTGCTGATTATAAGACAATCCAAACATTCAAAATGGCAGAAGTTCCATGGAATATGACAATATAAAAAGAAAACTGAGGAAAATGTATTGAATTTTACCTTTCGCTCGGGCTCTGAGAACATCCTGTGTATCGGTGGGAAGAACGGAGATGAGGCTGAGCATTATGACAGTGCTATCAGTGAGCGCAAAGACAGGCAGAGACAGACTTTGGAACTATGGAAAAAAGCCCACAGATGCTGACGTCTATAATAAGCGTGCAACCGCTCGCTCTGTCAGGAAAGTAAACAAGAATGTGATTATGGAAGGAAAGTACAGTGGACCAAAACAAGCACTGTGCATGCAACTAATGCAGTGAGATCTATATTAAGTACTTTGTAAGTGCCCTGAATAATAAACATAAGAAGACACCTTGCTACTATACAGAGAGTCCGGGTCAAGCAGGTGTTGGGCAAAGAAGATGGGCTGTGCCAACTCTGAAATACTTAGTTACATCCATCATTTAATCAAGTTATTTTCCTTTTTAAACATGCATGCTGAAGAATGGTATTAAGACTTTTTTCCCAACAGTTAAAAGATTTTTGTCAGGGGGGCCTATAGGCTCCCAGCGGGCGATGTCGGGACCAAGGAGGAAGCTTTAGGGGTTAAAGTCCAAAATTGCAAGTACAAAAGGGTTCAGGCAAAATTGTGATCAAAGTCCAGGCAAGAGTTCAAAGGCAGGCATATCAATATCAAAGTTAAAGTCCAGGCAGGGTCAGAAGTCCAGGACACAGGTAAACAAGAATTATCAGACACCCAGGAATGTTCCAAACAAACGCTATAATCGGGCATCAAGTATTCAAATTTCGCGCCGGGTGCTTGACATCATCACACGGTAAGTGGTGCAGTCAAGGACCTGTTACTGTTTATTCCCTGTCAGAGGTCTGGTGTATTGTATAATGATGGTGCCTTCATCGCATTTAATGAGCTTTACGAGTAACCTTTCTAACTAATTAACAAGGTGTGCTGTCCTATAACCACCAACTATTCCCTTCTGTACCACAAAGTACTACTGATTTTCCCAATATGACAGCTCTTCCATGGAATAAAAAAATACAGTATAACAAAGGGAAAGGCTATAACTCAGGTCCAGACTAGCAATCTGGATAGTCTGGAAATTTTTAGAGAAGCTGCTGTAAATTGCTCTAGACCATTACTTTACATTTTGCCTGTGAGAGACTGTTGGTGTACTCAGTCTGGAGATGCCATAACTTCTAATATATTGCAATCAGAAACATGAGTAATATCAATCTGAGCAGCAAAGGGTGGGCAAAACTGAGTGCTTGGCTTGTCTGTCCTGCCACTCATTCGGTGGTCGTTGAACCCTTAGGCCTGGGTATGGGCATAATTTACAGTAGAAGAGATTCACAGAAAGCTAGGGAAGCACACTCACTGGGCAAACTAGAACAGAGAATGAGCTCCAGGGTTTGTTACTCTTTCTGGTCACATTTATACATCCATGGATAATTTCCCCTATGATTTAATGACAGAGTAAATAGAATATTGTAGATCTAATTTATTGTGGGGATTAAAATATTGTTGCTCAACAATGTGTAAGTAATTCTGGAGGGAAAGTGATGAGTCCTTCAGGCAAGGAGATGTTATTGTACAGATACTGAACAAGGGACAGGTAAAGTCACAAATAGAACCAAGTGAACATAGAGGCAGGAACAGGCAAGAGCAGGACAGAATGCGTGACGAGACAGGACAGACTCAGGACTGAAACAGGATCATAAAAACTGGAGCAGGAACAGGTGTGAAGCAGGCACAAGCACAGGCAAGAAGGGCAAAAGCTAGGGGCAAACCACAGTGCTACATAAGCTAATGCTCAGGCCAAGAAGTGAAGTGATATGATAATATCACCAAAAATTAGAGTGCTCTTACCCATATAGGTGTAATACTCAGCTGGTGTGATGATAGGGGCTCCTTATAGGTTTCTGGCCTGCAACGAGAGATGTGTTTGGGGTCAGAATGAGGATTCAGCAGCTCACTAATTTGAAATCTGAGTTGGCTTATTTTATGGTTATATTCATGAAAATGGGCTGGTACTGTGCTATATGATTAAAAATTAGTAACCATATTAGTATAGGTATGAGCCCTATTATCCAGAATGCTTGGGGCTTTCAAGATAATAGATCTTTCTGTAATTTGGAGCTTCACACCTTAAGTCTATTAGAAAAGCATGTAAACATGAAATAAACCCAATAGGATGGTTTTTGCTTCCAATAAGGATTGATTATATCTTAGTTGAGATCAAGTACAAGGTATTGTTTTATTATTACACAGAAAAAGGAAATCATTATTAAAAATATGCATTATTTGATTATAATGGAGTCTATGGGAGAAAGACTTTCTGTAATTCAGATCTTTCTGGATAACAGATGCCATACCTGTATCAACACAATCGGCAGACCTTGGGGCCACATCTTATCTAGTGTGTTAATTCAATGCATTTCCAGTTTTTTTTAGCAATAATAGTCTGACTCCACCTCGTCTGAGTTCACCCACTGAATCAATAATTTGAAATCTGAGTTGGCTTATTTTATGGTTATTTAATGGCAGGGTTTATGTGCTGGCGTGGTGACGTCAAGAGCAATGGCGTGAAATTGAAAGGGTATAAAAGGGGAATTCAGTGTTCAAGAGATTGCCCGTTGTTAGGAACTATTTGAAAGTTCCTGGGTGTTTAATCCTTGTGATTCTGATGATCTGATTTACTGTGTATTGACCCTTGCTTTGCCTGACTACTCTGATATATCCAATCCTGACCCTTGCCTGCCTGCTTGATTATTCTGACTCTCTCCAATCCTGACCCTTGCCTGTCTGTGACTATTAAATTAGTCGGGGGGCTGGCTTCAGAGTGATTGTAGCTTGGCAGGGCCCCCTCATAAGACACAAACCGGCCTGGGACAACTCTCCCCCCTGAAGGCGGCCCTGAACTCAGTACGGAGTCCGCTGGCTGTATTTCTTGATTGTATTTTACAACCACTGGTACAACTTACATTAAAGGGCGCCTATTGGTTAAAAATGCTATCCCCAACCAAAGGTGCAGGCTGGTAGAGCCAGTAGTTTTTTTCTTTTTAAAAATGTCCCCTGCCAGAGCTATGCTACTCGCACAGGGAGGTGCGAGCAGCCATGTCCGATCACTTGCATGCCTGGGTCAATACTTCCTGCCCGGTTTTCCAAATAAGTAAAACTGGGCGGGATTAGCTTGATTGACGCAGCAATCGGCCAATCGGCGATCGTGTCGTCATAGCTCCGCCCCATGACGTCACGGGCCCGCCCATCGACTACACCGGCCCGCCCACCGACATCACGGGTTCGCCCACTGAGGTCATGGGCCTGCCCCCCTGTCTGGATTCAGCCACAGGAAAAGGTGGCAACCCTAATAGCGCTGGCGGGGGAATTTAATAGTCTGGGGACATGGGGCCAAATACACAGAAAGATGTGCTTAATGTATATGCTGATTTGCATAGTAAAATGTGTTAGATTTGGGATATGCTGGGTCTTTATACCTATGTGAGACTCAAGTAATGCACACAAGATAGCAGCCAATGCAAGGGAGACATTCCCCAACTGTAGTTTAGGAGAAATTAACCAATGGCCATTGAAGTTATGTGACTGCTTAAAAGTGCACTAGCAACCAATGAATTACAAGGGGAGGGCAGTATCAATGTCCAATAGGAAACAAGTAAGGGCAAAGCCTGGGAGTGATGATGTAAGCATATAGGAAGTGCAGGTATAAAACAGGCCACTCCCATTCTTTAGAAAACTGATCAGAGAACAGGAGAAGGACAGGTTTAAATGCTATATAAACTAGCTTTTACAATTACCTATTTAATTCATTTGATGGAAAATGGATTGTCT
>CM044435.1:36863659-36892016 GCA_024363595.1 Xenopus borealis | reverse complement strand
GATGGCATTTGTCACATGTCAATTGTAACATAAAAAATGCAATCCTTTTCTAAAATATCATATTAGAAGTATCTTGTGTAAAGCACTCAAGCTGCAACTTTGTACCTTTAATGGCTCATGGAAATCCTTGAGTAGTTTTTATTTTACAACAAGCTGTTGATGTTTGTCTCTCATGCAGTTGGGAAGACCAATCTTTAGTATTGCAATCAACTACAGGAGACAACTGCTGGTGTGCGGGTTCAAGAAGCTGGTTTCTGTCTATCCTCTGGATGAGAAAAAGACATGCGGACATGTAGTAAACCTTAAAAGAAGTGTCTCGGCTCATAGACATACAGACATTGTACCGTGTATTGTGTGCCTAGACAGTCAGATCTACACTGCTGGGTATGTAAATTATTAATAAAATACTGGCACAGGAAGAATGCGTGAGGATTCCTATTAAAACTGTACATTATGTATGTTCTAAACAGCATTTTATTAGTATCTAAGTATCAATTTGCTGGATTCTTTTATATAGCATTTATAGGGAACAGCCTAAGCTCCATGTTGCATCTATCTATCTATCTATCTATCTATCTATCTATCTATCTATCTATCTATCTATCTATCTATCTATCTAGCTAGCTAGCTAGCTATCATCTTTCACTCTCTCTCTCTCTCTCTCTCTCTCTCTCTCTTTCTATCTATCATCTTTCACTTTCTCTATCTATCTGTCTGTCTGTCTGTCTGTCTATCTATCATCTATCTATCTGTCTGTCTTTGTTGTTAACAACTAGAAGCAACTTGATTTCCCATGAAACTGAAGGAGTGTTTATGTTAAGATTACAGGTATGGGATTTGTTATCCAGAAACCACTTAACCAGAAAGCTACCAATCACAGGATGGTCATCTCCCACAGGCTTTATTTTATCCAAATAATCAACATTTTTGAAAATGATTTCCTTTTTCTCTGTAATAATAAAACAGTACCTTGTACTTTATCTAAACTAAGATATAATTAATCTTTATTGGAAGTAAAACCAACCTATTGGGTTTATTTAATGTTTACATGATTTTCTACTAGACTTAGGAGAACTAAACCCTAAAAATCAATAGAGCTAAAAATGGCATATTTATTGCACCAGCCTAAAGTTTCAGCTTGTCAATAGCAGCAATGATCCAGGATTTCAAACTTGTCACAGGGGGTCACCATCTTGGAAAGTGTCTGTGACACTCACATGCTCAGTGGGCTCTGAATAGCTGTTGAGAAGCTAAGCTTAGGGGTTGTTGCAAATTATCCAGCAGAAAATGAGATTGGCCTGTAATAAAGGTGATACTATAGGGTGGAATATAAAATGTTGATGTTGGTTGCACTGGTTTCTTTGCTGCCATGTAGTAATTATCTGTATTAATTTCTAATCAGCCTTATATTGTGTCATTTCTATTCTATGAGTACTGTATATTGTGAGTGGGTCCCTAAGCTCAGTAAGTGACAACAGCACAGAGCATGTGCAGTGACTCAGCAGAAAAGAAGATGGGGAGCTACTGGGGCATCTTTGGAGACACAGATCTTAACTGCTAAAGGGTTGCAGTTGCTTTTGGCTGGTACATAAGCCCAAAACATAATGTATAACATTTATAGCTACTTCTTTAGTTGAACTTACCTTGTCCTTTAAATAATGAATGTCCAAATTACGGAAAGGTTCTTTATCTGGAAAACCCCAGGTCCCAAGCATTCTGGATAAGATTAAGTTAAGATTGTAAATATACATAGTATAATCAGTACACATTCATAATATCAATTTACCCATTACTTATCATTGCAAACATTGAAAGCTCAATTAAAGTCTAACATAGAATAATGCTAGAAATTCTGTATTTTGTATACTAAATGTAAACATGAACTTACTGCACCAGAAGCCTAATAAGGCAAATGATTTATGCTTTCAAAGTTGGTGCAGGGGGCTGTCATTTTATAACTTTGTTAGACATCTTTGCAAGACCAAGACCATGCACATGTTCAGTGTAGTCTGGGCTTCAGTTAGGAGGTTAAGCTTAGGGATCGTCATCAGGGTGGCAGGATTTTAGGGGGTGGCAGGATTTTAGGGGGCGGCATGCTTCCCAGCCACACCCACATTGGTTTAGAAACACTGGGGATACACAGGAGACACAATAGTTCTTTAAATTTCCCATGCACAAATCCCCATTGCTCCAGTCCTGATGATGAAAATAAAGAGCAGAGTATGGGGGTGACGAACAGCAGTGGGCCTAGGGGCACCCACTATGTAAATCCAGCCCCGATCGTCATAAATGATCAAAACAGCAGGTCAAATAATATTTACCACAGAAGCCAATACAGCAAGACTGATTAATAATTACAATATACAAACTGCACTGGGTCTGTGGATACAAATCTCTACACAGTCGCCGGCTGCTCTAAAAGGAAGCAAACAGAGCCACTCCAGTTCTGGGATGTAAGGTGGGGGGGCTCCCCCCTGCCATTTGAAAGTGTGATCGTTTCCCTGCAGAGCAGTTAGGGACTGTCTGAGGTTTCCTATCTGCAGCTGTTAGAGCAAATAAAACGCAGGGGGAATTTCACTGCATACAGTCAGGATTAGTATAAAAACAGCAGATATTTTTTAATTAAAGTATATTGGAGATAGATTTCTTTTACATTAAAGAAAGTAAAAATTTTTTTTGCCTTTACATCTCCTTTAAATGATCTATCCGGAAATTTTGGCTACCAATTATCTTGTCCTATAGGATTCCACCAACACTACAGGGCAGATCAGTTGAAGGTGGCATTAAGCAACAAACCAAATGGATATAATTAGTTATTGATTTTGAGTTACTGCTTAATATATGTAATGGGCTCTGTATTGTGTTGCTTTTCTCCCCTGCTATTCACATTTTTTCATATTTGTCAACCTTACATGTGCAACTTATTTAGAAACAGGTGTTAAATTGCGCCATTGCAATTATTAATGGGAAACAATAACCAATTATCTTTGATGGGACTACTAGTCAGAAAATGAAGGCAAGGATCTGTTTGGATACTATTACAAACAGGTTTTATATGCAGTACATCTATAAGTATTATACTCAAGCAGTTACACTTCTAACCCATAGGGAGAAAGGTTATTTACTGCTACTGGCTACGACAACCAAAATCACCTTGGACAACAAACTATTAGTAAAGATTTAGCTATGCCTGGGCCCTGTTGATAGACTGATGTCAATTTGGTTTTGTGTTAATGAAACTTTCTGTTCAGTTATGATAGGAAATTTGTCATATTTGACACATACCACACTCCTGATAAAACCAGTCTCATTGTGGTGCACTGCAACTCTCATGCCCATGAAGCAGCCATTACCCACCTACTGCTTGTCCGGGAGCCTGAAAGCACAAGGTAAAAATACGCTTTTTCCCCCCCTTTATTTTATTTTGCTTCTTGCATCCTAGTCATGCATTTCTGCCATTTCATAACATTATATCAGTCCTGCTAGGATAAACATGATGCTTTGTGGTACAGTCTGACTTTGGAGAGCAACAAAGCTCATATAAAAATACAAATCCCAGATTCAGCCAGCATTCGCCCTTTTCCAGGGCCCAACTGAATTAGAATCCTTATTGCATATGTTTTTGTCACAAAACAAGGAAGTAAAAAATGTTTTACACTTTTTACCTTCCTGTCACTAATTTGCTGCACTAATTTGCATATGCAAATTAGGATTCAGATTTGGTATTTGACTGAATCTTTCATGAAGCATTCAGGGATTTGGCCAAATCCCAAATAGTGGATTCAGTGCATCCCTACATGTCTTAAGGTGGCCATACCTGGTGAGATCCTCTCATTTGGCATGGGCCAATAAGCTGCCAACTTAGTCTGTCGGCAGCTTTTATCGGCCCCTGTATGGCCACCTTTACACCATTGTATGAGATTGAATCAAAATGAGTTATATTGCTGCTTTCAATTTGTATCAGGTTTCTGACAGGATCCTTTGACCGAACGATTGGGGTGTGGTCTCAAGATGGACAGTTAATCCAAAGGCTCCACCAGTTCACAGGTGACATCACTGGAATGTGCTACGTAGCCTCAGTCAAACACATTTGGATTGCTTGTAGAACTGGTCACCCTGTACTTCTGGACCCACATTCTGGAGACATTGTAAGTTACTTCTGTATATAATAAACTGCTGTGGAATAGAATGGCATAGGTGTGCTAAATCTTAAGGTGCATTTAAATCAGTATACCAATGGGCAATGTAGGACTCGCATACAATGAGGGTCTTGCATGGTACCTAAGCTGACATTGTTTGGTGTGATACTAACCAAATTATTTATGTATTTGCACAGGTTGAAACTGTGAACTATCCATTTTTTTTCCCTTTTCATGAAAAAAGACACTTGTCCACCAAGTTCCACCAAGACAATCTTGCAAATAAAAAGGCAATCAGATCAGACCCTGGATCAACATTTTAGTGTTAATTGCAGTAGCTTTGTGGATACTCACTTGCTAAAACAACCCTTTATGCTGTCTAATATATGTGTCAGTATAAGCACGTCACAACTGTACAGTTCTCACATTCAAATACTAAAATTACTTATTTTAATCATTAGTTTGTTACTATTATGGCCCCTTTATATATTTATAACTGTTATATCCCCATTAAGCACCTATTCTCTGGTGGTGATGTTGCACAGAGCAGCCAATCAGCAATTAGTATTCAGAAAATATCTGATTGTTTCACTCCACTTTTTACGCAGCATGACAAACAAGCCCCTAAGTGTAGGCTGACACACACTGGATGGATTCAGATAACATACTGCAAGTTAACTTAAAGGTGAACTACCCCTTTAGGTTAAGTTTTAGAATGTAATAGAAGAGTGCCAATAGCTCACCTGCCTCATTGACCAATCAGATCATTGTTATTCACTGATGGTCAGGAAATAGAAACCAGAAAGTGGACAATGAGATTGCATGGGAAGACGTCAGTATGTAACTTATAGTTGCATGCTCTCTACTATCTGGTATAGGGTGAAAGAATGTTGGTATATTACATGGCTATAAAATGTGTCTGCTGCTGTATAGGCGTCATTTACATTTACTGCGGCTCAATGTGCATTGTTCGGCACAAGTTGCAATGATTTTTACTAACAATGCAGCTCCCCCACTACACACACAATTCCATCAAAATTGAAACTTTGATGTACACCAGGATGATGTGCATTGCTAAATCAATGTGCAGTTGTGCATGTGCTTTAGCCCAGTAGCTACTTCCACTATCAAGGATGACACTGTCCATAAGTTACAACAGTATGTGGGAGGGAAGAAGCGGCATCAAGAACAACTATACCAGTGCCAGGATCAGCATTAGATACGATTACCTTTTTCATGCAATGACTACACTTGCCACTAGCAAGTTGTAAACAATCTCTCCATTATCTTTTTTTCAGATATCTGACTTTGTAGAAACCTTTCAAGACCCGGATGAATGTCAACATATACAACAATTAGCATGTAATCCTGAATCCACTCATGTGATTGGTAAGTTATGATCTAGATCAGGGTTCCCCAACCTTTTTGACCAGTGAGCCACATTCAAATGTAAAAAGAGTTGGGGAGCAACACAAGCATGAAAAAGTCCCTGGGGTTGCCAAATAAGGGCTTTGATTGGCTATTTGGTAGCCCCTTTGGGACTGGTAGCTTACAGGAGGCTCTTCTTGGTACTATACTTAGTTTTTATGCAATTAAAACTTGCTTCCAAACCTGGAATTCAAAAATAAGCACCTGCTATGAGGACAATGAGAGCAACATCCAAGGGGTTGGAGAGCAACATGTTACTCGCGAGCTACTGGTTGGGGATCACTGATCTAGATTATAGGTAAACATAAAGGCGGCACTAAAGTGTCTTAAGTGGCTTATATAATCAGTTGTTCTATCCTCTGTCTTCCTTAACCCTTTAGTGCCATCATATCTGACACAAACAAGAAGAAAAATATATGCTGTATATATATGCTGTATATATATACAGTTAGGTCCATAAAAGAGACAACTCTTTTTCTAATTTTGATTCTGTAAATTACCACAATAAATTTTAAATGAAACACATACAAGCACCCCCCTCAAATCCAGTGCTTTTATCTGCTTAATTGACAATGGCATAACGAAGGAATTGCCCACACCTGCCCATGATATAGCCTTTGAGTCAATTGTCCAATTGCTTTTGAGCCCCTGAAAAGAAGTGCTTGTGTTAAAAAAGGCTTTAGTTCCTCACATTTTTATGCAATCTTTTTGTTCAACCCACTGAATTAAAGCTTAAAGTCCGCAGTCCAACTGCATCTGAGTTGTTTCATTTAAATTTCATTTAAATATCATTTAAATGTCAGTGTGGCAATGTACAGAACCAAAATTAGGAAAAAAGTTGTCTCTGTCCAAATATTTATGGACCTAACTGTATGTATATGTATATACAGTATGTGTGTATACGAAATATGTTGCTGCTATAGAAATACATGTTAATAATAATTTATATATATATAAAGTTTGGGGACGTATAAAGGTGTTTTACTTATACAAGTTATCTATAGGTATAACTAGTGCATAAGTACTAGTGTGTAGGCCACACAAGCACCACTATTTTGAGTGCTTGCTACTTTATAAATGGTTTCTTAATATTCTCAGGCACAAGCAAGAATAATCAAGTAGCTGTCTGGAAGTATAACAAGATGGGCTGTGTCACTGTTCTTCAATCAAAGAACCCACTGGAGTGTCTCTCATTTAGTGAGTATGGATTTAGCAGTGCAGCACTATAGAATTAGGGTATATCTGCCAAGCAGCCAAAAAAAAAAAATTATCATGTGAATTTAACATGCCATTGAATTCAGAAAAACTCATTCAAAAAAGTCTATAAGAAAAAAATGGAACTTAATTTGGAGAAAAATCTTTTCTTCTCGAATTGAGTGTTGTCCGTGACTTTTCATGTCATGAACAATGAGAACTTTTTCTCATTGAATTGAATCTGGCCCAATGTGAGAAATCAGCAGTAGGAGAGAAGTCTAATCCTACTCAACACATATCAGACTGGAAGCCATTGATTTAATGGATTTAGAATTATTCTGAGCTCACCAGATATAGTAAAATGTACTTGGGATATTGTATTTGTTTGATTTCTTGAGTCATCCCACTCAGACGGGGATCAATAAGACTGAGATTATTCATAGAACAACTTCCTTGTTCTAAACCATTGTAGTAATATCATATATTAGTATAGATATAGTATTTATAAATTGTAAAGGAATATCATTTGCATTATAGCTATTGTGAATAGTCTCAATAGCATTTTTATTCAACTCTAGTTGAGCTTAAGGGAGTTATAGATAATAATTATTCATTTTTAAATTGTATGTTTGATTTTTTAGCTGGAAAGAAATTTCTTCTGCTCTTCACTGGGGATAGCAAAGGAGTACTTAAAAAGTGGAAAAGAAATGATTTGTCTACATTTACTTACAGGTATTGTGTGACTTGCTCGAATAACAAACATATATATTTACGGTATATAACGCCTCTGATTGAACTCCTTTGCTCTACAAAATAGACGCGTTAAACTAAATTACAGGTACAAGATGAATCTTCAAAAGGTATTGCAATTTTCCTACAAAGAGGGACTAATTATGCAACTGTGTAATATTATAAAAATGGGTTGGTGTCAGAATTGTTCCAAGACATATGGAAAAAAAACACGTTATCGGCCTTGATCTAACTCGACTACAACTAGTACAGAGTATATCTATTACAGGGAGAGCACAGTGGGAAATGCTAAGAGATGCTATTAAAATGATGATAAGGCTTATTCTCTCTCTATATGTTTATAGCAAGTGTAGCTATAATTTTAAAGGGACATGTAGATTTGTTCTTCCGGGTTGAACCCATATACTACCTAATGATCATTATGACTCCTGAGGCTGGGCAGGCTTCAGTGGTAGAGGCACCTAGTGTAAACTGTGTAGAGTGGTGTTGCCCCATACGCAGATGATCGCTAGCAATCTTTTGGGTACATATACACATACTTTTTAAACCAGAATTTGAAACAATCTGGGAAGAGTTGTTTGAATTTTAATATATCCTTAAACATAGTGACTGTTTTCTGCCATAATAATTACTATCTTATCGCTTTTTTGGATTTTTTCTTACTTTTTATCGTTATTTCAAAACTATAATTATGTCAAAGGAAGAGAAAGATACTAAGATAACAATTAATGATAAAGAAGCTGCAGATATGTGTTGCTGCTATTGACTTCTGAATTTAAAGAAAATAAATGTAATTTCATTGGTGCAGCAGTTGAGTTCTTTTTTACGTAACCCTATATTTTCCTCTAAAACATCATTATTTTGTAATTTGCCATTTTAACCATCTATTTTTAGTAAAGAAACATATAGCATAGAAGACACAATGGCAACACGGAAGGGACTACAAAACCAGCAAAAGGAGAAATCTGACCAAAAAAGCAGACCCGTCTCTAGACTTCAGCGAGCCAGAACTGCCAGCATCACGAATAAGGCTTTCACTTTAAATAATCAGATCTCAAACAACACACAGAAAAAGCACTATGGATACACAAAGTAAGAATGGGATCCTATTAGTATGACACACTGCATTGAATTATATCTCCTACCAATTATTCTTCACCATCTGCCTCTTATGTCTGGTTCATTCATGAGGCAAGGTGAGAATACACGAAATGCAGGTATTTCACTAAAATAACTGCTGTCAATTGTCCTAATGTAAGGCAATGTAAGTAGTTTGCCAAGCTGGTAAGATTCAAGGGGAGACAAAATGCCATTTGAATAGCATAATATTACACATTTCTAAAGCAAGAAAATGGAAGAAAAAAATGCAGCATTTTTCATACCAACTGATATTATTTTTCTGCAAATACAGCCATTTAGACAGACCACTGATCACTTCAATATTGGGCAGGTCATTATTCTCTGATGAATTGGACATCCTGGTTATGGCTACTGACAATGGGGATATTCAGCTGTGGGAATTTGATGATCCTGTCACAGGTTCAATTCCTAATGAGATGCCAATTTCAGATGAAGAACAGCTAGAGGTAAAGCTAAAGGTTTTTAAAAGAACAGCAAATACTTATAGTAAAAAAACTTCTTTGGACCAAGTGTGCAATGTCGGCATTCAATAAAGTATAATATTTGCTCCAGTTTTACTCCATTAATATTTCTAATTCCACTCTTATTTTACTCCATCTTTGTAAATAACTGCATTATTAGTTGCTATATTACGGCATCACAATTGAAAAGGCATATTACGGGGCTGAATTATTACAATTTGAGGTTACGGCTTTCCATGACGGAGATTATTTTTTAATCTGAATTTACAAACTCAAGATTTATCAAACAAAAGAACCTCTTAAACTTGAATAAAAACAAAATTGGCAGCTTTAGGGCCCTTACACACGGGCGTTGTTACCTGCGCTCCCTGCGGCTGAACGCAGCAAAACGGAACGCAGGGGAGCGCAGGTATAGACTCACTCAATGCTTTTCAATGAGGTTGTACTCACACAAGCGCATGTAGGCGCCAAATGCAGGAAAAATGCAGCATGTTGCATCTGAACCTGCGTTCGGCGCTTACACGCGTCTCGTGGGTACAGCCTCATTGAAAAGAATGAGGTGCGTCTAGACCTGTGCTCCCCTGTGGCTGAATGCAGCCAAACGCAACGCAGGGGAGCGCAGGTCCAAAACGCCCGTGTGTAAGGGCCCTAAAGCTGGTGAGCTTCTGCAGGATTTAACGAGAGGTTTATTTTCAAAATTCAAGCTATTTTAAAACTCTAGAAAATGTGTGATTATGCAGACTCATTGAATATAAAGAGTAAAATGTGATTTTGGTGCAATCTCGTTTTTTAATTGAAGGTGAATTGGTTTTTGGGATTCAAATTTTGATAGCAATGAATAAATGGCTATTAATTTGAGCTTTTACATTTTTAAATAAGCTTGAGAATACTAAAATACATCTGTTTCCAAGATTATGATCACTGAATGAACTAAACGTGTTCTTTTACATTACAGAAATATGATCGTTTATTGACTCAGGAAGCAGAGAATATTTATGAAACAAACAGAAGCAGTGTTTCGGTTAACAAGTTTCTCTCAGGTAGGATATGAATGTTACTGTTTCTCCAGAGAAGGTTAGCTATGCTTAATAAAAATGGTTACCATCTCTCCCCTGATTGGTGTAAATCTGGCTACATTTTCTGTGTATCTGCAGCATGATTATGATTGTAATCCAAATATGAAATGGTGCATAATGAAGTTAAATATCATGCAAAGCAATTGGTTTTCAGTGACAGTAATATTATTTGTAAATGTAATTGCTATTGATATTAGTGCTTGTCAGGCGATATACGTTTAAGTCTATAGTGGGCTGCATCCGGTGCTTTGGTGCAGCTTTTAAAAAAGCAGTGTCTAAAGTACCACAAGTAGGTCCACTGCCCTATCCCTCTGACCCTTGCTAACAATTTTGGGTACACTACAAGTTGTACTCCTGGGGTAAGCTATAATTGAACAACTATATTTACATCCCCTCTCAATTTCTTGAGACTTTTTTTCACAAAAAACATGGACACAAAGTAAACATAACAGTAAGAACATTGTTTTTCCAGGTATAAAATTAGTAGTATTGTATGTATAGTTTTGGTGTCATTATATGTTGTTACTAGTTTTTAGGGCAGGTCTATAAAAGAAAATGCCTTGATTGCTACTTTATTTAAAGCTGTATGATTTGGTCTTTTCTCTTGTGTTTTATGCCTTGCTGATGGGATAGGTTTCACGTGTAAGAAGGTATTGTCAGCTCATGTTAAAGCTGTATCAGCCTTGGCCATTGTTGGAAGAGAAAGTGGATTCCATGCGATGTATCTGGTGCGTATGAACACTTAGGTAAAACAGGGCTAGTGCACGTTACACACAAAAAGCAGTTGTGGTTAAAATCAGTAACATTTCTGGAAAAAAAACAGGAATTGCTTTGCGTTTAATAAGGACCATACTGTAAACACAATTCCTGTTTATGTTAATGGTACAAAGTGCAATTCCTGCCTGTTTGTAGTTTCATGATTATATAGTTTATACTTTTTTCTAGTAGCTGAGTGGTGGCTGGGACCGCAGACTTTGTGTTTGGGATCTGCACACTGGCTCCCTAATAGAGACTTTCTCCAAGCCTGAAGTGGATCACTGGAGTGAAGACAGGGACGTGGCTTGTGATGGGGCCATTATGGACATGTGTTATTCCCCAAAGAGGTAATCAGCTGCTTGTTGTTCATTTCTGTTTGTCATTTATTTGTTTTTATAACATTGAACCAATCCTTTCAACTTGTCCCATAAAAAAAACAAAACAACAAGACAGTAATAATAAAGAATTAAGCACAGCAAATAAGTCATCATATACAAGCCACTGTCCGTTGGTCATCTGTTTGCCTATACTGAGTTGTTATTCAAATGAAATACTTTGATCGATAAATAATAAAAGGAAAACATGATTATATGCACTTACCCGTCCATGTTTCAGTTCATTTAGCCCACTGGGTGGTGCACACAGGGAGAGTATTTACATTTTCCATGAAACTTTCCCATTTGTGCCATGAGAATCTGCAAAGTTTAATAACAGATACACATCACTATCCAATTAAGAATCATTTCTGCCAGTGCTATATGTTGTGTTTGGTAGCCGAGGATGAGTAGAGTATAACAACCACACTATAATCAGGAGAAATCTGGAGAAAACAAAAGAACCAACATCAATTTACCTGAATATATCCCACAACCCCCTTTACTCCCAGTACAAGAATAAAAGCCTGAACAAAAGAAAATAAATAAATACAAAAGTTGCTCTGTTAAAAAAAAAGTGCTCATGTAATCATTTCTCAGTTTTTCATTGTAATATATATGCTGTTTCTTACAGAAAAGAGTTTGCATATTCATCAAGTGACGGTAAAATCTACATTCGGTGCTTTGCCACTGTCCGCTCTCAGATGACTCTAGTGAATATTCTAATTGGCCATGAAGCAGAGGTTACTTCAATTGTGTGGCACAATCACATAGACAAATGGATCAGTGGGTCTGAAGATGGAACCATCCGAATATGGGTAATATCTCTGTAGCATTTATTTAAAGATAATATCGGTGTGGGCCTGTACTAAACACTTCAAACGAAATACGGGTTTAAAACTTGTTTAAAGGGGTGGTTCACCTTCAGGTTAACTTTTAGTATGTTATAGAATGACCAATTCTAAGCAACCTTTCAATTGGTCTTCATTATTTATTTTTTATAGTTTATGAATTATTTGTCTTCTTCTCCTGACTCTTTCTAGCTTTCAAAAGGGGGTCACTGACACCCTCAAAAAACAAATCCTCTCTAAAGCTGCACATTTATTGTTGTTGCTACTTTTTATTATTCATCTTTATTTCCTGACCCTATCCTATTAATATTACATATTCTCATTCAAATCAATGCATGGTTGCTAGGGTAAATTGGACCTTAGCAACCAGATTGCTGACACTGCAAACTGGAAAGCTGCTAAATAAAAAGCTAAATAACTCAAAAACCACAAATAATAAAAAATGAAAACCAATTACGTATTGTCTCAGAATACCACTCTCTACATCATACTAAAAGTCAACTCAAAGGTGAACAACCCCTTTAATGTCAAGCCAAAAAAAGGTTACAATGTTTCGGGGGCGTACCCCTTCCCTTGAGCAGAAACGTGTGCTGGAGTATTTCATTTGAATTGATTGGTAGTGGTGTCGTCCTCCTATACCCCAAGCACAGTGCAATAATATGAGAGACCATATGATCCTGTACTAAACACTCCCTTACTCTGAACCTTCAAGTTCGGTGGAATACCCATGTCCCAACTACAGCTTTTATGTGTCCCATTACTCCTTGTGCCCTCAGTGCATGTGGTGTATATGCATCTGTTGCTACAGTTGTTTATTTGTGATTTACATAAAGCGGTTTTAAATGTATTCCCAGGCTGACGATGGGTCGCAATGTCAGAGCATCTTGGTTACTAAAGAAGTAGTCACTTGCATTTGTATTGACCAACTGAATGGCTGCATTGTTGCAGGAGTGCAGGACACCGTTAGGTAAGACAACTACAGTTCTATATAGAGTTGCCAACTTTTCTAGAAAAAAATACCGGCCTTCCTATATATATTTAAGTTTTATCCCTATTAATAACATTGGGATCAACCATCAAAAATACCGGCCAGGCCGGTAATATAGTTCTATAATGTCCTAAATGTAGTTACAAATAGGAACAATGCTGTTCAATAGTTTAAACACATTTTGCTGGACTACCTATACCAGCAAACTCCAATGAATCAAGGGTTAAAGCATGCTGGGAGCTGTAATAGCTTAGTAAAAAGTTTCTCCAAAAACTCATTCTCTGTACATGATATAATAACCGTGTGACTAAGACTGCACTGGTAAGAACAATCTCATTGGTGCATCCTTTTGTAATAGTTATGGGAAATATTTATAAGGCCGTGTTCAATATTTTACAAAGGTGTAAAAGAAAAGCTTCAAAGGTGTACAATAAAAGACTTTATGTAAGACTAAAATCTAACAAATGGGCCCAACTGTTTTATAGAGCTTGGGGCAAAGGGGTACCGTTAAATTTCTATTTCAAATGGTCAAAACAACGTAGATAGTGCAGTGTTTTCTATACAATCATGCAGCTTGCATGGATATTTTCTCAATGCAATCAGTAATTAAGTGGTAATTTAGTTGTTGAAATATTTCTGCCTTTGGTCTTATTTTTTGTGCCTTTAGCACATTTGCAGTTCACTTGAAATGAGCACTGTTCACAAAAACAGACTTTAAAAGACTCAGTTTCTCTATTTCCTCCTGCAGCAGTTCAAGGTCACTGCAAGGAGGGTGGTTTAGGGGATTTATTCCCTATGCAGGCAGCCTCTCCAATCAGAAGTTTCCTGCATTGGGGGCCCCCTTTCAGTTAATGGTTCTGCAGTAATGAAAAAAACATCTCTAAGTCCAGTGCGTTTTTTTTTTTTTTTTTAATTGGCTGTAGATCCCCTGTCGGAAAATTAAAGGGGTTGCTCACCTCTAAGTTAACTTTTAGTATAATGTAGAGAGTGATATTCTGAGACAATTTACAATTGGTTTTCATTTTTTATTGTTTGTGGTTTTATAGTTATTTAGCTTTATATTCAGCAGCTCTCTAGTTTGGGGTGTCAGCAATTCGGTTTCTGGGGTACAAATTACCCTAGCAACCCTGCACTGATTTGAATAAGAGACTGGAATATGAATAGGAGAGGGACTGAATAGAATGATAAGTAATAAAAAGTGGCAATAACAATAAATGTGTAGCCTTACAGAGCATTTGTTTTTAGATGGTGTCAGTGACCCCCATTGGAAAGCTGCAAAGAAACAGAAGAAAATTGCAAATCATTAAAGAACTATGAAAAATAAATAATGAAGACCAATTGAAAAGTTTCTTAGAGTTGGCCCTTCTACAATATACTAAAAGTTAACTTGAAGGTGAACCACCCCTTATTTCGCTGTGCAAACTTTTTTTCCAATTTCATCTCAGGGTTTATGATCCAGAGTCGCTGTTACAGGTGCAGTGTAACCTGGGGCACACAGATCTCATTCGATCACTTGTCCACATTCCAGAGTTAAAACAGGTACAGTCTTATGAGATTAACATACAATTAGCCGTCAAGGATATAAATGTTATTATAGTAACCTATTTATTATTGACATTATTAATCAATTATTAAACATTAGCCATCTTTATGAAAAAAAAGTACCCAGCAAATTAAGATTTACGTGTTTGGAACCTGGAAGTTTCAGAGATAATATACTTACAATGCTATTCTACCTTATGAAGAGCAGCACCCATTTGAATATTGACTCCTCCAATGCTCATCATTTGTGGACAGAGTATTTAGACAAGTTGGGTCCAATCGGTCCTGCTTGGTACAGCTTCATCATGAATGGTATCCACCAGCAGTGCTTGGAAACAAAATAGCAATAACTAATGAATTATTCAAAGAGCACCCTCCGCATTTTTAAGCACATAAAGCACTGAATAAACTGAAATATTTTTTTTTCTGTATAGTGCATTTTGTAACCTATTTCTATATAAAGAGATGATTGTTACCAATGTAAAATATGAATGTATGCATATGCATTATTCTGATAAATCAGGGGTAAATATGTAGACAAAAATATCACAAATGGTTATCTGGCTGGAGATACTGCCCCGTGAAAATAACCCATGCAGCACTGTATTGATGAACTGAGATGAGATATGAACCCCTATTTTAGATGATAATAAATGTATTTCATATCTAACTTAAGTGAATAGACCCCTATGTTTTAGCACCTGAGAGCTTATTAATCTTTCTCTTTAGTATATTTCAGCTTCGTGGGATAAAACAGTGAGACTATGGAAGGCATACTACAAAGCAAAACACAATACCAGCAAAAATCATGATAACATCTAACATTGAACAGAAAGAGACTTCATGGGATTAGAGCAGTTTGATTATGCTCAAGCCCATGTGGGTATTGTTGCCAGCCTACAATTCATTCATATTGAACATTTTAAAATGTATTCAAGTTTTCCTAAAACTTCTTTGACCTCCAACCACTCAGCTCTCCTAATTTAGCAACTGAAATATGCAAGAGGATTGTGACTATGAAAAGAATGACCCCTACTAGTAGTTAGTTGCTGTGAATGTCATTTGAAAATGCTTTTTAAAAATGTTTCTTTATTTGCATTTTAACCATGTGTGTCAGTATATACCATGAAACATAAACAATATGCTTGAGGATAGCGTTCCAGTGCTTAAACGGGCTGCTAGGACTAGTGTGCTTGGTGCCAAGAAAATAGAAACAGCAACAGCAATATGGTAACAAGTTCATGAATATCAACCACATCACTGTCTATCAACATCCTCACTGAAACAGTTTCAATATAAGGATAGACCTACAGACTATGGGATCTATTATCTGGAACGCTTGGGTCATGGGGTTTTCTGCATAATGGATCTTTCTGTAATTTGGATCTCCATATCTTAAGTTAGAAAATATATTTGAACATGCGACTTAAGGCCCCCATACACGGTGAATTATTGGCCCGTTTGTGGGGCCATCCCATGGGTTTCTCCAGAAGTCGGGCAGATGTTGGTCGGTCCTGATGCAGTCCTGCGATCTGACTGCCCGTATTGACTGTATTGTGATCTGGTTGTTGGGCTATAGGGCCAACGATAGGATAAGCCCAATATCACCCACCTCAATGTGGGCATATCAGGGAGGGATCTGCTTGTTTGGCGACATCACATTTTAGTGAATTAGTGGCGGGCTGGCGAAAATTCGCCTGGCCAAGCGTGGCGAATTGTGGCAAAGCCGTCGCTAGCGCATTTTCGTTGCTTAGTGAATTTGCACATCACCACCATGGCAGGCCCAAGCAAATCAGTTTTTTCATTTAGCAGCCTCATACACTGTTAATGCATTGCCTGAATATAAACAAGATATATCAAGATTACTATAAATTGCTTGTAATTTTAAATATCATGTAATAAAACTTTTTTTACTGAATCAAGCATGGATATAGAGATTTTTTTGGTATCTGTACTACAAGTATGGGACCTGTTATCCAGAATGCTCAGGACCTGGGTTTTTCTGGATAATGGGTCTTTTTGTAGAATCTTCATACCTTAACTCTGATAGAAAATCATTTAAGCATTAAATAAACCCAATAGGCTGTTGTTGCTTCCAATAAGGATTAATTAGATATTAGTCGGGATCAAGTACAAGCTACTGTTTTATTATTACAGAGATAAAAGAAATCATTTTTTAAAAAATTGGATTATTCGGATAAAATGGTTGTTCAGCCCCATGGGTAAAAACTCAAGCACAGAATGAAATGCATTGCCTTGAGGTGGAATTTAAATATTGCAATGTATAGCATAGTCATGCTTAATCTTTCAGAGGTATACAGTCTTTGCATCCTATATGGTAAATTGCCAAAATCAGGGATATGAATTTGGTATAAACTTGCATATCAAATGTCTCTTCTTTACAAATTGGACTAAATAGTGGGGAAAATATACTAAAATACAAAAAATCAAATGTCACTAGTTGGCCAGGATTGAGTTGACATCTCTTCTAATGCTACAGAGACAAAATGGGGACAGGAGACTGGTAACAGACAGCTTATGTGAGATTAACCTTCTTTTCCTGGGTCAGCATACAACTAATTAGACACTGTAGGGACAAATAAACAAATTAAGTTAACTCTCTACCAGCCAACACTTGACCTCCATTGTTGGACTGGGGTGTCTGGTGTCCACTGAGGTCCATGAGCTCCAATTTCTCCAAATTCTGCCTCCCTGTACCCTGGAACATACTGCTTACCTTACTCCCTCTTGCAGCCACATTTGGGGTGGAGGTAGCCGGTACACGTAGTTCCTGCCAGTGCCTGGATTGGAGGGGGGGGGGCCCACCAGGTTTTTTCCCAGTGTCCCGCTCGCCCAATCCAACCCTGATGACTGCAATGCTTTACATACTTCTTCCCAGGTCTAGTTATTGCCTTGCTTCTGCAACTAAAATCATTGTTTATATGAATGTTCATTACAATGTTACTTAGAATTACATTCAATTCAAATGGGTAATGTTACCATTTAATCAAAAAATGCTCAAAGATTTCTAAACTACTTTTAATTGTGAATCATATTTAAAGCAGAATCTACTACACACTATTCTCTCCACTGCTTGTTCCAATTACTCATATCATTAAAATACTGTATTGTAGGCCGGTCTCCTCCAACCAAAAATCCATTTCCCACAATGCTTTGCATATCCAGTAGTTAACAGACCTGATGAAGACAAAAAAAAATATTAAATGACATAGTTGACAGGCAGGGGTCTGAATATTTTGAGTAACCTGTAATAAAAAGCATAAAGGTTGCCCAGGTGTAGCCATGGGGGTAATTTTCTGCCCAGGTTTCCCCATGGACTCCAGTGTTTTGCTGTTTCACATATGTGACATAAGTCACATGATCAGGGGCAGTTGGGAAATTGACAAAATGTCTAGCCCCATGTCAGATTTCAAAGTTGAATATAAAAAAATCTGTTTGCTCTTTTGAAAAATGGATTTCAGTGCCAAAATCTGCTGGAGTAGCAGTATTAACTGATGTTTTTTAAAAAAAAACATGTTTTCCCATGACAGTCTACCTTTAAGCTAACTTTTAGTACGTTATGGAATTAATAATTCTAAGCAACTTTTCAATTGGCCTTAATTTTTTTATGACTATGAAGATTCTCTTATATAATCATTTTTGATAGTTTTCAAATTATTTGCCTTCTACTTCTGACTCTTTCCAGCTTTCAAATGGGGGTCACTGACCCCATCTAAAAACAAATGCAATGTAAGGCTACACATTTATCGCTACTTTGCATTACCCATCTTTCCAGTCTCTAATTCAAATCAACCCATGGTTGCAAGGGTAATCTGGAGCCTGGCAACCAGATTTCTGAAATTGCAAACCAGCAACAACTAAACAACTAAATAACGCAAAAAAACACAAATAATAAAAAAAAATTAAACCCATTCGCAACTTGTCTCAGAATATCACTCTCTACATCATACTACTAAGTAACTCAATGGTGAACAACCCCTTAGATTTCAAGAAGGGATTATTATTACATTTCTAAATGCTAACAAGGTCATTTATTATTAAATCTGAAATGGTAGATGTGCAATGCCAAAAACAAAAAGCTTCTGAAGCCAGGGCTCTGGATATGATATCTGGCTTCTCCCATTACATTAAATTGAAATAAGACTTCTGGGCATCTCAGCAGCATTAGCTTTAAACAAAAGACACACCCTGCCCCTGTATTATAATGGTGGGGAGTGCAGGAAATTGCGTGCTGTGCTGGATCATACCTGTCTGTAAGTGCTCTGCTTATGAAATAAAGATAAGGAGTATGCAGAGAGGCTAAAGCTTGGGCTTAAATGTATTTCATATGTTTGTAGGGGCAGTAAGAATGGTTGTTGCCTAATGAACCTTTGAAACGTGGCAGATGGCTGAGGGATTAGCCAGGTAATTATTTAATGCTGATCAAAAAAAAAGAGCAGCTAAACCTGGCTGCCTAATCCCTTCTGCATGCCTCCCCCTAGGAAATGTGCTACACACAAGGTAAACTGTGTAGACAAAGGAAGGATCAGCCCAACGTCCTCTGCCATCATAAACAGAGACTCCTTACTGCTTTGGGGCAATTAATTTTCCTTACAGGGATACGCCTACAGAGAATGCAGAATTATGGGTGAAGTCCAAAAGGTAAGTTTGCTAGATAGAAGTGTGGAGCCAACGTAAATAGTGCCATGATAATCGACCTTTCACATACCTTACTGCATAAAGTCATAAAATCATTACAGGGAATAAAGTGGTCTTGTTTGCTGAATTCAACCCATAAGGTACAGCACTACTGTCTGTTACACAGTAGCAGATAAAACAAAATAATCTGTGATTGAGCAATGCTGGGATGAAGGGATAAACAAGATATGGGGTAGTTAGTTGTACTACAATGGATGGGTTTTTTTCTTAATTGGGTATAGGATCAGTTATACAAGAACCCATTTTCCAGAAAGCTCCAAATTATGGAAATGCTGTTTCCCATAGACTATTTTTATCCATATAATCCAAATTTTTAAAAATATTTTCCTTTTTTTCTGCAATAATAAAACAGTGGACTAAGATATAACTAAGTTATAATCAATCCTTACTGGAAGCAAAACCAGCCTATTGGGTTTAATTCGTGTCTTCGTAATTTTCTAGTAGCCATAAGGTATGAAGATCCGAATCAAGGAAAAATCTGGATAACAGGTCCAATACCTGTAGTACAAATCATTTATAACTTGCATAATACTAATCCTAATGTTTCTGGACTCGTCCCTTCTTTCTTTTTCTATGTTGTTGTCTTGGTCCTATTGGCTCACTGATGGACTGACAATGCAAGAATTTGGATATGATCTTCCTCAAAGTGGAATGCATTGATGACCATTTACATAATTTGCCTCTAGCCACCTTTTTCTTGGCATCTTTTGTATTGTATTATCTGGAAATAATTTCTGTACGGGCTTGCCAACAATTTATAATGATTAAGGCTTGAAGAGTTAAAAGGTTGAACTTGACGGACCTTTGTCTGTTTTTTCAACCTAACTTACTATGTCATATAAGAGATTAATTATGAAGCTAGTGAAATTTGCACTGAATCCTCCATATGTTTACCCTCAAAGCAATATTATTTCCCAGAATTCCACAGTCATTGGGGCACCAGCAAAGTAGTGTTGGGCCTCAATCTGTGTGCGGTGCAGCAGAGCAAATGCCAATTTGTGTGTACATTAGTAAACTGCATGCAGGTTGTGGCTGCATATTGATTTTTGCAATGTGGATGCGAATTAGGACTTTTTTACAGTGATATGTTGGAAACGGCTTTGGAATGCAAACAATTGTGTGTGTAACTGACAATCTGTGTGTTAGGGCCCGTACACACGAGCGTTTTGGACCTGCGCTCCCCTGCGTTGCGTTTGGCTGCGTTCAGCCGCAGGGGAGCGCAGGTATAGACGCACCTCATTCTTTTCAATGAGGTTGTGCCCACGAGACGCGTGTAAGCGCCGAACGCAGGTTCAGACGCAACATGCTGCATTTTTCCTGCATTTGGCGCCTACATGCGTTCGTGTGAGTACAGCCCCATTGAAAATAATTGAGTGCGTCTATATCTGCTCTCCCCTGCGGCTGAACGCAGCAAAACGCAACGCAGGGGAGCGCAGGTAAAAACGCCAGTGTGTAAGGGCCCTTAGGCAAATGCCCGATGGGCCGCTTGCTTTAAAATGAAAATGAGAAGCTCACATAAAAATGAAAATGATGTATGTCTTTAATATGTAAATGAGATAATCACTTTAGAAATGTAAACGAGCTGTCCGTAATAGCCAGCCACAGCTAAGCAGAGATATTTGTTGCAAGGACCAGTTCCAGCACACAGGGTGTATAATGTTGCTAGGGATTATGGTGATGGACTCTTAACTTAAAATATCTATTAATAAACACTAGTTCTAGTCAACCTTAGGATAGGAAATATATATCATGCTTTGCATGTGCGTGAATACATGAGCTGCTTTAATACGTTTGACAGGGCTGCTTTTTCCTCCCAGTCCAGCCCCGGTGTGTAATCACAACATGCAAATGGAGTTCTTAAATAACACCTTCTCATGGTGGGTGTTAATTCCAGGGATACCTTGTCTCCATGGACCCTGTGCCAACATACATTATATTGTATTGCAACTTGCGATCATAAATGAACCCTATAGTCGTCATAATGTTTTTTAGCTAAAATAAAAAGTGCAAGAAATCTGATGAATTCTAAATTTGAATAGAGAGAATCCCCATCAAACAGAATACTGCAGATTATCGTGTGGAATTCCAGCTTCTGATTTCACTTGTGTTTGTCCCCAACATCACTCTCCTACCACATTCTGCACAATCTCTGACTATATTTTTCCAAGTATTCTGGTCACATATGTAAGCACTGTGCTGATCTTTAAACATCCCCAACAATAACATGTAAATCCAGTGTTTCTTAATCTTTATTTTGAGTAATAGTCTGAAAATCAATTGCCCATCCCAATAATTGATTTCAATGTAATAATACACTTGGTTGTAATATAACTGTCTTTTCTGTGATTCATTGTAACCTATAGATTACACTATGTTAAAATAAATTGTGTTTTTAATTTGCCTCTTAAAACAGGTTTTGTTACAACATAAGAATTGACCTGTGCATTTAGTTTTGTTTATCGTGGCGTGAAAATATTATGAGTTTCTAAAGAGGTAACACTGCAGGATAAGGGGTTGTATTTAATCCATGTGCTGGAACCAAGAAATGGGTCTCCATTCTTGTTAGGCCATAATAATCCCCTTTAACAGAGTTAAATATCCCCTAACATATCAGAGCAGGAAAACCTGCCAAAAATTAAGACGTAACCACATATACATACAGATAACTTCCATACTCCAACATTCTATGGCATGTTATTGTGAATTGTGTATTGTGTGTGCATTAATGTGAATGTTGCAACAATTAGAGGCTTCAGTAGAGGAGCTACAGTTCCCATTGGGAGCCAAAAATAAGAGCATGTCCAGCACAGTGTATAAGCATAGACTGGAGTAAAACTTTATTCCTGGGATACTGAGGTCCAGGATTAAGATCATGGGGCCCCAAACTTCTAAGTAAGCAGGACCCTCCCCATAGGGAGACCCAATTGTTAATCCACTGGTCACCTAAGTCACCTAGTGGACAGCCCAATTAAAATGAGTATCCAATGAAAACATTATCCCCTGTATGTCATGCCCTCAGTCTACCCCAGTCTCTTCCCAATTATGTCAAAGCTCTGTCCACAACATAACCAAACCCTACCCACTCCCTGCAGTTCTGCACTACTACAGGAAAATTACTATTGTCCAATTCTGTGTCCCCACTACCATGGAGTCCCTGACTGCTGTACAACCTGATAGCATTCCTGCTTTGGTCTCTGTAGCTTGAGATACACTGACCTCTATATCTGCACAACTGTACTAGCTTTATCTGTACTTCTGGGATATTGAAGGCTCTTATACTGGTGGGATATTGGGGGGCCCTGAACGGTTAACCACTAGGGGGAGATGTCTAAAGGTCAGTCAGGTTTATATTTTGGTGCTAATTTTGTACCCTAGATGACCTTGAAACTGTTGTTGTTTTAATATAACCTTTTTAGAAGCTAAGGTGGCCACATAAAGTTTGGACCATAAAAATTCTAAAAGGATCTACTACTGCTTAGTAATGGGAAGAAGGAATTCAGCTATTTTAAATGCTAATTTGATTATCAAAGAGAATTGTCACTGGAATCTCTGCATAGTTACATAGTTAAATTGGGTTGAAAAAAGACAAATTCCATCAAGTTCAAGTCCTCCAAATGAAGAACCAGTATACACACACACACACACACACACACACCCCTCCATACATCCCCTTAAATTGTTTATGCCCATAGCTATACTAACTGTAGAGCAGGCCCGGACTGGCAATATGTGGGTTAGGGCAAATGCCAGATGGGCTGCTATAAGGTCCCATAGAAAGTCAGTATTTAGTGGGCTGGTGAGGACTGTTTGGGCCTCTATGTGGGCTGATTGGGCCTCTGTGTACCTGAAATGCCAGGGCCTATTTTGATTCTCAGTCCAGTCCTGCTGTAGAGTTTAGTATCACAGTAGCCTTTGATATTTTTTCTGTCCAAAAAATCATCCAAACCCGTTTTAAAAGCATCAACAGAATCAGCCATCACAACATCACCCGGCAGTGCATTCCACAACCTCACTGTCCTCACTGTGAAGAACCACCTACACTGCTTCAAATGAAAGTCCTTTTCTTCTAGTCTGAAGGGGTGGCCTCTGGTGATCCTCTTTATGGGTAAAAAGGTCCCCTCATATTTGTCTATAATGTCCTCTAATATACTTAAAGTGTCATGGAAAAAATACAAATATGACTCTCTGAGCATAACTGTATATGACAATATGGGGAGATTCATCAAAGAGTGAAGTTAAGAGTGAAGTTCCACCACTCTCCATTCATTTCTATGGGATTTTTAAAGGCGTATTCATCAAAGGGTGAACTTTCACTTCACCCATTGATGAATTAGCCTTTCAAAATCCCATAGAAATGAATTGAGAGCTGTGTAATTTCCCTCTAGTGGCGGAACTTCACTCTTTGATGAATCTCCCTCATATTGTCATACACAGTTATGCTCAGAGAGTCATATTTGTATTTATGTGTGTTTCTTAGAGAAAAAAAATCAAACTAATTAATATTATGCATTTACTTGTTTAGGGTTTGCTGTCACTTGTACAAGAACTGAAGTCATTAAACAGTTTTGATGAAAATGGAATAAGAATTGTTTTGCTGGGACTGGACAATGCCGGTAAAACCACCATTCTGACCAGGCTCGCCTTGGAGGAAATCAGCAGTATCACTCCCACCCAGGTACTGCTTTGGGGTAGAAATTCATTTTATTTGGGTGCGCTAGAATATGCTTGGGGTTAGCTTTGGTTCATCATTCTTACTTGTAATGAAACAATAGCATAAACTAAGGGGCAGATTTACTAAATTCACATGAAGGATTCGAAGTTCGATCAAATTTTCAAAAAGTTTTGAATTTTCGAATGTTTTTGAAGATTTTGACAATTCGATCGAATCGAATAAAAAATAAAAATCTATTCGAATATTCGACAGTCAAAGTACTTCCCCTTTAAATTTTTATTCGACTGCCTAGTTCGCCAGTTTCAACCAACCGAATTGGATTTCGAATTGCGTTAAAAATCTTTCAAATTCGATTTCAAAGAATTTTTATTCCCTTACTATTCCCATGGTTGAATTCGCAGGTTTTTTAACCTTTGAATTCGACCCTTAGTAAATTTATTAGTATTTATTTTCTGTTTGATGGCTCAGCTGTAAAATGCCCTGGCTATACATATCTGAATACCATTTTCAGGGCCGCAGGGTCATCAGAACCAATTTGTGAAGGCTTAGAAAAAAGCTAGATACTGGGGTAGCGGAACTCACTTCACTAGTGAGAAACCATCGGGTCAGATAAGATCTGAAGATGTCAGAACAGGCAGCCAGTCTATATAGAGAGCACCCAGGAACTCAGCAGAATGAGATTGGACAATCAGAGTTGGGCCCAACTCTAGCACTTATTGCAAGATTTGGTTGGGTTGAATCCTTAGGGCAGAACTACACCAACAATTGCGTTCTGTTTTCAGCGCATCCGACGCTGGGAGTTAAAACGCATGCGATAAGTTGCATGTGACAACATCAAATGAAATAATAGAAAGTCGTTTGGTGTCGCACAGTTGATCCAACACGACACGACTGTCGGATAAAAATGCTGTTAGCTGCATCTTCATCCGACGACTTTCTATTAGTTGATCTTGTTGCATTCGACTTATCGCATGCGTTTTAACTTCCAGCGTCAGATGCGCTAAAAATGGAACGCAATTGTTCGTGTAGTAGAGATCAAGTTTGGTTCACCTGTGTTACTTTAAAGATCTGGAAAAATGCTAAATTTTTTGTTGGCAAAAAATTTAGCATTTGGTATGTATCTCACATCTGAATATGCAAATTATGGATTTGTTTCAGTTCTGTATTTAGCCAATCATTTCTTGCAAATTTAGTATTCAGACAAATCCAAAAATGATGCATCTCTATCTAGCATCCACTTTAATATTTATCTATACATATGACTCTTTACTCTTTGTAATGCCTTTTGCAGAAGGGCTGTTATCTTTATGTCTCTATAACATGCAGTTAAAGCCAGTTACTTCTCATTTCAGGGATTTAACATCAAAAGTGTCCAATCCCAGGGTCTGAAGCTAACAGTCTGGGACATTGGGGGTCAAAGGGCAATACGCACGCATTGGAAAAAGTACCTCAGCAGCACAGATCTACTGGTGAGAGGCTTGTTCCTTGGTCTGTGGAAAAGTAATAAAGTAAATGTCTGCTGTTAGAAATTACAGGAAACACACGGCTGTGTGCATAGGAAAGGTTATGCCTGAGGTACCTATGTCAATAGTCAAGCCAGGTATGAAAGTACCTTAAACCACTAAAGGTTTTGCATGGTTTAGAATTTAATATACACATTTATATATACATATTTATTAGGGATGCACCGAATCCAGGATTCGGCCTTTTTCAGCATGCTTCGGATTCGGCCAAATCCTTCTGCCTGGCCGAACCAAATCCGCATATGCAAATTAGGGCCAGGGAGGGAAATCACGTGACTTATTGGCACAAAACAAGGAAGTAAAAAATGTTTTCCCCTTCCCACCCCTAATTTGCATATGCCTAATCCAAAATTGGGGATTCAGTGCATCCCTAATATTTATATTTAAGAGCTTGGAGTAAACTTTATGGCACATTGGCCAATTGCCTTAAGCAAATAAACTGTAGGACTGTCTTATTAAGTGTGGAGTGTTGAAATGATTGCATCAGGGATGCAAAAGAATGCAATTAGCGGTGTGCTTGGGGCAAGGGTGCCAAAGGCAGCTCACTAAATCTTATTTTTTTATTGCAGATCTATGTAGTGGACAGTGCAGATCGAAAACGCTTTGAGGAAACAGGACAGGTAAAGCCTGCAAAATTATAATCTTTTATCATATATGTAACCTTTAACAACTGGATTTATTAGCTTTATCTCTAACATAAAAACAGTGCAGTGAGCCATTTAAACTATTTAGCTGTTAGATTTGTCTAATTGTCTATTTGCTCCATTTGCAACAAATGCATGTTCCTCTGTGATATGAAATGATATGCAATGGTAAGTGACTGCCAGCAGTTCCAAGTGTTTTGTTTTCCACAGTTTGACACAATACTGACCTGTGGCTAGGGTTGCCACCTGGCCGGTATTTTACCGGCCTGGCCGGTATTTTTGATGGTTGATCCCAATGTTATTAATAGGAAAAAAAGATGAATATATGGGAAGGTCTGTATTTTTTTCAAGAAAAGGTGGCAACCCTACCTGTGGCCCTTCAGTATATAAAGTTCACCCTTTTATCAGAACAGTTAAGTTTATTGTTGTGTGGGACACATTGCCACATCACCTTTAACTACAGAAGAACAATGTACAACAAATGAAGGTGATTGCACAAACTCATGCCTCTTGTGTGGCTATATAAAGGGAGGCAGGCATGACTTTTTTTTTTTGAGGACTTTATCTTGTTATAACAATGGCCAATACAATATATTTACTTGTTTGACTTTGAGTGTGGGGTTTGCTAACTTAAGGAAGGAAATTCCTATTTGTTCAATAATTATATGTGAGGATCTCTTTTGTCTCTTTAGTCCCCAACTGTTGGTGTTTAGTGCTGGGGTGAAAAGGGTTTGGGTCTGACAAGTGTTCTGTCATTAGGGAAGACTATGTGGTGTATAGAGCACTACAGAGGGTCAAACCTGAGATACCTGCATTGAAAAATATAGTGTGTCTCCCTTTTAATTTTACCAAAGTCTGAAAGGATATCTAACGGCGCTGTACAAAAGCAGTATTGACTATAACAACAGATGGATGTAATGAGTGCCATGGTATAATATTGTCATTGTGTTTTTGAGCTTTTGAGAAGAATACAATCATCTAGAAAAAGCTGGTCTTGCTAATTCTGTGGAATTGCCTTCTAGGAACTGGCAGAATTAATAGATGATGACAGCCTCTTGGGGGTTCCTCTGCTGGTGTTCGCCAATAAGCAGGATTTACTGACTGCAGCCCCTGCAGCTGATATTGCCGCGGGACTAAATCTACACACGTACCGAGACCGAACTTGGCAGATCCAAGCATGCTCAGCCCTCTCAGGAGAAGGCATCCAGGTAATAAGTCTTCATTTAAATGAAAGCCAGAATTAAATATAATCAACTCCTGAGAGAGGCATATATACTGTTAGTGGCCAGGAAAAAAAGGATTAAAAAATATACGTTATGTGGATTTTTCGGCTAGGTGAAATAAATTAATTTCCTCAATTTACTGCAGCTTAGGTTTTTAGCACTTCCCTTCAGCTGGCATTGGGTTTAATATTGATTTCTTTGTTCAGCTGGGGATAAGGACTTTTAGAGTATACGCTTACTGATTCAAATACATTGTAAGAAAGGTTTTAAGTGCCCTACAAAATATTTTTTTTTTCCCATTCTTTACGACAATTAGAATTGTACAAGGTGGAGAGGAGAGAATTTCCTGACAAACTGGCACACATAGCAAAGTTGTCTGGCTTTTTAAATGTGCTTATTCATCAGAACTGACGGTACTGCTTCGAGTAGTCACTTGAAATAATTTTCTATGGGGCATTTAATTTTAGCAAAAACACTGGACTATAACACCAGACTGATTATTGCCTGCAAAAACAAATCACCAAACGCTTTAAAGTTAATAGGTTAATAGGTAATTTGTCGCCAATTAGATATTTATTGTAAAAAAATGTTGCTGATTTTTAATATGTGTAATATTGCCTTCTCTTTAGGATGGGATGAACTGGATATGCAAGAATATTGTTGCAAAGAAAAAGTGAAAATCATGCAGAAGGTTTTATGGCATCTTCTGCTTACCAACCGTCGCCTAAATAATTCATTGTAAGCATTAATAGCAAATGATGCGATTGTAAAATAAGGCATATATGCAATAAAATACTCAAGAAACACCAGTTGTCCTAGAGTCTTCTTTTCCTAAGGGTAGGGACAGACAGGGAAATTCGGGGAAATTTTGTCGCCT
>CM044435.1:36834636-36846266 GCA_024363595.1 Xenopus borealis | reverse complement strand
TAGGGGCGCCACTAGGTAAATGCGGCCCTGGGGGAGGAGTTAACAATCTAGACAGATATTATTGTGTCATGGATCGTGGCAGTGATCAGGCCAGTTAGACAAACTAGGCCATGTCCCTTCACTGTTTTCAAAGCATCTGTATGTGCCAATTTGTGATTATAATTTTTACCAGTATGGGACCTGTTATTCAGAATGCTCTGGAACTGGGGTTTTACAGATAAGGGATCTTTCTGTTATTCCAGCTCCATACCTTAAATCTGCTAAAAAAAATTATGTAAAGATTAAACCTAATACGATTGTTTTGCCTCCGGTAAGGATGTATTATATCAACCGCACAGTATGGTTTTATTGTTATAGAATAAGGAATTTTGTTTAAAGGACAACTATACCCCTCACACAATGTAGGTCTCTATAAAAAGATATTGCTTAAAGGGCACCTATTGGGGTAAAATGATACCCCCAACCAAAAGTGCGGGCTGATAGAGCCCGCATACCGGTTGGGGGTTTCACTGTTTTTTTTTTTTTAAATATGCCCCTCGCAAGCGCTAGCGGCCCCGCTCCGGGAGGGAGCTCCCGAAAAGAGCAGCTGTCTCTCCATAGGCGCGCATGCACAGAATGAAAAAGCGGCCTCAATTCTGGCAGCTTTTCATTGTGCGCATGCGCGTGACGTCATTAAGACGTGCGCCTATGGAGAGACGGCTGCTCGCTCCGGGAGCTCCCTCCCCGCACTTTTGGTTGGGGGTATCATTTTACGCCAATAGGTGCCCTTTAAAATCTGCTGCTGGGGTTATATCACTCTAACTTGCAGTACAGCAGTAAGGGCTGACCTCCATGGATGGTTCCTGTCGGATCCAACGTTTGGCGGCAACACACGCATCAAGTCAGATGCGACGAGAAGCAAGGTAATACAAAAGTCAGATGGCGTTGCAGCGTGCATCCAACACGACTGTCTGATGCAAACGCTGCAAGCTGCATCAGACAGTCAATGCCGTGTACATGCTGAAACACCATCCAACTCTTGAATTACTTACCTTGTTTCCCATCGCATCCAACTTGACACTTACGGTTTGTCGCCGAGCGCCGTATCCAGCGGAAACGCACGGAAATAGTCCATGGAGTTCAGCCTTAATGAGTGACTGAAGTTTATTCAAGCGCAAGTCACATGACCAGGGGCAGCTGGGAAACTGACAATATGTCTAGCCCCATGTCAGATTTCAAAATGAAATATAAAAAAATCTGTTTGCTCTTTTGAGAAATAGATTTCAGTGCAGAATTCTGTTGGATCAGCACTATTAACTGATACTCTACTGTCTTTCCAGATACAAAAACTTGGCTGCTGCCTTTGCAAGTTCAAAGGACCAGTAACCACATTTTTTAAAATACTTATTTCCCCCCAAAATAGTTATAGGTAAGGCTTACTACCCCTTGGCTTTTTTCAAATCTTCAGCTTGAAATAGGCAGCTTGAATTCCTATGCACTGAACTGAAAGTCAGCTTTGTAAGGTTAATCTAAGGAACCCAAGATTTTTTTCAATGTCTGCAGCTTAAATTTATGTTTCTTTTCATCAGCTTTGGGGGTTATGATTTTCCGTCAGCTGTGGGACATCTCTATGGTTGGGGTTAGTGTCTCTTTAAAGGGGTGTTCATCTTTAACTTTTAGTATGTTATAGAGTGGCTGATTCTGAGCAACTTCAATGATTTCCATTTTTCTTCTGACTCTTTCCAGCTTTTTATCAAGGGTCACTGACTCCATCTAAAAACAAATGCTCTGTAAGACTACAAATGTACTGCAATTGCTACTTTTTATTACACCTCTTTCTGTGCAAGCCCTCTCCTATTCATATTCCAGTCTCTTTTAATTATTGCATGGCTGCCAGGGTAATTTGGTCCCTAGCAACCAAATTGCAAAATGATAGTTGCTGAATACAAAGCTAAATAACTCAAACCACAAATAATAAAAAATGACAGCTAATTACAAATTGTGTCTACATCATACTAAAAGTTAACAAGGTGAACAGCCCCTTTATATCAGTGATTTTCAACCTTGGTCCTCCAGCTGTTAAGAAACTACAAGTCCCACAATGCATTTGCCTGACTGTGGCTGTCAGACTCCTTCATTGCATTGTGGGACTTGTAGTTCCTTAACAGCTGGAGGACCAAGGTTGAAAATCACTGCTTTATATAACACATACATTCTATCAGGTCTTGCATTATGTGATGAAAGCCTTGCGTGGGTGACATATACATTTATCTTCTTTATAACTGTACTCCAGGTGAAGGATGAAGAGGAACAACAGGCCAAAGTAATAAAGAAACCATATGTTCTGGAAGGTAAGGAGGATTCGTTTGTTACCTTGTGTGGATTTTACAGTCTAGAAGACATGGGGCAGTAGGGAATCTTTGAAGAACTGTAATGATTTGAGGTGTTGGTGATTGTCTGCTAAAAAAAAAAGTAAACATTACACGACTTGGCAGGACCGACCTCATGTTTTATCATCTTTTTTTAAAAGTGAAATGCATTGAATCCAATAATATGAATTGTTCTGTGTAAGCTGAACTTTATGTCCATTTGACAGGACTCCAAGCCTTGGCCAGCCTGCCTTCCAAACAGACTATGGGCATTTCTTCTGACATGATTCTTTATGTTCGGCACATGGTTGAAAATTATGGCGAAGACTACAAGGTAAAAATGTGCTGTGGTGTATCTAGTAGAGGAGAGGGAAAGTGGATTCTACAATAGCCCATTAAGGCTACCTTATCTACAGTGAGTTGTACTGAGCCTCTGAAGCGTTGGTGAAGTTTAACTGTGCAGAGGCTCTGTGGAGTGGTACAAAGTAAAAGGACTGGACTGTAGCATGGGTGTTTTCATATATTAGATTATTAAAGGAAAACTATACCCCCCAAACAATGTAGGTATCTATAAAAAGATATTGTATAAAACAACTTGTATGTAAAACCCTGCTTCATGTAAATAAACCATTTTCATAATATACTTTAGTAGCATGTGCCATTGGGTAATCATAAATAGAAAATTGCCTCCTGGGATCGTATGATTCAACGGTGCACACAAACATACCAAACAAATTATAAAGTTAGGTCACGTGAGCCAATTAACAGACAGAGTTCTGTCTTATGCTTCCACACTTCTTCCTGTTACAGTTGTAGTATTTCTGGTCAGGTGATCTCTGAGGCAGCACACAGACCATCACCAAATGGTGGTTCAAGGTAAAAAGGGCAAGATTTACTTAAATATATAAACCAGTTTGGTAAGATTCTTTACTATGCTACTCAATTTGATCTAAACAATATGTTGCTCAAGTATTCATTTTGGGGTTATAGTTTTCCTTTAAGAGATTAAAACTTGTGTAAAAGACTCCCACCAGTGTAAATATGAGAGAGATTTTATAATCTGACAAAGCAGACATTTACTTGAGTGATAAACTCTTAAGAGGACTTGGGTTTTTTTTTAAGCGCTCTTACACACGTGTTTTTATCTGCACTCCCCTGCGTTCAGCCGCAGGGGAGCGCAGGTATAGACGAACTCTATTTTCAATGGGGCTGTATTCACGCAAACACATGTAGGCGCCAAACGCAGGTTCAGGCGCAACATGCTGCATTTTTCCTGCGTTCGGCTCCTACATGCGTTCGCGTGAGTACAGTCCCACTAAAAATAGAGTGCATACCTGCGCTCCTCTGCGGCTGAACGCAGCAAAACGGAGTGCAGGTAAAAACCCCCGTGTGTAAGGGCCCTAAATCCGAATCCCCTTCTGAAATGAGATTGTTCAGATGAGCTGTCTGACCTTTCAAACCTGATTGAGCAGATTGAGAGGATACTGTTTTTGCTGTAGCTCATTAAGCTTTGGTCTGTGCAGGCAATGGCCCGGGATGAGAAGAATTATTATCAAGATACACCAAAACAGATCCAACGCAAAGTCAACTTGTACAAGCGACATCACTCACAAGACTACCAGGCTCTAATGGAGTCTCGTGTAATGCAATAAAACATTCCATTGTGAGGAGGACTGTTCATCTGACAGAACATGTTGCCAATTGGAGGACAACCCCCAGCCCCTCAGTCCAGATCTCATGGAACCCAGTACATAACAGCATTCAATCCTGGTATTCATGAACTGCTTACACCTGAATCATATGCCAACCAGCTGGGAATATTAGTCTGCAGTGACATACTGTTATGAATACATGTTAAGACATTCAAATGTTAGCACCAACTCATTTTATTACATATATAGAATTTTAACACATTGCTCTTCCTTGTCATTTATAGCTTACAGTAGTGATTAATTTATACTAGAACCCTGAAGGTGTGTGTGGACCAGCACACACTATTCCACTAGGTGTCCCATATTTTTGGCACACAGTTTGTCAGACCATCTCACAAATATATGTGTCAGTGCTGCAACAGGAATAGATCTCCTGAAAGCCTGAGCAGCAAAAATGTGACTATCACTGTAAACATATATGTAGATGTCCATAAGGCACTCATATCAACCATCCCTTTGAGGAGACATGTGGTACTGGGTGGTTTGGGGATGATTAGAACCATTTTGTGCTGGCCCTTTAAGACTCTGTAGTCTTTCCTCTAACAATGTCTTTACAGTCTGTAGTCTGGTGCTGTGGCCAGCTCCATCTGATATTGCACTAGTTCCCAGCAAGGTCACCTCCCTTTCGCCAGTAATCCGGTGAAGTGACAGTTCAGAGTGGATTTCAGGGAGGCACAGGGCAGTAGTCCGATCCTGGAAAAAAGGGAGGTCCGAGAAAATTAGAATATGAAACCACCTCCAGAGCATAAAGCAAATTTACCCTTTAAAAAAACGTATTCGGCTATTGATGGATTTTTTTCAAGGTAAATACTGATCTTCTGAAGCAGGCTATCAATTTGCCAATGGTGGCCCTGAGGTTATTGGGGAAATAGATGAAACATGGCCGCAATCTTGTACCTTGGGCTGCAGCAATTTATGGAAGATGCACATTGACCCAGGTTAGCGATTTACCTTATTGGAAAGGTTCCAAACATATGAGCACCCATCCCTTTTTTAAACCTTTAAATTAAAGAGAACCTGTAGATCAATTGCATTTCTCCACTGGGAGGATCTGGCATTAACTATGGGGACACTGTCAGGAGGTGCAACGTCCTCACAAGTGGGGATACATTAGATCTGTATTCTAGCATTTTGGAACTTTGCTCCGCACACTAAGCACAAAGTTACTACTGAAACAGTGTTTGTAGACGTTGTGTGGTTGACCAACAAAGATCAGTGCTGAGGAGAGGAATGGGGTCACTTTAGGATGTGTTTTTAAAAGCACCATTTAGCATTCCTGGAACAGGTCATTATCCCTTTTCCCGTTGTGCTATCAAACAGAAGGCCTCAAGGAAACCTGTAACCTTCTAAAGGTTTGTCTTTGGTCCTGAATCGTTGGTGTGCTGTATTTTTGTCCCCACTAAATCAATCAATTTCAGTAGCTCTGAACTATGCCATTCATACTGAAATGTTCATTTGAGCATTCTGGTTTGTGTGTATATGTACCTGCTTATTTGCCAGAACCATAAGAGGAAGATCTGGTGCTTCATGAAGAAGCCGGTGCAGTTCTTGTCTAGCAAGGTGAAGGCGCCTGTTGTCTGTCGAGTCCACTACAAAGACTATAATGTGGGCATTCTTCAGATATTGCTTCCAGTACGTCCGAAGATTGTGGCTGCCTCCAACTATGAAACAAAATAATTTATCAAACATAAGCAACCCCTATACAACAAACGGCACCTCTAAACGGTAAATGAAATTTATTTCTGTAACTGCTGCTATAGAATAATGCAAGAGTGTGCCTTTCCCTTACTGCTTTGTGTTTTATCTAATATCTTCCATCCCCTTTAAGCTCTGAGTGTTGTGGTCTGCTCTGCTGCTGGGGGTAATTTCTCAGATAGGTGCATTAGCAAAATAAATTATTGTGGTGGAGAAACTGATGTTTCCAGCAGTTATGTTCCAGTCACAAAGTGGTGCTGGCAAACAATTATCCTCTACCTCTGGTTGCTATAAGGACAGTTTAAGTCTACCAATATCAACAATATATTCACGGGGGACATCTACAAGTACAGTACATATCTTGCTCTGCTGATAAGTGTTTGCTTCCCACAAAAATGTACCTGTCATTTCCAACAACTCCAGTGAATAACCCTCACACTTTGGCCACACAAACAAGGCAAAATGTTCTTACCTTCAAGTAATTCAATCCTCAGTCCTTGGTGGAGAATCTGAGCAGAGTTAAATCCTTGCGTTGGTGCAGAACTGGATCTCGTGGTATTGGTGGTAAGGGCATGAATAATGCTGCTTTTGCCCGCTCCATCCAAACCCAGTACTAATATCTGCCTATCCAAATACTTCACCTAAAACACAAACATATGAAACCAATAGAAGCACTGAAAGAAAAGGATATAATGAAAGTACCTCTACAATAGAAAGGAATTTAGAGGAGCTATAATGCAGCGCATCCCTTGTTTTGGTAGAACAATAAATAAGGTAACATCAAGGTAAAAAAACTTTTGCACATAAATGGTGTTATTGAACAGTGTGCATGGATCGAGACAGGCAGACACCTATAACAATACACCACAGTTTACTATTGCTTTTAGAATTATTGTTACTTGTGGTGCAGTATAATTGAGTGGCAAAGGAATCATCCATCCAGGACACACTCAATGTGTAAGTCAAGCACGTGGTTACAGATTGCTGACCACTTGTCATAATCCATTCTGGATAAAGTGCTTACAGTTGTTGCCACTGTATAAAATATAATATTCTAGCAAGGGACACCTTTACCTTTGACAGGAGGACACACACACATAAGTGCAGTGATGACTCCTGACATAGCCACAGAGTGGCCCATTGTTTATTCCAGTGGCCACCCAGCATTGTGTTTATAGGCAGGGGTCCAGGCCTTAAAAGAAAGTGACAGCTGTGCACAATGAAAACAACAGTAAATCCAGCAGAGCCCTGCCCCCGCTGAGAATGTAGTTAATGACTGGAACATTTATTGCCCAACAGCAATTGCAATTCCAGTCTCATAAATGTCTGACCTATATCTGCCCGAGTGCTCCTCTAGGAAACCCAGCATTAGTGAATCCAAAATGCATGAATTCAGCTCTGCACTGTACACATTCTGAGGCTGGGCATGTGCAATAATGTATCATTTCTAATATATTTACACCACAGCGCTACTTTATAAATCTCTCCCTTCTTTCACTGTCTGTCTGCACGTTACTCCACACAAGCTACGGGGATCTTATGCATAGTGCTTCTGAAATGTAAATGATGGGATTTTACATGCCTGTCATCCACCCCCAAGCCCAAAACAATCAAGAACTAAATTGCTTCCCTTTTAAATAGGCTAACATTTGCTTTGAGTTGATGTTTTGTGATTTGAGGTACTCCAGCCCCATTACACTAACAAAATCATGCCTTTTGTTTCCCAGATGTGTGGTCAGCAGCCTTGTGCTGTTGTAAGTAACCTGAGGTACTCCAACCTAATAAACAGGCCTGGACGGTAAAAATTATGGTTGATCCCAATGTTATTTAATAGGGGAAAAAGATAGGAAGGACAGTGTTTTTTTTCAGGAAAAGGTGGGTAACCCTAGCAGCAGGGTGGGATGCCACAAGACAGATGTGCCCTTCAACACATATACCAGTTAGGGTTGCCACCTTAACTGGAAAAAAATACTGGCCTTACTATATATTTACCTTTTTTCCCTATTGATAACATTAGGATCAGCCATCATTTTTACAGGCCAGGCCAGTAAAATACAGGCCAGGTGGCAACCCTAATACCAGTGCCAATAGGCCTGACTTGTTTTCATTACTGTCCTTTATCACAGATCTATTATTACCCAAGTGCTTCAGTCGGATTTGATATCACCCATTTCATTTATAAATGGTTATCTATCATTCACACAGGACCAGGGGTATAATAATTACAGAAATCTCAGGCTACATATAAAGCCCATACAGTGGCTGGGGCTTGCAGACTCTCCTGCTGGAAAGTCCGGTATTTCAGGCTGTACCACTGTATTGCAGGTCAGCACCACGCCCCACGCTGTAAATTAGCCCCAACCAACCTGCTCTGTGGCTGGGCTGCATTCCAGGTACCGCCTCCTTCTCCTCTGGACTGGGAAGTAACGGCTCCATGCAATGAACAGAACCGAACCCAAAGCCGCCACCGCAGCCCCAATGACCATAGTGAGGCTCCTCAGAGCAGCCATCTGTTGGCATCGCCGGCCGTGATGTCACTCCAATGACAAAAATCGCAAGTAAACCATGAGAGAAATCAGAATGCACAGCTGTTCACTTCCTGCCCACAATGCGCATCCGTGTCCGCCGATGAAACACCTCCCCCGGGAGTAAATAGAGGCGCTCCCTTTCTGCTTGTTACATTGCTAATGCCACACACAGTATCGCCACCTAGCGGCTGCTGGCGTCACAACAAGCTATCAATTGATAGAATCAATACATTTCTTTCTACTGCGGGCTGAACTCGCTTGTCTGGGAGTCTGGGACTCATTTATCAATAATGGGCAAATTTGCACCTGGGTATTAATTTACAGCAACCAATCCCAGATTAGCGTATGTTTCCAGGGAGCTGCAAAAACAGTGAACAATAAGCAATGAGATGGTAGGCATACCTCCCAACATTTTGGAAGTAAGTAACTTGGCTAATGTTTTGGCCACGTCCCTTTTGGTGACCACACCCCCTAATTACCATGTTCATTTTACAAAATTTGGCAGATTATGCAAGTTTGAAAGTATTTCTCCTGTTACATTTAAAAGTATTTTCTTATCTCAAAAGTGTTACAAAGTATCTTATTTGCACCTGTTAGCTTTTCTGGACTCTCTGCCAAAAGCCAACTAAGTTTCAAACTTTGTTTCTTTTTCTGGCTGTTCATTGCAGAGAAAAGAGGGACTTTCTAGTACAAATGAGGGACTGCAGGTTGAGCTGTCAAAAGAGGGACTGTCCCTCAAAGAAAGGGACAGTTTGGAGATATGGGTATGCCTCACAAGGTAATTTTCAGCGAATTAGGAAAACGCAGCGCTGCGTGTGAATAGGCGCAGGAGACTTACAGTTTAGCAGGCGCGAGACATGGGCAAGCAATTCAGGGGATTAGTCTCCCCAAAGAAGCGACTAATCTCCCTGAATCTTCTCGTGTGGTCTAGACCTTAGACAGTGGCTTCCTAGATGAAAAGTGCAGAAAGGGACAGTCACTAAAGTGCGAAGTGACTAACACTAGCGAAAATTCACCAGCGTGATGTCATTTCATTACTTCGCCAATTTACTAACGAACGCAGGCGTCACTTCACTAGTGAATGAAAGTTACACTAGTGTTGCTTCACACTTTAATGCCAGGTGAATGCTTGCTCTGGCGAATGAACGTAACCCTGCTGATTTATTAAGATGCGGATTTTACTGAACGTTACATGTATGCAGGCCAGGGATGGATATGAATGTGCCCAGCTTGAAACTGATTGTTTCCCAAAGAAACATCACATTGCAAAGAATATAGGAGTAGGCAATAGGGCCCATTGCCCAGTTAGTAGTAATAATAATATAAAATAAGTTTAATATCCAGATGTCCCATATTCTATTGTATAGCTCCATCTGGTTATCCAGCTGTAGTTCTTTTCTGTGCATTTTCTTTACTTTTACAAATCAAAAGTGTTTGTGTATTTCATATGTGGCCCCAGACAATTTTTCTTCTTGCAATGTGGCCCAGGGAAGCCAAAAGGCTGGACACTCCTGATTTAGAGTACAGATAATTCTGTCCACAAAAGGGTTTTGCCCACACACACCTACAGTGTCAAGGGTTTTGAGGGAATTTGGAATATTACTGTTGCCCTCTTATGTTCATTTCCAAGGAACCATCCCGTCTGCTATAGCTGGTAAAACCCTATGTTTCTTCTGCCATTACTCATCATTGCTCTTTCTTTCTCCACATTTCCAGTACTTCTGGAAGCTCCTGTGTTTTTCAAGTATATCGCCCTTCTTTGCTCCAGCCTCATTGCTTCCATTTGTGGGAACCCTTTAAATATAATCTGTTTAATGTGACTTCTAGAGTTCTCCTTTCCTAACATAACTCTACAACCTATGTGCTGCTGTTGGACTGCAAAATCCATCAGTGCTCCTACATCAGATCTGGTTTAAAGAACAAGTAAACCTTTTTTTTTTCTATCTGTAAATTTGCTCTAAACAGCTCCCCAGATTAATGTACCTTAGTCCCTGCTGCAAGTCTGCTCTGGTTTCTGTGTTATCAGCAGCTTGTTTCCCCTTCTTCCTGGTGCAGAGTAAAGCCCCGCCCCTTAGCTTTCTGAGCTGACCTTATCTCTTGGACTAGTCCTGGAGATCATTTGCATAATGTGACATAGCAGAGACCAGTGTGTGTAGCACCTTTTGCTTGGGGAAACTAGCTTACTAATGAAACACTGGCTCCCTCTTCCTCTCTATTGTGGAACAGCAGCAAATGGACTGCTCAGTAAACTAAGGGGCTGGGCTTCACTCTGCACCAGGAAGAAGGGAAACAAGCTGCTGATAACACAGAAACCAGAGCAGACTTGCAGCAGGGACTAAGGTACATTAATCTGGGGAGCTGTTTAGAGCAAATTTACAGAAAGAAAAACATTTACTTTTCCTTTAACCTACAGCACTCTAGCTTGTGTGCCCATTGTAAATAACTACTTTTGTATAATACAAACACCTGGAGGGTCCTGGGCGACCACCCCTGTATTTAATTTAGAATAATAAGTGTAGTTGCTTAGCCTCAAGTGCTCCTTCTCCTAATCACGAGAAGCAGAAACAACTGTCACGTTTTAAGTATTTTATTATTTATTCCTATGTCTTTACACAGGAGCAAACACAGTGCTGGTTATTCCTTTCTTTAATGAACATGTTAAAGTGTGTTGTTGCATTAAACATACCATATTGAATATTAAAAGAGCAATATGACAAAGGCACAGTACATCAGGATTATACCAAAACCCATCATCTTAATTTATGTGGTTTGCAAATAAAACAAATTCTCAATAAAAATAATGATTTTCTATTTAGCTCCACGTCCAATAAAAGGAAACTTTTCATTAAATTAACTTTCCATTTAGATTTACCATTTAGCAACTTTTCAGTTGGTCCTGGTATTATTTTCAAATTATTTGCTTAGGCATAAGGGTAATGAACAATTGCTGTGTGTAATTCTGTGCATTCTAATATTCCATTTGCACTAATGCTGGAAATGTTTTCATCCTCAGTCTATCTACTTCACTTCTCAGCTCATGGATCTCTTGAGCTTGAATCTTGGCAAGATCCACTAGTTTGCGTCGTTGAATAATCTCCATATACCTTTCCTTTGCAGCCTTCTCGGTGCTTTGTTCTACACCTGTTTAAATAAAAAATGGTTAGCAGAATGGAGTAAATATTTTCCACCAAGTAAAACATTTTTTAGAAAAAGTAAGGTAAACTGGCTATACTGAATAAAGAGCAAGGAATAAATTGGCTTGCACCAAATTCAGAGGTAGAGGATGGGAGGTACCATCTAGCTTTCTCCATTTTATTAACTGGGTGCAACAAAGAAACACAGAAATA
>CM044435.1:36813439-36823558 GCA_024363595.1 Xenopus borealis | reverse complement strand
AGTACATTAGAGGACATTATAGACAAATAGCAGGGGACCTTTTTACCCATAAAGAGGATTTAATTTGAAATTTAATTTGAAGCAGTATAAGTGGTTCTTCACAGTGAGGGCAATGAGGTTGTAGATACCCTGCCTGGTGTTGTTGTGATGGCTGCATCTGTTAATGCCTTTAAGAGTGGCTTAGACTATTACTTGTACATACATAATATCAAAGGCTATTGTTATACTAAAGTCTATAGTTATTATAGATATGGGTGTATGTATATATATATATATAAATATATATATATATATTTATATAATTTATGTAAAGTTATGGAGGGGTGTGTGTATGGATGCTGGGTTTTCATTTGGAGGGACTGAACTTGATGGTCTTTTTTCAACCAGAATTAACTGTGTAACTATATGACAGTTGCTGGCATCACAATAGAAGATCCAGTAATGCATTGAACAAACAGTGCATATATAGGTTTGTCTATTGCAAAAGACCTATTTTTCATGGGTTTACCTGAAAAAGCTAGCTGTAAACACCCATGCCATTATGAGAATACCCTCCCAGGTGTTTTACCTTAAGAAAACTGTACACAGTTACATTTATTTCTGGCTCCAATATCAGATATTTTATGTATTCAAGCCACCCACTGATATTTTTTCTTTGTGTGTTTCTGTGTGGGCAACAAAACATTAAATATAATTATAATTCTTAGACATTACCTGATAAATTGCCATTTCTGATTTCAACTTCTTTTCAAACAGTCTGGCCAATACATCATCAAAACTCTGGGTGGTTTCAATTACAGATAATTGCATTTTTTTCATTTCTGCCTCCAGAACCTAAATAAAAGAAAGTTTTCTCTTAAGAATAGAAATGAGAACTCCATAAACACACTCAAGAAAGAGTAAAGTAGAAATGAAACACACACTTCTAGCCTTAATATTACTACTTTCTTAGTTAGCTTTTCTCTGCAATATTAATTATTTCACATAACAACAGCAGCAAATACAATATTTGTTATGAAAGAATATAAACTTGCCATGATAGTCGCTTCTTTAAATATATGTTCACTATTTCTCAAGGATTTATGGAGTTACTGTATGTGTATTTTGCAGTCAAGGCTTTACATTTTACATAAAACAGAAAATATTACGATTTACTGGTCTTTACCTTACTGTACTTCTCCTTTTCTTCACTGAGGTCCTTACATTTTTTCTCATACTCTTTGAATTGCTTCTTTTCCTCTTCAGTCCACTCAGCTTCAGTTCGAGCTATGAAAACTGGTTGTGGAACTTCCTGGAAGAGGAAATTGTTCAAGAAGTCCTTACTATACATATAGAGAGGATAGACATATATACATAATGATCATTGGGTCACTACAGGAGATAGCAGAGCAAAAGACACACCAATAGTACCTTTTCCTCAAAAACAGTGCTTTAAACAATGAAAGTAAACCACAAAATCAGGAGAATTTTCTGCATATTTATTTTGATTTGTTTTAAAATCTGTTGTCCTGTTGTCCTGAAACTCTGAGACCTCTGTAATAAATATAATTATTGTGTAATTCTGTTACAGATGCTACAGAAGAAGACATTATGGGGTATATTTATCAAAGAGTGAAGTTAAGAGTGAAGTTCCGCTACTAGAGGGAAATTCCGCCACTCTCCATTCATTTCTATGGGATTTTTAAAGGCGTATTTATCAAAGGGTGAACTTTCACTTCACCCATTGATAAATAGGCCTTTCAAAATCTCATAGAAATGAATGGAGAGCTCCGGAATTTCCCTCTAGTGGCGGAACTTCACTCTTTGATAAATTTACCCCTATAAGAGGGAATGACTTATCGCCATATTTGATAAAAGGCATTACGTTTTCCCAGCACAGTAACCCATAGCAACGAGTAAGCTGTTTGCTTTTAAATAGGTGACTAGTAAATCCTACCTGCTGATTGGTTGCTATGGGTTACTGCTCCTGGGTAAACTTAGCACCTTTTATTACATGACCTGTTAGTGTACTTACCATTCGAAGAATATCTTCTTTCTTTACCTCTAGGACACCTCCCATCATGTCATCCAGAGCCCGCTGCTTAGCATTGTCTTCCTGAAATGATTAAATATACTAGCAGTTGGAATTATTTGCCCTTTCAGTCAAAACAACCAACCTTTGCCTGTCTGGGGATGATGGGAGTTCCAGTTCCTATTAGCTGTATAGATAAGCATTTGCAGTAATCTAAAAATCTCTCAGGAACATCTCTACTGTGTTTCACAGTATAAGGAGATGCTGCTTTAGTACAATGATAGCCAAGTAGATTTGTAGTAGTAAGATATGAAGGGATAACAGGTCAAATATTTATGATATAATTGCCTTTGATAATTTGAACTTGAATTATTAAGTGTAGCATTTTTTTTACACCACAATGTATACAAGCACCATAGGGTCAACTTATACCATGACATTGGACACTAAGTTCTCGACTTAGTTGCTGACCCCAGATCTTACAAAGGGAAAGTAAAGATAATAATAATTTTGCATGTACCTGTGCAGCAAGGCGCTTTGCCGCTTCCTCTTTTGCTAGATGCTCTGCCTTTGCTTTCTGTTCAGGTGTTAGATACCGTTCTACTTTTACCTGCCAAAGGAAAAAGACTTTATCTGTAATTGACAAAGTAGCTCAGTAAGTATCTAATAGCTATTATGGAGTATCAGATCTCATTTCTATACAACAATGAAGTAAAAACAAGGGCGTGTCACACAAAGGGGCAGATTTACTAAATTCACATGTATTCACATGAATGATTCAAAATTCGTTCGAATTTTCAAAAAGATTCAAATTCGAATATGCAAATTAGGTCACTTCGACCAGTGAATTCAGTATATTCAATCAAATCGAATGATTAGAATAACACGAATAAAAATCTATTCGAATATTCCACTATCAAATTACTTCCCCTTTAAGTTTTTATTCGAATGCCTAGTTCGCCAGTTTAAATGTTGAACTAATACAGTACTTCCTTTCATTTTTTCCAAGTTTATTAAAAACATTCAATAAAATAAAATTGAATTCAACAATGTTATTTCCGTTACAGTGCAACTTTCTTTCTTGACAAAACGTGACTATTCTGCCCAAGTTTTTTCTTACATATGCTAATATTTGAAAAGACACAGTAACCGAAAAGAAGTCACGTGTTTTATTGTAGATTATTTTTAAAGGATCAAGTTTTTTCCCGCTCAAATAAAAATTCATAAATCTGCCTCCAAGCCTTAATGGTTAAGGGTACAGTATTAGGCAAAACACAGCATCTTCTGGAAGCAGCTCAGTTTATGTTTATTATACAGTTGTACCTTGTGCCTGAAGCCTGTGTAATCAATCTATAATATATTATATTTTCTTAAAGGGATGGTTCACATTAAATTTACTTTTAGTATGCTACAGAAAGGTCAATTCTAAGCAACCTTTCAATTGGACTTCAGTATTTATTGGTTTTTAAACTATCTGACTTTTTCCAGTTTTCAGATGGGGTAATTGGCATCATATAGAAAATGCTCTGTAAGGCTACACATGTATTGTTATTGCTACTTTTTATTGCTCATCTTTCTATTCAGGCCCTCTCCAATTCCAGTCTCTTATTCAAATCAGTGCATGGTTGGTAATCTGGACCCTAGCAACCAGATTGCTGAAATTGCAAATTGGAGAGCTGTGAAAAAAAAGATAAATAAGTCAAAAACCACAAATAATAAAAAATGAAAACCAACTGTAAATTGTCTCAGAATATCACTCTCTATATCATACTAAGGGGCCGATTTACTAAATTCACGTGAAGGATTCAAAGTTGAACAAATTCGATCGAATTTCGAACGTAGGATTTATTCGTTTGGTCGAATATGCAAATGTTGGCATATTCCATCATCGAATAGGGAATGGTCGAACGATCGAGTACATTCGAATAGATTCGAATGAACGAATATTCGTTCATTCGATCATTCGACCAGCGAAGGATTTTAATTTTAAAGTTTATTGGATTGCCTACTTCGGCAGATTGGACCTACCGAATTGCAATAGAAGCCTATGGGAGCACTCCTGATCGAATAGGATCGAAGTCTTCTAGGATCGTTCGAATCATTCAATGATCGAATGATTTATTCGTTCAGTCGAATGATTTATTCGACTGATCGAATAAATTTGTATTCAATCGTCGAATGATCAAATAAAAGGTAGCCTAGAACTATTCGATTAACATTCGAAAATCGAATGCTAATCGAATATCAAGTAGAAACAAATTTTTTGGGGGGAAAAATAGTAAATTTGCCCCTATAAATTAGGTCAGAGGTAAACAACACCTTTAAGCTGAATATAACATAAAAGATGTTGTAGGATTTCAAAGAGCTACATTAATAGAGATTCTGGATTATACATACTTGCAGTTCTTATGTATAGAGGTATGTGAATATAATCTCATACCTCAAAATCATCCACAATCAGTGCTCTCTCTGGCTTCTCATTATCAGTAAATGTAGGCTCCAAGAGTTTCTCTTGCAGATTAAGTTCAACCATAATCTCCTGAATGCGATTATTTCTTTCCACCACACGGATGATCTCTTGCTCTTTTTGACGACACACTGTATCAAAGTCTTTGTTGAAGGCATTCTTGATATTGTGAATGATGTCCTGTGTTGACAACATGCATTTTTGTCAATCAACAACCCTCTTCCATTATTTATTTTTTGTGTTGTCATCATATTAACAGTCCTGCCACAGAGAAGCTTACACTCTAAGATGCCTATAACACAACAGATACATACAAGAGTTCAATTTTTCAAGAACTGATCAACCTATTATGAGTAGTGCTTCCAGTAAGATAGGTCTTTGCTTTGGATGTCTATTAACAAGTGAGAAAAAAAATCGTAATCTTTACATTTCAATAGGAGTCAGCTGCTCTTTATTGAACATTAAAAACATTCTGAAAATTAAAACATCACTGTCAATAGTCCCAGTGATCACATGATTAGAATAACATGAAAAGTTTTATAAGAAACATAGCTGCTGAACTAACAAGATAGTAGATAGCAGAGAAGAAGATGCAGTTTAGCTCTGTTTGTTGGGTAAATATTTATACCACCGTGTCCAATAAAATAAAATGTACCTGCAGTCCAACAGATATTCAAGTCTATAGGGTAAATGTATTTTTAGCTGAAGAAAACTGTGAGGGCAACATTCTTAAAGATTTAGAATAATACAACTGCAGTGTTAAGATGACAAACATATATCTAACATATACGAATTAATGTTACCAACAGGGCCCCTTACTTGCAATAGTATGATCTGGTTAATCTTCTCTTCTCTAGAATGAAGAATTAGCTGGCTGTACAAGCAACTGGTATCCCCACCATAACGATCACTCAGGCTGCCAACCAAAGATGATCTGTCTGGACTCTTCATTGGTTCCTCTTCCACTTCCTCTTCGTCATCTGGCCCAATCTTTGGCTGAGTCTCAACAACTTCCTTTCGAACCTTAAAATATTGTAATAATCATTTTTTGTTGCAGTTCTATGCTAATGATTACAGCTTGGTAATATAAGAATATATTTAGTATGGTATCCTCACTCCATCTCCACCCCTCTGTCTTGTGTGGAAAGTTAAACTTCTGCAATGTTCTTACACATTAATAAAATGTGCAACTTCCTTTAAGCAACTCAGAGATAAATCTGTCTGGTTTCTATGTGTTCATTCTAATAAGGGTCTTGCATCCATTTTTTATTTATTACATCAGGAATGTCCATCCTACAGCCAGTACATCCAGCTGTGATTAAAGTACAGCTCTCATTATCCACCAAAACCTCTGCAATAGTAGGTGTACTTATCGTTCTCCAAACAGTTTTCCACCTTTCTGCATAGCAACCATTAACATTGATGCACCTATCCGTATGTGAATTAAAAGTAATCCTATGTCATTTTAATTGCTTGCTTACCATAATCATATCTCTTTATTTTTATAAGTTGTAAATAACATCTGATAGCGTATTTATATTCATATAATTTGTATGAATTTGAACATCCAGAACATTGTTTCCATTACCTTGAGATCAACAGCTTCAATTTTCATGAGATTTTGCACAATAGCATACTTTTCCAGTTCCTTTGGTGTTCGTTCTTTCATTGGATAATTCATAACTTCATATCCTGTATGGAAAGCCTTCAGTAATGCCAAGGTAAAATAACAAACACTGATTAGCCTTGCTCTTTCAGACTAAAATTACATAGTTGTACATAATATGCATGGATAAAAGACAGATGTCCAGTTTTATACTTTTCAGTTATTGATACATGTTCAGTAGACATTGAACCTGTTTATTTACACATATATTTATAAGTTTTAAGCAGTCTGTTTCAGTTTGGTATTTGACTAATTCTGTTTTGGATCATTCAGTATTCTGCCACATTAAAATGAAGGATTAACTCAAGGATTAACTGTATCTTCTAGGCCAATCTAGACTCATTGCAGTGTCATTCTGCAAAATCCTATTATCATTATTTCTGAAATATATTTACCATAACAGAACGTCCCTTTACAGCCATGGAGTCCCAGCATTCCTGCTTTATAACTTCCCGAAGGTATTGTTTGGACAAATTTTCTAACTCAATCTCTTGTCGCACCTTCCAAATACAAAAAGAAAGTGTAATTAAATTACTGTTGTAAAATATACTATTGTCAGGGCCCGAAGGCTCCTAGAAGGTTTGAGGACCAAGGAGGAAACAAGTCCAATACAGTTCGTGGTATCCAAGGGGTTAAGCAGGAGAGAGGTCAAGTCCAGGCAAAAGGTCAATCCAGGCAGAAAAGGTTCAGTGGTAGAAGGCAGGCCGAAGTCAACAACAGGAATCAAACGAATATAAACACACCCAGGAACTCACTAAGTAAGAACTATTTTTGGGCAGTGATCACAGGCCTCTGGCTCCTTTAAATAGTCCTCCATTTGGCGCCAAATGTGGGGGGGCGTGATGACATCATAAGGTTGACGAGCATGCATTTTAACGCACGCGCTTATTGACGCGCGCATGCGTTTTTGCGCCGGCATGATGACGCGGGCGTCGGGAGAGGACAGAGTGCCGCCATCTTGGGAGAGGGAACGCCAGCGGTGGTAGGTGGATTTCCTTACAACTATATACTCATACCAATAGTAACATTAAAAAAATCTTAAACGAAAGCTGTAATAAGATGACATAACAATTTATGATACACAAGGTGGTCTTTCGAGATACAAGGATATTGTGAAAGGGGTGCTGGGAAAGGGTTTTGTAATGCATCTTACAAAATAATTTTTCTAGGTGACATGCCTGCAGTTTTTGGTAATTATGGGGCAGATTCAGAAGCATTGTCAGCAATTTAGTCTTTTTTCCAATTTATCAATATCTTCCTAAAAGTCAACAGCACTGAACAAAAAATAAATATTGGCGGGTTGGCACAAATTGGATCACATACCAAAAAATAGATGTAGTAAAAAAGTATTTTTATTTAGAGCAAAAACATCACAGCAGAGGCCTTATGAAAACTGTGGTAAGCAACGAATAGCACTGAACACTAACATCAGTTTCAGATTATGAATCAAATTATGCATTTCAAGTACTCAAAGACCCAAACATCTCCCTACAAATTAACTACTAATTAGGGTCTATTACATCTTATAGCAGCCAACTGGGCCTAACGCCTATCTGAATCTTCTTCAGAGATACATTGGACTGTAATTCACTATGCTGGAACAAATCATTCCAGAATGGATAATTCAGCATAGATAATATACTGTTAAGCAGGAAATGAACAATGCTTTTTTTTACTGAAGAATGTAAAACATATTACTTACACGTGCCACTTCCTTCTCACTCTCTAAATACAGTCTCTCCTGCTCCTCAGTATCCAAGTTAAACTCCTGCTGGTCCAGCTTTTCTATGTCTGGTAATGATTCATTCTCTCGCATCATTGCTTGTATCTGCAGTAAAATATATAACAGAACCTGACATTGTTTTGTATGTTTTACGGTGTCTTAAATGTAGACAGAGTTGTTTATTGTGATGACATATTTAAGGGGCAATATACCCCTTGTTCAACATGAGTTCAATAAATAGGGCTTGTTCTGAACATACTTAATACCTATTGTTTTAATCACAAAAAATCGTTGTGTTGTTGAGCTAATGGGAAAATTCCATGTTTGGTTTTTGCAAAGTAGATCATTAGATTTTCAGTTCAAAGATAAACCCCCCACACAAAGGACATCTTCTTATCTGTAAGCCACAAAATCACAACAAAGGGTGAAGGGAGGAGGCTCAGTATCTTAAATATGCAGTGGTTTAAAAATAAAAAAATTACAGGTAAAATGTATTACTACATACACTCTATTTATTTTATGTACAACCCGTGGGCCATCCATGACGTCTAAGATTCTACTATATTTACAAATGCTAAATTCCAAGGCAGTCTATTTTATGTATCCATCTAAAGATGCAATTCCCCTATGAGGACAGGAGTGCTACAAACACACATTGTATTTTTACACAGAATAAATAGCAGTTGTTACTTACAGTTTTGCGGAGTTTTTTAATGCCAGTTTTAATGACTTCTTTCTCTGCTGCATATTTCTCTGTTTCTTTCTTTTCAGCCTTTTAAGAAAACATTAATATGGTTTATTATGGTTATTAGACCATTGCCAATTTTGTTTTAAATAGTTTGCAAGGCAAGTAGTACAAAAAGCTACGCTCATAGAAACTAATGATTATATCTCATTCAAATGGTCCAGCCAAATTATTAGATCATATATAGGGTCCATGAAGACCTGTTAACAAGGGCAATAGCCAAGGACTAATGAGGTTCTTGTTTTTTGGGATTTATTTTAGCCCTTTTTTGATATCTAAGGTCTAATCTGAAAGATAGTAGAAAAGCCATCCTTTTGGTCCCAAACATGAGCCAATAAGCTGTCAGCTCAATAATATCAGAGGCCGTATCTGGTGGGGGAGCCATTAAATATGTCAATGACAGTTTACACCTGTAATTGTTATCAATGGTCAGATTTACCAAGGAATACAATCAGAATGTTCTCAGTTCTGAACAGATTCTAATATAACATTAGACATTTGAAGGCAATAGTGTGATGTGTACTCTACACAACTAAGCCAAACAGTAACGGAACTAGGTGGGGGTGGGCCCTGGTGCGGGTCGTGCAACCGGGCCCCCCCTCACTCTCGTCTGTGCGGAATTTCTGTGCCACTGTAGCCGACTCCAGCGGGCGCGATCTGCCGGGGGCCCTGCAGCCCAACTGCACCCCCTGCTCCCCCCCGTAGTTACAACACTGAAGACAATCTATCCTCTACTCATATGTGTGTTTTGCTCTCCTCCACTGATGCCCAACTCCTCCAGTTTCTCTTACTTCTCCTATCTGTACTCAGCCTTCCTCACTTGGTGCTGAACCCTAGCCCTAGGACTGCTGAAATGGATGAAGAAGACGATATAGGGCACTGACTGCTTGAAAGTGTTTGGCGGAGGATGTCCTAATATGTACACCATAATGGCACTGCCAGATGGGGAGCATTATCACCCACTGGAATCGTCCTCTGCCGTGGATGATAAAGCATCCAAAAATACCTGGCAAACTAAAGAAATTTCACCTCGAGAACAACAGTACCATTTAACACATCACCATTGTGTTCATCTGTTTGTGCACATATTCAGGAATAAATACAAATGTTTCTTTGCCTTACCTCTTCCAGTTTCCTCTTAATCCAGGTGACATCATTAGCAGAAGTGTTTGGAAAGCTGTCCTGCTCAGTTACATCCACACTTAGTTTACTGTACTGATATAACACAAATATATTAAGAATAATGCTCAAACTATTTAAAAAAACATAGCACAATCTAGTAGTTTATGGGTATAGTGTCAGACCATCTAAATTCTCTGTCTGTGCCAAAGTAAGTATGATTTGTACAAGAAAATGCTCCAGTCTCAATATACATCTCAAACACCAACAAGAAGTGGTGTTCAGTGGTGGCTCCTTATTTCTGTGTGTGTCCATGTATACATTGAATTTTATATCAAAGCATCTATTGAGATTTCTTGATTCTTTACCTTTTTGTGATACATTTCTG
>CM044435.1:36800575-36810743 GCA_024363595.1 Xenopus borealis | reverse complement strand
TAAGATTAATAACAGTTAATCTGGTAGATTTTTGTTAGGAAAATCATAATGCCATTGAATGGAAATCAATATGATGTGTATGCTCTGGACCTATAGATAGTATTTAGAGAAAGGTAATTGGTTACTGGTTTAGGTCATTGCTCCTCACTATAACTATGAAGTAAAATTATGGGGTATTATGGGGTGTTTAGTTTAGGCAAGTATTATTATTATCATGTATTTATTTAGCATTTATCAAGCGAACATATTGTGCAGCATTAGAATGTAATTTAGATATATTTAAACCTCTTTTTCTTTCCTTTCCACGTCCAAGGAATCTGAATCTGCTGTCCATACTGGCATTCTGCTTAAAGCCTGATCTTCCTCCTTCATTGCAACTTGAAGAGAAAGTACAAGAGCCTTTCCATACTCCCCAGCCACACCCAGTCTGCTACTGCTACTTCCAGATGATCTGTGAACAAACAATATATCTGACTAGCATACTCTATGACTAATGAAAGACCTGCCCTCTGTGGCACAGCAAGATTTGAACCAATAAAATATGGTGAGCTTCCCCAAATATTGGCATTTTTCTAGGTAAATAAATAGAGGATATGGCTTAATATTCAATTATAGTATTTAGCCCATTTATGTCACTGATCAAAAATATAATTTTGTAGGCTCAATCTTGCCTTTAGGTAACAAGAATGCAAATTGAGCTGGACATTTTAAAGGCATAACAAGACAATTTTGATATTTTTGCTGGCCAGTATTCTGGGGACAAGCAATTATTAACAAATTAATATATTCTATGTGATATATAAGCTGAATAAGGGTCATATCTGAATATACTGATATTAACAGGTTGGGGATTAATGTATTAAAGATCTGCATCTAGGCCCATACTGGCTTAATATAAGGAGCTGGTCTATGGCAGTTTACAGCAGCCCCTTTGGTATTTACCAGAGTCTCCATGTTGCCATTTGTGCTTATTTCCTCTACACGGAGGAATAGAAAGTCCAACTGTGCTAGTTTTATATATTTGATCACTGTAAATAAAAACCATAACTCTAAGAGAAAAACTGAACATAATGAATTTAATGTAGGGAGGTAGCAAATGAAGCACCAGAACTAGCACCTGCTAGGGAAGAAGGAAAGGTTCATTTTGGATCCTCAATTATATGTACTTTTTAGAAAAAAACTTTAGTAATACACATACTGTATCTTCCATGTGAATGTTTACAAGAACCAAGAGTAAATTATCTGCAATTTTTGATTATCTTCCCAAAAGCAGGTGGCTTACTTACAAAGATGGTTACGTTTGATGGTTGGGCACAGTATCTACTAGTTACACCATTGTCAGTGAATGTGCAGTTATAGTACAGGAATCACTTAATATTTGTTTTGTTATTTCTACTCACTTCCATTGTAGGCACACAAGGGCTCCATCGCAAGTTCCTGTAGTGACAATACTTTGACCATCCAAGGAGAATGCTAAAGAGTTGATACCGCCATTGTGGTAGGAATGACACTGTAATTGTGCCATAGTTTCCTGGAAAAAAGACTCGGTGTAGTTCGTTTCATTGGAAAAATAAAATCCTGTATTTACACAAAACTATATTAATGCTTGATTATTTTTAAATCAGCACATCTTGGCACCAATGTCCAAAACACCTCTATACAAGGGCGCTCCACCAATAAGGCTAGTTGAGCAAGGTTGGACTGGGGGGCCCGGGGCCCACCCGGACTTCTGCCTCAGGGCCCCTCTCCAGACCCGAGGTCTGCCGCCAAATTTCCTGTTTTCAAACCAGATTTTAGGATCTTCTAGTGCAGAGCGCAATTATATGATTGTATTCTGGCCCTCTCTGCCATCCTTGTGAACCCGCCCGCATGGGGGAGGCGGCAGCAACAGCAAACTGCCTCAGGAGGTGGAGGGGCCAGGATCATCCCTGCCTCTATAGCACCATTGGCTGTTCTATGGTCCTGTCTAACCAAACAATAATTAAGAGTCAAGATTGCCATTTTTAGAAATTATCTACATATATATATATATAAATAGAGAGAGAGAGAGAGCGAGAGAGAGAGAGAGCAACAGAGAGATTATACATCTTTAGTGAAGCAGACTAATATTATTATGGGTAATTCCATTTAGGCTTGGATGAATTAAAAAAAGTAATTAAAAAATTAAAATACACTTACCATATTCAGTAAGTCCTTCACATACACAATTCCATCTCTGCCAGATACTGCCATCCACTTGAGATGAGGAGACAAGCAAAGAACTCCAGGACCAAGTTGGCTTCCCCGTACCAACTTCTCTGCAACAAGTGCAGTCACAGGATCTCCAGATATATCCTGAGGAAAAGCAAAAGCTACATTTTAATAAACATACCATACAATCACAAAAGTCTACACGTTTTCAGGCATACAACTAGTTGTTTTTACGTCACTGTTGCAGTTCCCCTTCTAGACTGGTATGTCAGCGCAGCCACAGGAAAAGCTTACAGGCATAAGGGGCTTAGTCATAAAAGAACAAGAAAATATTTTTTCAATGCTATAGTGATGTGTAAAACTTAAAAAAAACAGCATACATTTAAATACTTGGGTTATTATAAAGTAAACCTGCAGTAAAATAGCATATCTTTTGTTTTCAATGATCTATTCCAAATCATACCTGTTAATTTTACTGGTGTATGCCAAATCTAGAGTGGTGAAAATGTGAGTGTAATTTCTGTGGTATTTTGGCATACACATGGCATACATAAGCAAATCGCATTATACAAAAGAAAAGAATGTGGCTATTATTGTAACCTAAGGTATTACTCTGCCACTAGTGGTGCTACATTTAACACTTCCATCTGAGCAGCATCACAAAATGTTTGAACAGTAGAGAAGTCAGTTCAGTTTTTTTGCGCCAGTCAAATGCTTTAAGAAACAAATACTTGCCTTCTACAGTGCAATTATGCTTACTACCAATCATTTCTAAAATGCCAGAACTATTTGCTTAAACCATAAAATCACCTGGTGAGTTTATCTTAAATAAAAAAAAATTAATGTAACTGAATTACTGTTTATATTACTGTTCATGTAACGGAAATATGCTGTTTACATAAAATGATATTTTAAATGTTTTATTGCACTGTTCTTATCAGCTCTACTGTTTTCTGCCATCTTTTATTTGCTGTTTAAGCAAAGTCTCATCCAACACAGAGCAATACTCTTTGGTATCCAACCGTTTTGCCATCAGAATCAGACTGTATCAGCTACAAAAGTCTACATTAAGGGCATACTGCAGTTAAAGCTTTTATGTTAACAAAGTAATGCATCTACTGTACCTTATGGATCACATATTTTAAAAGGAATGGTGCATTGCTGCTGTATCCAAACACAGAGCTGGCATTGTAACCCATAACTGCAGAAAACAGAGGTTGATCCACATCATAAGAAATCTTCTGAATCACTGTATCCTTAAACATCCCTCTCTCATCAATATATTCAGATGGACCTATGAGGAAGCAGTACATTAATAACTGGCTTGTGGAATATTTTTTATAAATTAAAGAACAAAAACAGGATTTTTGCACTCACTGTTAAATCTGTTTCTCTGTAGTCGAAAGGGGGACACGGAACGATGGGGTTAAGCTCCATCCTCCAGGAGGAAGGACACTTGAAGTAATTAAGGGCGTGCCGGTTAGGTTTAACCCCACACACTGTACATTTTTATTCAGTTTTTTTCCAATCCCGCTAACTGAAACTATAAAACTTACAACAGGCTGAACTGGTAAACAAAGGAACCATTCAGTAAGACCAAAATGGTCTGTAGCTCAACGCTGGGCAGGAAGTCCTGTGTCCCCCTTTTGACTACAGAGAAAAAGATTTAACAGTCGTCTTTAGGGGGACACAGGGAATGATGGGGACTTACCAAAGCAGTCCCAGACAGCAGGGTGGGTGCGAACTTAGAGCGGTGCTGCACAATTATTTTAATACTGATTGCAACACCTTGCATCCAAGGGAGGCCTCGGCCAAAGAAAAGGTGTCAACATTGTAAAATTTGGTAAAAGTATGAACAGACGACCAGGTAGCCACCTTGCAGATCTGCTCCAGGGAGGCCATGCCCATTAAGCTCCCACCGCTCGTGTGGAATGAGCCCTAATTCCCTCAGGTGGTGTTCTCCCCTTTGCAGTATAGGCTTGCTTGATTGTCTCTCTAATCCAGTGAGCAATGGAAGTCTTTGCAGTGGTTTGGCCTCTTCGAGGTCCAGATGGAAGTGCAAACAATGACTGAGAAGTTCTGAACGCTTTTGAGCGCTCTATGTACCATCGAAGTGCTCTGACTACATTGAGGCTGTGGAGCTGGTGTTCCTTGTCATTCTTAGGCTCTGGACACAGAAAAGGAACTATTATCTCCTGATTTACATGAAATTCAAATACGACCTTGGGTAGGAATATCAGTACTGTGCGCAGTACAGCCATGTCTCTGTGAAAATTTAAGTATGGAGGCTCGCATGACAGAGCACTGAGCTCAGAAACTCTTCTGGTAGAGGATATTGCCACCAGAAAGACTACTTTCCAGGTCTTTGCAGCCAGATTTAGGTTGTAACCACCCAAGAAGATCTCCCTGATCCAGGCATCTGAAGACTGACAGATCCATTCCTCCCCGAATCGCAGCAATTTTCCTCCGATACAGTCCAACTATTTCGGAGGGAGTGCCCCGTCATGTGGACTTGAGCTTGTCAGCTGATGGTTTGTTGTGAGACCTAGTGCTTTTCCACAGGGGCGGTTCTTGTCATTGGCCTTGGAGCGAAAGTGGGATCTTTGCGGTGGAATGCCACGCCATGTGAAACGGCCACTCTGGTCACAAAAAATGTTTCCTCATCTGTTGGCTGAGGATGCTCTACTTCTAGCCTGTGGGAGGAAAGTGCTCTTCCCACCTGTTGCTTGAGAAATTTTCTTTTAAAGTTCCTCACTAAATAACAGCTGACCTTTGAACGGGAGGGAGGTTAAGGACTTCTCAGAGCTAAGGCCCACCGACCAGTTCTTAAGCCACAGCGTTCTTCTTGCTGCTGTGAGGTGTCCAATGAGGAGTCACAGAGGTAGCTTGATGCTTCAGCAATAGCTTGTGCATAGGAAAGGAGGTCCGTTCGGGGGACACCTTCTTGAATGTCCCTGATTTGCGACTCGGACCAAGCCTGAATGGTTCTCGAAACCAATGCCAAGGCCAGACAAGGCCATAGTGCTGATCCTGCGGAGGAATAAATTGTTCTTAAAAGACCTTCTAATCATCTGTCTGATGGATCCTTAAATGCTGCTGCGTCAGTGACTGGTAGTGTGGTGGATTTAGAAAGTCTGGACACAGGGCTTCTTCCACCTGGGGATTGACCATTTATCAACCAGCTCTTTAGGGAAAGGAATTTGTGAATTTCTTTGTTGCTTGAAACTTCCGTTCAGGAGAATTCCACTCCTCTTGAATAATACCAAGTAGCTGTTCATTCTCTGGAAAACAGACTGTAGCCTTATGCTGTCTCTTCAAGAGACTTTTCATTTCCCCTTATTTTGTCACTTTTGGTGACACATTAAGGATCTCAAGTACCCCTTTGCTGATACTCTCTGCGTCATGATGGCTGTCTTTCTCCCTTGCCTCATTTTGTTCTTCTTCCTCATATGATGCGTCAGATGAGGGAATTTCTCCCTCTAAGTGGGACGAAATGTGTTCAGGGCCTGTCTCCTCGGATAGTGCATGGACAAGAGAGTCTGCTTTTTCGTCATCTACCACTGGACTTGTGGTGAGACTTAGCTAATGCCCTTCCTAGGTTGTCTGCAATGGCCTGCGAAGCCAGTGACTGTGATAACTGGACTGCCCAGAGAGGAGGGGGTGGCTCTGCTGATGGCCCGTGAGAAGGGTCTCATCCCCCCGCCCTGTTGAATTATCCCACTGGCCTACCTTCTGCCATCATATGTAGAGGGTCTGGGGTAGCCAAGCCTGTATGTCGCAGTTGAGCATTAGAGCTAGCTCCGTGCTGTGCTGCCTAGCCACAGGTAGTGCTCAAAATGGCCGCTGGAAGGCATATGCGTTCCACTCACACGTGTCAGCAGCCCACCAGAGGAAGAAAGCCCACCAAGTAGTGAGGCCCTGGAATGCATGACGCACTTTGAGTGCCAGCTTCCTCCTGACCTCCCCCACACCACCGCTGAAAGTGAGCATTAAGGGCTCATTCAGTCAGGCGTCTGGGAGCAGAGGCTGACCAGGGAGAGAATCTTACCTCCGCCTAGTGGGAAGCAAGTTGGCAAGGCTCAAGGGGACGAAGTTAGGTGAGGGGGTCGGGGGGAAGGGGGATTGAGTCAAACAGCAACATCCAGGAGAGCCCTGGAATTCCGCAGACATAGGGAGCAATATTAACATAACCCCTTCACACCGGCCAGACCTTCTGTACTAGATAATAAGACAGGTAGACGTCTGGGTGGTCTGTATAGTCCCCAGGCTAGAATTTTGACCCCAGTGGAATTCACCTCGTAGGGGGCTATCCGTGCAAAATACAGGTAATCCTTGTGTCAGCCCCTAGCTGACCATAGATTTCTTTAAGTAGTAGTTGTCCATCCTCCCGGTAGCAGGACACTTGAAAAACTGAATACCAGAGTACAGTGTGTGGGGTTAAGCCTAACTGGCATGCCCCTAATTACTTCAGGTGTCCTGCCTCCTAGAGGATGAGTTAACCCCATCATTCCCTTTGTCCCCCTAAAGACGACAGAGAAAATTATTTCTTAATGGAGAAGGAAAGGCTAAAATTAAATTAACTTTATCAGAAAGTTCTATATAAATACACCAGTAAACCCTCAAAATAATGCTGTCTAAAGAAACAGCATTTCTTTCCTTCTATTTTGTACACATGGGATTCTGTATCAGACTGTTTTCAGAAGAAATCTCGAGGGGCATGAGCATGAGCATGCTCAGTTTGCTCATCTCTCCCTCTCCCTTTCCTGCTGTAATCTGAGCACAGAGCTATGAGTGAGCAGGGAGAGACTCAACTTCCTGAAAATGTCCACAACCATGTTTAGCTTGCTCTGTGCACTCACTGATGCAAGGAGACCTTACCTCCAGCTTAGATTGTGGTGGTAGTTCTGTGGTTGCATTTTCAAGTTGTGCAAATAGCCACTACAGCACCAAGCAAATCAGATGCTAATGTTGTTATTAATACAGCCTGCATCGGTGTGCCTGAAGTGGCACCTAACCCATAATGTTTGCCAAAACTTAATAATGCCACTAGTGTCTGATACGGTCATGTGGGAAGCTCATGCATTATCACTGACCCTTAACTATGTGCCTACTCAATAGTTTGTGGCCATATTTTACTGTGCACTGTAACAGTTACCAGTATGAAAGCCTATGAGAAATGTGAAGCAAGGGATCAAAATTATAATTGGTTCACAATATTATTCAGTTATTATTATTAACAGCTGTTGTTCCTTAAGAATTTATCACAAGGCTAAAGGTTAAAAGAATAGTGAAATACAATGCAATGGAAAGGCTAAATTTGATTACTTGATAATATTTGAAGTGGTAATGAAAACATCTCCAATCGTGTTCCTCCATTCTCTTCTTTCCTTTCATCCACAGGACAAATAAGTGCCATAGCTTTTGTTTGCTGTGTATCTGCAGAACTCAGTGATGACAAGGTAAGAATCTCTCCACAAACCACTGGATGAGAAATCAGGTTGCATTTTGTTATATCTTATCATATTAAAGTGTTCCTTTAAAGCAAGCACATTGCATGTATACATCTCCAAGTGACCTGCCAAACCATTACCAACCCGAGGCAATCTCAACTGACAGCTGGTATTTTGGAGAGTAATGTAAAATAAATAAATATGTTCACACATTAAAATCTTTTTTTATACAACCATTTGATATAAATTACATCAGTATTATATGTAGCCTCCATGTATTAAAGGGTGGTAAACTTTTATAATATAATAAAGAATGGCCAATTCTAAGCAGGTTTTCAGTTTTTGAATGGTCTTCCTCTTCTTTTTTTCCAGCTAACGTTTTAGTGTCTGGTTTTAGTTCAATGACACAGCAACCTAAACCACAAGGCTACAATTTTATTGTTTCTTTATTTTTTTATTGCTTATATTCAGACCTTGTGGAATTATTCACTTTGTACTTCAGATCACTGCCAGGTTGTAAGGGAAAACTGGTCCCTAACAACAAGATTCAAAACAGAGAAGCTGCAAAACAAAACATTCTCAGTACTCAAACAACAAAATAAAAAAAAACAAAATGGTACAAATTGTCCTAGTATATAGTTATCTATTTTAAAAGTTAATTAGCTTTAATAAACTGCAACACAAACAGTAATTAATTTGAATACATGGAAACACTCTGAATAAATGTAAACAAAGTTACCTATGTGTCCAAGAACCTGAAATGAATATGAAGGTCTGGCATCCAGAATAAAAATGTGCCTGTCAGCTGCTCCAGTAAGAAGAAAATTGCCCCTTGGATCAAAACTACAAGACAAAATGGCTTCATTGTGACAAAATACATTGTCGTTTCAGTGAGTGAGTTAATTTAGACAGACAGACAGTGTTCCTACTTTTTTGGAAATGGACTTGTAGATGTGCATGAAGCATGAAAGCATTTTTTGGGGGTTTTATTCCTCCCATCAGTCTGAAAGAGACTTCAATAACCACAGCATTAAGGTGATTATGATTATAAGCACAGCTTCCCTTTAAGATAAAAATTGTGCCTTAATACCACCTAGTGGATTCTAATGTTTTAATTATTAATTATAATTAATTCTAATTAATTATAATTATATAATGCATACCCCTCTTTTATGGACTGGCCTTATTATACAGTAAATAAAGTAACCCTCATTGTAAAAAATAAGGCTATTATAAGTTACCTAGGAGTTTCAAAACCGTATTAAAAGCAAAAGTGGTTTTATAAAAAAAAGTGGTTACTAAACCACACCTTGATGGTTTAGTAACAAGCGCATTATGTTTTGCATAGTGTGCTGTTTCCCGTTCACTTAGAATGGGGAAAAGATTTATAGTGTGTTGTCTACTTCTTTCTGACCAATTAATTGCTGGGGTGACAAAACATTGTAAAATGTTACAGTATCCTAAATTTTATTATAAATATGCTGATTATGTTTCTTTGTTGGGAATATGTTATGTGAACATATACAGAAAAGTATGCAGGTATTATAATCCTACATAAAATATGCTATTTTTACTCTTTTAAGGGATATTCATAAGGTTGATATACAGTAAGCACATGATAGATCTTTTCTTAAGAAAAGAAATATCAAATGCTTTGATTAAAAAAAGTTTACATTCAAATGACCCTTTAGTTAAAGAGTTGCAATTTAAGACAATTTGCAAATGGTATTAATTTTAAATATTTGTGGTCTTTGGACTAGACCATTTATAAATATTGATTGCAGTATGACACTGACATATAGTTTTTAGTTGAATGTCTAATATCCAGAGGAAGTTGTTTGAAAAACAATTATCTTTGTGCAACTTTCTGAAAGTACAGTGTGGTGTGCCAATGTTATCCTACCCATCCTATATCAAATTAGCTGAACAACAGATTTTTTTTACCCCTAGGAGATGTATAGTATCAGGGTTTTGATTCAGTAAAATCTTGCCAAAGCTGTACCACTCCCTATATAAAATCTTGGAACACGGTGCACCACTAGGACTTACTGTATGTGTTGAACAGGAACATGATAAAGTCTTGTTCTCCGAACAATTCGTGGAGCTTCTATTTTGACAGCATCAATAAAATAGATATGCCCAGTGCTGCTACCTACAGCTGCATAGTTAGATGAGGGGCAGCATGCCATGGTGGTGGCCTTAAGGGAAAAAACATTAAAAATAAGTTTCAATTGCAGAAACCTAGCAATAAATACAAATATGTCATCAATGTTAGCTACTGTATAGCTTAAATACCACCCCATCAACAGTCCAAGCCACATGGGCATTTATATTAGCTAATAATGGAATTTTTTGCTCTGTCTTAAATCTGAACATGTTGATTAAGGTTTCAGTTTGGTTTGGTATTCGCCCAAATCTGTTACAGAGGATTTAGTATGTGACTGAATCTAAAAAAGGAGATTTTGTGTACCGTTAAATCTCTTTCTCTTCAGTCGCTTGGGGGACACAGGGACAGTGGGTATAGCTTG
>CM044435.1:36776113-36795758 GCA_024363595.1 Xenopus borealis | reverse complement strand
CTTGTCTAGGGACTGTGCTAATTTAGGAATCCCTGTGGCTAACTGAGATGCCCATGCTGGCGGTGATTGTGGCCGTGCAGGCGGGTTATCCTTTTGAGGAAGAGAGGATTGGCCCTCAGAATCTATGTCTCCCTGAGGGGAAGTATGTTCTGGGGGTTCAGGACTGCGCTGAGGGGGCTTACATCTGATGCATAATGGTTCTTTGTGCCCTGATGGCAATCGTTTTCGGCATTTTGCACAGGCCAAATATTTTACAGTGGCTACTGTTGCTGCCCTGGAAAAAAGGGTTTCACTTTGTCCCTCAGACATGGTGCTAATGAAGGAAGGCTTATCTCAGCTTAATAAGAATAGACTGACCCCCCAGTAAGTTAGCCTGCAATGAGAGCGGAATAAACGCAGCTACTTCCTGCCTGTATCCTGCTTAATAGCAGCACTGGCTATAGTTACCCCCAGTCTCGGTTTGTCCCTGTGCAGCGTTCCAACCTTTCAGCCGTCTGAGACAATGAGCACGGGAGCGGCAGCGCGCTGTGCTGGAATCAAGATGGCGGCCGAGACTTGGCAGTTCCCGCAGTCGCGCGAGAACGAGAGCGGTGACTCTGGCGCCAGCGAGAAAAAGCGCGCGCGAAAGAAACTTGTCAGCGCTCCGCTTCCCTGCCTCAATGAATGAAACTGAGAGCAGTATGGGGAAGCGTGCGCGCCGTTCAGGGAGCTGTAATAGCGATCCTGAATTCTGAAGGGAGGGGAATGCTGCATAGGGGGAGGACGCTGTATGAGGAGAAAAACAGTGTCCTAAATGATGGCAGGAACAGGTGCTGTATAGGGAGAACAGCACCCAGGAATACAGTAGGGGTCCATAACCTATGAGGGAAAAGGTGAACTTACCCCTGGCCCAGTCTTCCTGCCATCTGCCTTCTGTTCAGCCTTCCTTTCTGACAGAGAAGAGGTACTGGCTGATGGTCTATGCTTAGCACCTTAAGACCTGAAGGCAGAGCCCACGTTGGAGGGTGTCATTTAAGACTTCTACTCAGTGTAGAAGGCTGCACTGTCCCCCAAAAAGTCAGACTAGCTGAGCAGTAATGAGAAAACAAAAAATACGTCCTAACCTCCTGAGGACACAACTAAAACTGAGCTAGTCCTCCCAGTGGGGTGGGGTATAGCCAGTAGAGGAAGAGCCAGTTTTCTTCCTAGCTGTGTCCTGCCTCCTAGTGGTACAAGCTATACCCACTGTCCCTGTGTCCCCCAAGCAGACTTGGAGAAATCATGGATTTTTTATTTAAAAAACTGGCTTAATACAGAATTGTTAATTTCACTGCATATTCTTTTTTTGTTTGTTTATTTAACCATTAGAACAAAAATCAGGTGTTTGAGAAGACCCATAGAGCAGACCAACCACACATAAAAGTAGGTAAGATTCAAAAATTTGTTAAGTGAAATAGAACTGGTTATGTTGATTTATTTTTAACTAGTGTGCTAGAAAAAAACATGTTTAAATTGGGGGAGTTTACTGAAACTAGAATTTATCAAATTTTTTAATTAAAACAAATTTGACCTAACTCCCATCCATGAATTTAACTCATTTAGCAAAAAAATCAGCTAAAAAAAACAGTGTAGGAAAAGTCTCAACAATATTGTGTAACAATGTGAACTGTGCACGCTTTTTGAGTTTGACACCCAACTCTAACATTTTTTCCTAGTTGACACCCGAAAACCCCTATTTATTTGGATTATCCTATTTAAACCATCACAGATCATAACATCTTCAAATTGTAAAAGTGACATCTGCCATTAACATCTACACTACCTCAACATGTTTTAGCTGGAGTATTTTCGGATTCAGATTTTTTAGTAGCTTTGGGGGTATAATATATCTCTAAAAAATTTGAGTTTTTCTTTTTTTGTTCTAAAAATTTGAGTTTCCCCCTTTAAAAACTTGACCAGAAAAAAAATCGAGGTTTATTAAATATGTCCCTAAGTGTTCACACTGCTATACAGAGACTGATTAGGAAATATATGTGTAAAATTCTGAAGCATAGATTTGCAATTCCTAGAAACATCAAAGTAAAGCTTTGATGGGCCTATTTAATAAATTTTGAGGACTGATCCAAGCCTCTATGACAAGCAGAAAACTATTCATAATATGGATCACCGCAGTTCCCTTTCCATTAAAAGCATTGTGTAGCACCACAAGTAACAATGAACTAAGGTGTTCACACAATGGCACATGATCATGGCTATTTGTGGTGCTTTGTATTTCTTTGTGAGCCTTCATCCTAATCTTTTAGTGGTTGCCCATACAGTAGTGTATAGGGAGAGCTATTGTACTAATCTTTTAGATTAATTACTATTAGTGTTTCTTTGGAAGTTATGCCCAGGGCCCAAGTGAAGCCTACGCTGATGTGAGAGAAAAATGTTCCCCCCTTAAAAGGATTACATTATAAATACCTGTATATTTAGACTGAGAGAGCTAACGCTTTTTCCATCCTCCACTGACCATAACTGCACATTTCCTGATATATCTGTGCCCTATAGAAAAACATACAAAGTAACAATCACTTTCTTGGAGTCGATTTACTTGAGCAGAAACTGCATACATCTATACTTAGTGATATTCCGCAAACACCAATGCAGAATGCTGAGTCAAGTTTTGTGAGTTTGTTGTTTACACTAAGGGGGGAATTCACAAAAAAGGAAAAAATGTCTTTAAAATGTCTTTAAAATGTTGTAGCAACAGACGACAAATTCACAGAGCATTTCCCCGCCAATTTTTCTGACATATACGACATTTTTTAAATAGTGTAGTGAAAAGTGGGTGTGGTTTTTTCTGCACCACTTTCCCCGACATTTTTATGAATTACTAGTAAACTCATTTTTTTTACGACTATTTTTCCTACACATTAGGCTCTCCAAAATGAAAATGTCGGTCAAATTGTCTTTTAAAATGTTTTCTGTACGATGAAAAGATATACGACATTTTAGAAAATTGTCGGACTTATGAGACATTCAGAGATGGTAACATCTGCCTTTGTGAATTTGCCATCTGTACGAGATTTTACGAAATTTGTCGACCGCCACTTCTGGGTTACTTATTTTACCACACTTTTGTGAATTACCCTCTATGACTTCTGACACATCTTATTCAATTTAAAGTACAGTATACAGTACTCAAGGAAAAAAGTGCAATACATCAAAAGTACTATGCATATATAATTATTATTGATTATTTTAATTGCATTATAAATATTATTTTCAGATTTATTCCGTGAGAATTTGTCAGTAGGAGAGGCCTTGACCCCCACATTTCTGTATGAGTAATAATGAAAAAAGTGTAAATTGCATACTACGCAGTATTTGTTTCCAAAGGTCAAGAAATCAGCTGCAAGCAGGTCATCACTGTACACATTTAATAGTTTATATGTTTCTTCAGGATTTCTTTGATTGTAGAGATATAAGGATCCCTAAAAAAGAAAGGAAAAAAATAAAAAGTCTGAATAACAATGAAAAAATATTTTCTGGGCTTTTGGATCAATTATAATAATTTACAATATTCAGATACATACAAGCACGCCAAGGTATTAAGATAAAAAGTGTATATTCTTTTTACAGCATATGAAATATACTATCTCACTTAAGCAGATTTATCAGAAAAACTCACTCACTCTCTAGTCATTAATATAGGATTTTTAGAAGTTTGTTTACAAATGTGTGAAAATTCACCATTTGATAAATATACTTCTGTGAATCCTATAGGAATAAATAGAAAGTGAGTTTTTCTGTGGTGAGCTGTAAGTTAACATCTTGGGGCAGATTTACTAAGGGTCGAATTTCGAAGTTAAAAAAATTGTCGAAATTCGGCCATGGACCGTATAGCTCTGTTTTCGATCTAATAACAATTGTTCGAATGCATTGTTCGATTCAAACGATTTTCCAAAAAATCTTCGATTTTCCAGGACTAATCCAGAAATAATCCTGGAGTTTCCCCATAGGCTAGACAGACAATTCGGCAGCTTTAAGATGGTGAAGTGCAGAATTCAATTCTAATTCAATTTTGGGCTATTTGATAATCGAAGTAGCCCAAAATTACTTCAAAATCTTAAAATTCTAATTTAATTTGAATATTCACTTCGACCCTTAGTAAATCTGCCCCCTTTATAAAACCACCCCTTATGAGTAGAAATCTGCAATACAGCACTATAGTAAAGTAGGACTATTCAAGGAAACATTAGTTTTATTGCAGTTTTTTTTTTGTCTGTTGCTAGCACTTTATTGACAAACTATATGACTAACATGGGCCTGAAATATTTTTTTTTTCTTCAACAACGCATTGACAGAAAATTTCTAAGCAACAGACATATTAAGTGAAGAATATTATGTTGTGTTTAAATATAAACTTTATTGTTAATAATGGCTCAAGTACAGGCTCAAGACCCAGGTAAAGAGATTTCAACCCCCTATTTTATGGTCTTTACTAACCCATGACCTCTAATACTACTAATCTCAGCCCGTCCAACAGGGTACTGCATACTGTCCGGTTCACAATGAAATTTGCTTCAGTTCTTTAGTGAATCATCTATTTGTGCACAAGATCTTGAGCTCCTACCTTAGTGGTTGTAATTGAGAGATTTTTGTAACTGGGAGAGAAACTGATACTTTCAATGGGTTCTTGCACATTCCAGCAGTCTTCAAGTTTTACTTCTGAACCTTTTATTGTAAATGAACGCAACACGCCATCCTAGATTATGAAACACCAACAGATAGGTCACAGATTTACAGTGGAGGGAGCAACTGCTACAGGGCCCATAGCTCATGCACATGCACGGGGACCTTGGAACCATTGTATACCCCAGAAAAATGTATTCTTAGATTTAAATATATTTACATATACAACCACTATTGAAAACAATGAGGCTACATTTTTATCAATGGACAGTTTCCCCATATATATATATATATATATATATATATATATATATATATATATATATATATATACACATACATCCAAACATTTGTCTCTGAGTCACTGCTGGGTCAAATCCTGCTTATATATATTTTTCAAAGGACCTGCACTCCAAAGTTAGTGTATGATTATTCTTTATTCATACTTGTGTATACAACGTTTCAGCCTAGATTAGGGCCTTTATCAAGGTCCTAGATAAAGGCCCTAATCTGAGCCGAAATGTTGGATACAAAAGTATGAATAAAGAATAACGATTAAAAAATATATAAATATATATATTTATCTTTATAGATATATATTAGGGATGCACCGTATCCAGGATTCGGTTCGGGATTCGGCCTTTATCAGCAGGATTCGGATTCGGCCTGGCCGAACCGAATCCTAATTTGCATATGCAAATTAGGGCCAGGGAGCTAAATCACGTGACTTTTTGGCATATGCAAATTAGGGTTCGGATTCGGTTCGGTATTCGGCCAAATCTTTCGGGAAGGATTCGGGGGTTCGGCCGAATCCAAAATAGTGGATTTGGTGCATCCCTAATATATATAATATATCTTTCTATATCTAGGTGAAGAATGGCGGCACTCACAGGCTTTTCAGGCAAAATAAAGAAAAACTTTTTATTTAACTCGACGTTTCGATCCCTCACAGGGATCTTTCTCAAGAGTATACAAACATCTTTCTATATCTATATATCCACACACATTTATTTCTACACTCCTAACAGTAATATTGTGTAATATATCCATGCAATTCATTATCTGACGGAAGACAATAATGCTTGTATCTGAAAGCTCTCAATTTTGTTTCTGCTTTATCAGACTGGTGTAGGGGTGGGGCTGTGGAAGTACAGATCAACATGCCCAGTTCAACCTTGAGCAGTAGCATGTTATATGGGAAGCAATATTGTGAGCACCGGGTCACTGCATAACAAATTCACAATAATGTCAACAAGACATGTGCATGTCAAGGTTGTTATGTGCAATATTCTCAAAGGTAATAAAGAGAAAACAAGTTCACAGGGGTAGGAGAAAAACATTACTACTGAGCAGCCTTATCTCTGCCATATCTCTGGACTGTTATTTGTTTGCATGACTTATGCCTGCAATAGTATAATGAAAACAACATTCTTTGGATGGTTTCAGTGCATGAGTTTCCCAAGCTCTTCCCTCAGTATGATTACAATTAAATAGACGTGAAAGTCATGCCAGACTGCTATGCAACTCAAAAGAAAAGGACATCTATTCTGAGAAATTATATTATATGATTGTCAGATTCATTAGCCTTACAGCTCCATACCCTATCCACAGCTGACAGGTGACTGTGTTCTTAAATCTGTGCAATGAACTGTGGCCACTCACAAAAGAAAGATTACGTTTAAAGAGAGGGATAGTTCTTGATTCAGCACTGTTCAAAGAGTGGGCAGCAGGGCCATTACTGTGCCCTGTTTTTCTACAGAATCAGCTAGTTCTGTGTCAGCTTTTTATAGAGTGGGCTAGTAATTTGTCAGTAGTCTATATATGGTATAGTATAGTACAGTATATGTTATTAGGCAACACCATTACTGTTCAGTGCAGTCTTCCATTTATGATTAAGTTATGCTTATGGTATAACCTATTTTCTTATTATTTAAATCTGTAAAGAATGTTTTTCACTGAGAAATATTTAAAGGGGAAGTCCACTCAAATTTTCTTTTTGCATGATAAAAGATGTAAGATGCTTCATCTTACAAAACTTAACAAAAATATTTACCTAAAAATCCAATGGCTTTAAAGAAGTTCTTTGTAATCATTATGGAAAGCAGGGGCGTTTTTACCACAAAGGCACTTTAGGGCTTTTGCCTATGGCAGCAGCTTTAAAGGGGTCTACCTCAGATGCCTATGCGGTATGTGAAAATAATAAAGAAAAAAATGTCTTCCCCTGCCACTGGATACTTTCCCTTGAAATCCGGCAGCAGAGGTGGAGGGTAGGCGGTACCGCGTGCCGAAGGGGTGAAGGTGACATCATGTTGTGTTGTGATGTCACATCTGCTGATGTCACAGCACATGCACCAACAGGTGTGAAGAGGTTCCAAAAAAAGAGCAAAATGCAGTGCTGATTAAAAATTGTTCTAAGCATTTGGTTACGTCTGCAAGATCCGAGAACTGACTTCTGCAACATACATTTGTTGACTCCGAATTAGAGAACACAAAAGAACAAACAAATACTGATTTTATTTGAAATTGTAAATACCAATAATATTTGTAATTGTCATTAATAGAGGTGATGCAAAGCTGGAAATGGAGCTGATCAAATTAAAACCTGTGCGTATAAATTGCTTGATAAAGCCTACCAATGATTATATTAGGCTGATTCATGGAATGTAAATTGTGGTATTATCTACAGAATATTAACTTACATTTCCAGCTATATAGAATCCTTCCTTGTGAAACGCCATTGTCTTTATGTTTCCCTCTAGAACAGTAGTCCCAGATAAATTATCTGAAAAAAAACTTGATAAATTTGACTAGAGAAAAGAGATGCTTAGAAATAATGGATTAAAGCTATGGCAAAACAACACAATAAATCCTGTTGTCCTTCTATAATACTCAGCTTGATGGTAACATTCAAATAGGACATTCTTTACAAGTCAGGAAGCAAAGTAACTACATGACAAACCACTATTGGGACAAATTTACTAAAATTCACCCAAAATCCTATGAATTTATTTGAAATTTGATAAGCATTCGACTATCGAATGCTTATCGAATAGTTTTAGGCTATTATTTTGCTCGATATTCGATTTCTCAATGAATTCGTACGATCGGTTACTGATCGTTTGATTCATGAAAAAATTGTACTTTTTCCTTTTTAGCCTCTGAAAAATCAGTACGATTCAACCAATCGAAGCATTCGATCGTATGAATGGTATTCGAGCAGGACAAAAGAAGCCTATAGGGGGTTCCCATAGGCTTCTATTGGTATTCGGTAGGTTCAATCTGGCGAAGTAGGCAGTCGAAAGATTTTAAAATTGTACTTCCTTCGATCATTGAACGATCGAATATCCGATCATTCGATCTATTTGATAATTCGATATTTTATGATCGAAGAGGCCAAATTTGTACATCCGTAGAAATCGTACGATCGTAATTTGATCATATTCGATCGAACTACGATCCTTTCACGTGAATTTTGTAAATTTGCCCCGATTTGGGTGTAGCAGTGTAATAAAAATTAGTGCAGGATATAAATGACTTGACTGCATCCATATTGCTTTTCTCAGCCCTATTCAGGGGTAGTGATGATATTCAAACAGTCACAGGTTTGTGAGACAGCTTCAAGTAGAATCGATGATTCTGTAAATATTCTTAGCATAAACCCAAGCCAATGGCAGTTATTAGCAGTCTTGATTATCTGAACAACTATAATCAATTGAGACTTTAAAATCAATTGAAAATTGCATCCTGTGCAGCATGTACAGACACAGATAGCGAGGCAGTAAAAAAAAGAATAAGGAAAAAATTGCACTGCTAAACAATGTGAGCTTGATCCTTATTTAAGCACAAGGGGGAGGATAATGTGTATCTTAATCAATTAATTGTTTTATTACCTGCACTTTTATCTTTTTGGGTCAGTATAGTGACTTTCTGTGTCTCAGCATTGATGGTTAGCATCTGTCCTCCCACACAAGCCACATACAAATCAGAGGTGGCATTCCAACAATGGACAATTGGCTGGACAGAGTGTTTTCTTTGTTCTTTAGGCTGAAAATCCATAAAAGTCAATTGGTAGACAATTTTTTTTTTTATAAACAACATGCTGACTTAAACATACAGTATGCATCGTTTCAAGTATGTATGTGATTATTTGGGAACAGCTTGTTTCGAAAAAATGTATTTCTTAAATACAGTATGATTACAAACATATGCACATTTAAATGCACAAATGGTAAAAAGGTTTACCATACTTTAGTCCCTTTTATATACAATAAAATGCGAGTGCATAATTTGTTATGGACTGAGGCTTTGGGCATGCGTGGCTGTTTCTCGACCTGCGTACAAATACAGATTGAGAAAATGTTGATTCGCCGCTCCTGTGTTTGCATTGCAGTGGCCTGGGTGAAGACAAATGACACAATTAGAAATCTACTCTTTATGGGTTATTTACTAAAATTAGGGATGCACGAATCCACTATTTTGGATTCGTCCGAACCCCCAATTCCTTTGCAAACGATTTGGCCGAATACCGAACCAAATCCTAATTTGCATATGCAAATTAGGCGTGGGAAGGGGGAAACATTTTTTACTTCCTTGTTTTGTAACAAAAAGTCATGCAATTCCCCTCCCCACCCCGGCCGGGAAGAAGGATTCGGCCAAATCCAGCTGAAAAAGGAGGAATCCTAAACTGAATCCTGGATTCGTTGTATCCCTAACTAAAATTATCTAATTGTTTCGATAAAAAAAGCTTGACCAAACTCCCATCCATGACTTTGCCTTATTTCTCATTAATTTAATTTAAAAAACTCAATAAAATCACAAGAAAACACGAATCGTACATTTTTTTGGACTTTAGTCCTGAATCGCTTGATTTTTTTGTGTTTTTGCAAGAAACCCCTGATTTTTTCAGATTATCAGGCTAAACCCAGCTCAGCCCACAATATCTTCAATTTGATATCTCCCATTGACTTATACGTGACCTCGACAGGTCTGAGATGACAGATTTATTTATTTTTGCCTCAAAAGGTCAGACCAGAAAAATTTGAGGTTTAGTAAATAACACATTAGCAAATGTGCACATTATGGGTAGACTTCTTCTTTAATACAATACATCAGCAGTTTCTAATGTGCTCCAAACTCTTAAAAATGTGCAAAAACAGGGCCGGATTTACCTAGCGGGTCCCCTAGGCCAGGGGTAGGGAACCTATGGCTCGGGAGCCAGATGTGGCTCTTTTGATGGCTACATCTGGCTTGCTGCCAAATCTTTAATAAAAAATAACAGATGGCGTGGCCTGCGCTCTGTGGATAGAATGACTAGAAAGAAGGGTGCCAGAAAAGAAGACATGAAAAATATTATGAAGACAGTGATATTTCAAATGAGTGATATTTCAAAAAAATGATTTGCAGGTGTCATATATGTCATGTATAATCTGATGAGGAGAAATACAGTGAAATGGTGATATTGGAACATTTGCAACTGAATGCTTTTTGGTTGGCCTTCACAATAAAAAAATAACAGAACAATTGCGACCACCTGCAAATCATTTGAAACATCACTCATTTGAAATATCACTGTTCTTCATAATTTTTTTTTCATGCCTTCTTTTCTGGAATTTCTGGCGTTTGACAGATTTCCCCAACATGCTACCATGAGACTGTACATTGGGCTTTTGCATTATGTCTTGTGAGTAAGTGGATTGAGCAACAAAAGTGGCATTTTGTGACTGGATTGGGGGAGTACATATATATATAGATGAGTGCAGGGAACTTTACTTCACATCAACCACAGAGGTGGACTCTCCCCAAATCCGCCCTGTGCAAAAACAGGCACCTGCTGACAGAGAGAAATGTTCCTCTAGCCTCCGCTGGCTCCTGTGTCTGCACCAAGAGGTGCTACGCTAGGTACAGACACATGGAAAGAGAAAGTAAATACTTGTGCAAATTCGCAACTCCAACAAAAGCCTAAGAACAGTGGCGTAACTACATGTTACTGGGCCCCACAGCAAATTAATTTTAGGGCCCCAATATATCCAGAGGTTATCTTGCTTTACTAATATATGTTGAGATTGCTCATTAATTAGGGCCTCATGGGGCTCCCTATACTTCCTGCCCCCCTCCCCAGTGGCAGAGTCTGCTTCCTCTGCAGTTACTCCCCTGCCTAAGATAACAGCTGTTTAGTACTTTTATTAGTGGGAGCTCTCCTACCACTTGCATAACTTATTTGTGTTGTGTTCTGCATAAATTCAGCAACAAAATGAGCAAGAACCCACAGTGATCAATCAGCAGTTTTGTTCTGGTGGAAATCTGGGTTCTGTAGGTTTCTTATTGGCACATATGCAACTACTTAATCCTTGTGGAAAAATTCAAGGTTGCAAATTACTAATTATAAATCTGGTACAAATGTGTTTCACTTGATGAAAGAGCAAGGTCATCTTGGCAAACATACTCTACCCTACACAAATATTCAGTTCTTGGGAACAACGGTTGTCTGTGGAGCTGGCAGCTGCACAAAAGACCCACGCCTCAGTGGTTTAACTTGCTGTGGTATTTTCAAAACAAGGTCAAACTCATTTAGAAGAAAGGAGAAACTTCATCTAGGATTTAAGCAAGTGGGCACTGCATTAAATGAGTTTTGAAAGATGCTCCAATACTCTGTATTATAATTCACAGCAGTGACACCAACAAAACTGAACACAGCAAATATAATTAAGTATGAATACCCCTCATACATTGATTACAGTAGGGATGATCAGCCTTTACTCTCCAAGACCTTGCATGAATAACACAGCCTAACATAACTAGCACTTAAAGGGGATGTTATATGCTAAAATCAAAGAATATTTGCCTTATACATATCAATTGTCTTATACATATCAATAAACATTTCTATTTTACAATCTACTAAAATTTCTGACAGCTTGTGTTAACATTTTAATTAACCTAAAATATCAACTTTATACTACTTGCTATATTTAATATCAGAAGTTTTTGGATTGGCTAATATGGTATAACAACTCTACCTGGAAGCCACTGCATTGTAATTGACACAGCTCTCCCCACAAGCCAGAGTAATGGATTTCAATACTTAGGGCCCTTACGCACGAGTGTTTTTACCTGCGCTCCCCTGCGTTCCGTTTTGCTGCGTTCAACCGCAGGGGAGCGCAGGTATAGACGCACTCAATTATTTTCAATGGGGCTGTACTCACACGAACGCATGTAGGCGCCAAACGCAGGTTTGAGTTTGGCACCTACATGCGTTCGTGTGTAGGTGCCACGAAATTTCTCACAAGTGAGGCTGGCCTTATAGCTTGCCACAAGCTTCTTATCTATATATAGATATATATATATACTTTAGGATTAGGCTGAATCTTTGAAACGTGGTTAAAAAAATGTTGACCTCCTTGTTTGTGTGTCGAAAAGTCACTTAATTTTATTGGATTACATTTGGCCAGGCAGTTGGATTTGTCCGAATGCAAATCCTGCTGAAGAAGGCCAAATCTTGTCCGAATCCCAAACCGAGTCCTGGATTCACTGCATCCCCATATATAATTGAGCAAAGCACTAAAAACTGTTGCCATCTAATTTTTCCAGATACTAAGGGCTGTTATCATTTGGCTACTCACAGATAATGGAAATTGTAACTCACAATAAAGATCTCTGCTTCATCACCCACTAATCCAGCAACTGCAGATATGGGCATTACAGGCCCATAATAGGACACTCCATTGGATGTATGAGAATTGATACTCTCCTCCTCTACACCATCCTCACTGGGAAGTTTGATTGGCCTGTAGATGGAAAGAGTATTTGGTTTTTATTTTCCATCTATCAGCAAATCATTTTTTGCAATATATTTCTTAATTGATTAGACATAATCATATGCACAACAACATTTTAAAAAATTAATAAAAGGTAGAACTTGCAGGGGTAGACATAGCAGAGGACTACTGTGCAGAAATAGTGTAGGGAGATCTCCTAGTGCTCACTTACATTGCTTTCAGCTGGTACAGGTTGTCACATATTTCAATGTTCCACACTGTAAGAGATGTCTCACTGGATAAACACAGTTGGTGCCAATTCATAGGATTAAAGGTCAAGGTAGTATATGTGGTTTGAGAATCTGACTTGCTGCATAGAGGAATGCCTTCTTGCCAGTTCCTTCACATATAAAGGAAGAAATACATTTATTAATAAAAATGAAATATGAATGACATCAGTATGCACATTGTACTGCTTTTTCAATGTGATATATGGTGCCAAGGGACACAAAAAAGCTAAAAACTGTCTCTGAGAAAAAGATGTGGTTTTGAAGTATCTCTGATTCTACTCTGGGAATATCTACCAATTGTACCTTATTCTTTCTTGTTATTAATTAGGGATGCACCGAATCCAGGATTCGGTTTGGGATTCGGCCTTTTTCACCAGGATTCGGATTCGGCAAAATCCTTCTGCCTGGCCAAACTGAATCGGAATCCTAATTTGCATATGCAAATTAGGGCCAGGGAGGGAAATCCCGTGACTTTTTGGTACAAAACAAGGAAGTAAAAAATGTTTTCCCCTTCCCACCCATAATTTGCATATGCAAAGGATTTGGGGGTCTGGCCAAATCCAAAATAGTGGATTCAGTGCATCCCTATTATTAATAAAAGTAAACATGCTGAAGATGGTCCAACGTAATATACATCTTTCCCTAATCAAGAACATTTACAAATCCTCTGCCTGCTACAAGTCATTTCTATTTGGTTACTGGAAACATTGTGTATGTTTAAAACAATGATTTCTATGATCAAAACCATTTTACCACTTACCAGATTGTAAGTACATGGTCAGGAACGGAGGAATAACTAGCCAAATAAGGTGCAGCATGGCTAAATGCAATTAAAGAATAATCCAGTTGTGCTCCCTCTGGAAAAGACATTAAAAAAATAACTGATCCAAAGCTTTTATTCTCAAATCTGATTTCATTAGGCCAAACGGCTACAAGGTCATAAAGTAGGAAAATTGAGTACTACCTTTAAGTTCAGCTCGTTTAACAAATCCAGGAAATGTGCAAACATAAATACTGGGATGAAGCTTCTGGTCTGAAAAAGCAACCACTTCACTGTAGGTGTTAACTGCAAATGCTCCTGTGCTTCCCGTCGTGCACTGCAGAAAGGACCGTTTCCTTGTGTTTGTGTCGATAAACACGATAAAGTTCCCACATGGATAGCATATTGTGTGGTCATTGATGAATGTGACTTTCTTCTTGTTAATTCCTTGCACCCATCTGAAATTATAAGAGATAGAATAGTAAAGGCAGAAGAGCTGCATTAAAAATAAATAAGTAAACAAAACTGCTAATATAAATAGTTAGGACTTATGAAGGATAATGATAAAAAATGTGTATTTAAACAATCAAAATTCCACAGTGACACTACTATTGTGTATATAAACAAGCTGCTGTGTAGCAATGAAGGCTACTGAAATAGGCCTCAATGGCACAGGTTAAATAGTGGCTAACAGATAAGCACTGTAGAACACCATTATAATTATATAAAGCGTATCTGCAATCTGCTATATGACCTGAAACTTTTCTCATTTGAATGGTTGTCCCAATGGGTACAATGCAGCTTATTTATATAAACAATACTAGCGTTTCTGAAGCAAACACAGCAGTTTTACCCAGGGCAGGACCTGCCTGGGCAGATGCCCTAGTCAACCTGGCCGGTCACTGCGCTGACTAGTAGTGTGCATTTGCAAAGAGATGCTGGTACACACAGGTGAGAAGACACTAGCGCGCATGCACACAGTGATGCTGATGAGCGTGGGCACACAAAGTGCATATCAGCTAGGAGGCAGGTAAGAGGTAAGATACATGTCTGGTGCTCCCCAGCTTGCGCCCTAGGTATGTGCCTACTCTGCCTACCCCTAGTTCCAGCCCTGGTTTTACCAGTGCAGAGCAACAGTACATTATATTTTAATTACTTTAAACACTTTAATTTTCTGGTGTTACTGTTCCTTTAACAGTAACACTTGAACCCATGCTGTCCTGAACAGTTCTCACTTCCATTTGTCAAACTCTGCATATGCAATGAGCCTGTTAATCAGAATATTAATATCAATTTAAGGTTGAACTTCAGATAATTCATTGCATTTGGAAAAAAAATGTTTTCCCATAAGTACTGGTACTAAATATCCCTTGTAAGGCACTGGGGTTTATCAGTTTAAAACAATCTACTGCAGGTCAGGCAGCTAATGCAAATATTTGGCTTGTAGAGATTGTAATGGACAAATATAAATTGCACCTATGTTTTGCAAACACTGCTTGATAATATTTTCATAACTGTCTTGGTGGTAAAAACAGACATGCAATAAATTGCCCTAATTTTGTTTACACTATTTTTTTCAGTACAGTCAACTGGCTACATTTCAAATATTCAAGTAATTAACGGGCTGGTTCACCTTCAAGTTAACGTTTAGTATACTGTAGAAGGGCCAATTCTAAGAAACCTTTCAATTGGTCTTCATTATTTATTTTTCATAGTTTTTAATGATTTGCAATTTTCTTCTGTTTCTTTGAAGCTTTCAAATGGGGGTAACTGACACCATCTAAAAACAACGAGTTCGGAGTTAACAACCTAAAAACCCGGTTTGGAAAGTACAACTCGGTCCTTAATAAGTCTGCCCCTAAGTGTACATACCCACCCACATGGCATTATGGTACAGGTATGGGATCCCTTATCTGGAAACCTGTTACCCAGAAAGCTCATTATAATGAAATCATCTAAATCTTTACAAATGATTTTATTTTTCTCTGTAATAATAAAACAGTAGCTTGTTCTTGATCCCAACTAAGATATAATTAATCCTTATTGGAAGCAAAACCAGCCTATTGGGTTTATTTAATTTTTACATGATTCTTTAGTAGACTTAAGCTATGAAGATCAAAATTATGGAAAGATCTGTTATCCAGGAAGGATCAGGTCCCGAGCATTCTGGATAACAGGTCCCATACCTGTACCATTTATTAGGTGTGTATGCAATTCATTCTGCAGGCTGAACTGATGCCTTAGTGCAAGTTGTAAGAAGCATGTAATGTTTTTATTGTGTGCACTGCAGTTTCATGAATCTGCACTTCTATGATGTGGTAAGATTATTGTTATGTTTGCATTGACCCATCAAAAGGCAAACGATATCAGTGAGTGTGCCTTGCTGCACCCAATGCTATTCACAAGCCCAGTGGCCATGTACTATACAAAGTAACTTATACGGTTTCATTTATGAAGCATTAAGCAAGGTGCAAAAAAGGGCACAATGTTGTGTTTATTTACACGCAACCCCATTTGTTGCACCCAAAAGCAAAGCTTATTTGCACTACTTAAAATGCTGGTTCACCTGCAAGATAACTTTTAGTATGTTATAGAATGGGCAATTATAAGCAACATTTCCATTGGCCTTCGTTTTGTTCTTTTTTTATATAGTTTTTGAATTATTTGCCTTCTTCTGCTGACTCTTTCCAGCTTTAAAATGGTGGTCACTGACCCCATCTAAAAACAAATTCTCTGTAAGGCTACACATTTATTGTTAATACTAAGTTATATTACTCATCTTTCTATTCAGTCCTCTCCCAATCATATTCCAGCCTCCTATTCAAATCTATATATATGTTGCTAGGGTAATTTGGTGTGGGGCACGTGTGCACATACAAGTAGTTACGCCACTGGCCAAGCAACATAACAAGATTTCTAGCATCCTATAAAAATGATACCCCTATAGCTAGAAGTCAGATCAATTTGGACGGTCAGTGTGGACTAGGGTTGCCACCTTTTGTAAAAAATTTTTACCGGCCGGCGGGGTCACAAAGGGGCGGGATGTGATGTCAAAAGGGGCGGAGTGTGATGTCATAGGGGCAGAGCCACATCGAGCGATCGGCAAAAAAGGTAAGTATTAACTGGAATTATGGCAGGGTAAGGGCCTTTTTTAAGTGGTATTACAGCTACATTGCCGGTAAATTTGTAATACCGGCCCCGGCTGGTGTTTTACCGGCTAGGCCGGTAAAATACCGGCTGGGTGGCAACCCTAGTGTGGACTGCGGAGCCCAGGGCCCACAGCCTCAGGGGTCCCCCAAACCAACTCCCAGGCCCCCAGCCATAAAGTCCTCTCTGATGCTGCCACAACTTCCCCCCCACGCATACTTTTTACTGCACGTAAATGCCACTGGCGAAGGAAAGGGAATGCAGGGAGCTGTCTGTGCCGGCCCAAAAGAGCCAGGGCCCACCGGCGAGGCCGCGCCAGTGCACATGCATGGAACAGCGCAAATTGATGAGGATGCAGAGAGTGCTGCATGCGCACTCACAAGAACTGCTGCCACCGCATCCGGACAAAACGGTCTGAACTAGGGAAAGGCATCAGAAGAGCTACGTCCCTCTACTGCCTACTCCTATTCCGGCCCTGGTGGTCAGTGACCCTAATTTGAAAGAATCAGAATAAGAAGGCAAATCAATCAAAAACTTTAAATTATAAAAAACAAAGGCCACTTGAAAAGTTGCTTAGAATTAGCCATTCTGCAACATACAACTGACTATTGATACAATATTTCAGTGATGTGAGAGCAGGCAAGACAAAGAATGGAGAGAATAGCAGGACAGACAGAAACAGTGAAAACACGTCACACCTATATTTTGTAAAGTTTGTCAGAGTTACATTTTCTTTCATAAAAGAAAATTGTTTGGCTAGATATTCCATTGGGGCATTGGGACTACATATAGCCAAACTAAACTTGCCCATATATAATGTTAAGGGATTTATGTTTACTATTGCTATGCCGATAATAATATAACTTCAGTCTGCTGCTTTACCTAATTTCCAGAGCACAGCCGAAGTTTTCCATCGTTTTCCTACGGAAGCTCTGCTAATTTCCCGGCTCCCAGCGCTAGGACGCGTTGCTAGGATACGCCAAACACCCTCAGGCATTCCTATGTAACCAGTAAACAGGAGAAAGGTTTGGTAACTGCGCATGACCAGTTTCATTATCCCACAAAAAAAATGGCGGCAAAGGTATCAGCGAGCAGTGGCGCGCCCCAAGAACAGAATCCGTCAGCACTGGAATGGAAAGCGCATGCGCCGGTCCTGCCCCTACGCACACGCACGCGCCTCTCCTTTCATTTCAGGTCGCCATTCTGCTATAGATGATGGGTTTGCGTCTGGTTTTCATAACTGAATCTAATCGACACCGTTTCGGTGGAAGGAGGAAGGGCGAGTTATAGTAAAGAGACCGCTGGGAGGGAGGACGTAGGACCGATCGGTCTACAGGTAAGAGCCAACAAGTTTGTTTGTACGACCGCTAATCCTGCTCTCTTCTGGTGTGTAGGTGGTATGGGTGGATTAAACCATGACTGGGGGAGGGGCATCCCCTAATTTTTGTTTTTATTTCCCCTCCAAGCCTCCAGCAAGAAGCCGTCTATATAACATCTCTTTCATTATACTGATAAAAAAATAGTGGAAGGTTGCCTTTAGCACAGGAGTTGTGGTAGATTAATGCGTCCCAAACTGAAATGGATTAGGTCTGCTCCCCTAGTTTCTGGGTGTCATGCCATCACACAAGAGGGCACATGTTGGTGTGACTATAGTATAGGGTTACCACATTATCTGAATATTAACACACATTATTATGTTTTTAATCTTCCTTCTTAAAGGGTAGGTTAACATTTGAGATTAATTTTAGTATGTTATAGACTGTCCATTGTTAGCTACTTTGCAATTGGTCTTCATTATTTATATTTTATACTTTTTGAGGTTTTTTTCTTTTTTTTGTTCTAATCCTTTCCAGCTTTCAAATGGGGGGGTCACTGACCCCATCTGAAAACAAATGCTCTGTAAGACTACTAATGTATTGATATTGCTTCTTTTTTATTGCTGGTCTTTCTATTCAGGCCCTCTGCTATTCATATTCCAGTCTCTTATTCAAATCAGTGAATGGTTGCTATGGTAATTTGGACCCTAGTCACCATATGGCTTTAATTGCAAACTGGAGAGCTGCTGAATAAATAGCCAAATAACTCAAAAACTAAGAAAAATTAAAACCAATAGCAAATTGTTTCAGAATATCACTCTCTATATCATACTAAAAGTGAAGGGGAAAAGTGAATAACCCATTTAATGACATTGTCATATAATATACTTGCTACCTGCAAGGTGGCAATCTCTCGTACAGTTGAGGATTTGGAGCCTGCCGGTGTTACGTTGGCACATTTTGTATGTGTTATGCTGGAATATATGCTTTCTCCTTAGCAGAAGCTATTTCAGTTCCCTGTAGTTGTAATGAACTACGTATCCCAGCATCCCCTATTAACTGAAGCAGCTGCAAGTTGTTTACAAATACAAATCTTGAAACCTTCCTGTGTTTTTCTGGCTTACAAAGGAACAATAAAAATGAAGCTGTTCTTTTGAAAAGGCAAAGATTCCTGGCCTCCTGGTTTTTGTTTGTTTTTAATGCATTTTGTGCTTCCTCTTTGCGTGAGGAATAATGTATAATTGTAACAAAGGAAAGTGCTTGCAATTGTATGTGTTGCAACATATTTTGCCTGTAATGGAACTGTAACATAAATAACCTCAATGCACCACGGACCGCTGTGATTGGCTGTCTGAGACACACCTCAACCATGATCTCTTGGCTTGCCGAGAAGTTCCTTCAATCCTGCTGACTCAAAATGCTATATCCAAAGCAACAGCAAGAGGAATGTTCCCTGATGGCCCCGGCGGGCCTTCTGATTGGTTGTCGGAGACACACCTCATAATGTTCTGTGCTGGCTGCTGGAGAAACTTCCATCTGTCCCACAGACAAATGCAGGATTTTCAGTCAGCCAGACACATGCAGGGATGTCCTAAGTAAGTTAAGCAAAGAGTGGTTGTTGTTTTCTGACTTAATGCTCATTTCTCTTTAACCTTAAATATTCCTAGTTGTTTGCAAGAGCTGCCAGTTAGAGAGAGAGAGTTGCAGAATATATATATATAT
>CM044435.1:36683258-36720913 GCA_024363595.1 Xenopus borealis | reverse complement strand
GTCCCCCCTGTCCCCCCCTGATGGCGGGCCTGCCTCCGACGGGCATCCCCGATCGATATCTGGCCGAAAGTTGGCCAGATGAAGATCGGACAGGACTAAAAATCCCGTTGGATTGCAGCTGCATCTGTTCAATCGTTATGATCCAATTGTTGGGCCCTATGGCCCATAATTGGATCAGCCCGATATCGCCCACCTCAAGGTGGGCATATCGGGAGAGATCCGCTCATTTGGCAACGAGCGGATCTCTCCGTGTAGGTGGCAATCTGACACCCAACTCCTGAATGAAGAGAGAATGAAGAGAAACATATACTGAGAGAGGGATAGTGAAGCCGAATATGTCATTGAATGTATTTAGAAAGTTTCTTATTTCAGTATGCTGAAGCTTATATAAAATTTTCACTTTTACAATAGTTCGCCTTCATTACCAAAATTGTAATTAAAAATTACCCCAAACCCCCCAGAAAATGTGTTCAAACCTTCCATAACCTGGCAAATTGTAAAATGGACATGCTATTTAGCATGCTATTTTATCACCACAAAATGTGCATAGTCCAAAAAAAAATCACAGCGCTACATGTGCCAGAATTTGTGTGAATCTTTCTAATTTTCATACATTGGGAGCTATGGCAGAACTAGGGTTGCCACCTTTTTCCTTATTAAAGTAGCAGTAATTTCCCAATAGTAACAGGTTTTCTATGTATTTAAATATAATGTTATGTTATTTAGGGTTGCCACCTGGCCGGTATTTTACCGGCCTGGCCTGTATTTTTGATGGTTGATCCCAATGTTATTAATATGGGAAAAAGATAAATATATAGGAAGGCCGGTATTTTTTTCCAGAAAAGGTGGCAACCCTAGTTATAGTGCACTGGTAAAATTGTGTGTTTCCTTCAGAAGCTCTATTACAGTTTTGATAAGGGGGGCGGGCTGCCCAGGGCTGCCACCTGGCCGGTAAAAATGTTGCTTGATGCCAATGTTAAAATATAGGAAGGCTGGTATTATTTTCCAGAAAAGGTGGCACGTTGGCAACCCTAGCTGCCACTGAAATGGGGCTACAGTCATGTCATTCTCATGGCTCTCCCTGGGGAACTAGAAAATAGATATATTTCACAAATATAAAGGCATATTTGTTGCCAACATATAGTTTATTTGTGCGTGCTGGAATAACAAATGACAACCATCAATGTGGTTTTAAAAAGTCACTGTATTGCAATATTAGCACTTTAACAGATGCATAGCTCGTCGAATCTGGTTTTGCGAGAACCCGGAAGTTAACTCTTTGTCGTCAAGGTAACGCGGAACCGGAAATCTGCTCTTGTCGTGACTTCCGGTTGAGTACCATGTCAGTGCAGGAGATACAAGAGTATTTTAAAACCAATAATAAGACCCGAGAGTTCTCGGCGCACAGTGCAAAGGTTCATTCGGTCGCATGGAGTTGCGATGGGAGGCGCCTGGCATCGGGATCTTTCGACAAAACCGCGAGCGTGTTTGTGCTAGAGAAGGACCGACTGGTGAGTAATGGGCGCAGTTCGAAGAGACGGAAAACACGGAGCACAGCATTTGACCCAGGCGTATGTTGGGCAATACTTTCCCTGTAACTGACCTTACTGTGGCGCTGTAAGACATAGGAAAGGGGGGTGAAATATGTTCCCACGTTTAATTAACATCTAGGATTCTTCTGCATTTAATAATTGCACAATCACTGATTTAATATAAAGTTCAGGTAGTGACTAGTATGTGTATTCATTAGGGTCATCCTTTGTCCCCCTGCAACCATTCCAACGGAAAGTGCTGTCCCTATGTGCAGGGAGATTGTATGTATTGTTCTTCCGTCTCCCTTGGCCACAGTGATAGGAATCTTATTAAGGGGAACTAAACCCTAAATATTAATATGGCTAAAAATGCCATATTTTATATACTGAATTTATTGCACCAACCTAAAGTTTCAGCTTCTCGATAGCAGCAATGATCTTGTATTTCAAACTTGTCACCATCTTGTAAAGTGTCTGCGACACTCACATGCTCAGTGGACTGCAGCTGTTGAGAATCTAAGCTTGGTTTTTGCAAATGGTCAAGCAGAAAATAAGGTTTGTCTATGATATAAGCATGTGCAGTGAATCAGCAGAAAAGAAGGTGGGGAGCTACTGGGGCATCTTTGGAGGCAGATCTTTACTGTTAAAGGGCTGTGGTTGCCTTGGGCAAGGCACACACATAATGTACAACATTCTAATCTTCTTTAGTTCTCCTTAAAGGAGAATTCAACCCACTAGGCGCAAAACTAACCCCTGGTCCTGCATAGCTCTGTGCAATAAAAGTTCCATGACATCTGTGGTTGGAGGTGCCAAGTGTACATGTTCAAGGATAGTGGAGAATAGTGGCAATAAAGGAAAACCAAAAAAGTAGGCACAGCAGGTACATACTGTTTTCTGCATGTCACAAGATGCAGAATCCGGAATCTAACAAAGCTTTCCCCATTTTTTGTAAACACTGTGCTACCCAAGTCACCTTGCATTTCTGCTTTCATTCTGATTGTGTTTTACTTCTAGACCAAAGAAAATAACTACCGTGGGCATGGGGACAGTGTAGACCAACTCTGCTGGCATCCTTACAATCCAGACTTGTTTGTCACTGCATCTGGAGATAAGACCATACGCATTTGGGATGTTCGAAATGGAAAATGCATCTCAACTATTAGTACTAAAGGTAAGTATTGTCCATTGACATTAATTCATTACCCTTCAAATTTGAAACATGTTTGAGTTAACTTTCAATATGATGTAAATTGATATTGTCAGACAATTTGCAATTGTCATTGTTATTTTCTATTATTTGTGGTTTATGAGTTTTTCTGCTTTTTCAGCAGCTCTCCTATTTGCACTTTCTGCAGTATAGTTGCTAGGGTCCAAATGACCTTATCCCATGCATTGACTGGAATGTGTATAGGAGAGGGCCTGAATAAAAAGATGAGTAATATGTAGTATGAATAGCAATATCTTTTTTTTTTTCAGATGGTATCATTGACCCCCATTTGAAAGTTGGAAAGAGTTAGAAAAAAGGCAAATAATTCTAAAACTATAAAAAATAGATAAGGGGTAATTGAAAAGTCTTTTTAGAATTGGCCATTCTATAACTTACTAAAAGTTAACTTAACAATGAACCACACCTTTAAGACAGGAAATTAAAGTAAATTTCGAAACTGTTCAGGGAAGCTGATATCATTTACATAATATTTTTTGGGGGTTTAGAGCCCCTTTAATATAGAATTTTCAAGTATTGCTTTTTGAAACTGTATTGCAGGGGAAAATATTAACATCTGCTGGAGCCCAGATGGACAGACAATTGCAGTGGGCAACAAAGATGATGTGGTCACCTTCATAGATGCAAAAACTCACCGTGTAAAAGGAGAAGAGCAGTTTAAGTTTGAGGTCAATGAAATCTCCTGGAACAATGACAATAATATGTTTTTTCTCACCAATGGGATTGGCTGTATCAGCATTTTGAGGTAAAATCTTGTTGGCATGCAGGGACTTCACTGAGCTGATTTAGCTTATTGGAGAGAAATAAAATGATTATCTTCTAAAATGTGTGGGTATGTCTGCATGTGCCTTTTTTCAGCTGTTAAACAAATGCCCTCACAAACTTGAATCTGGCTGTACAGAGGCCAGTATTTTGTAAGCTGTCAGTAGCCTATTGACCCATTTATTGGGCCACACTGAGGGCCTTCCTGATCACTATCTGCATGGATTGTGTATGATCATTGATACCAATAAAGAGAAATGGGCTGAACCCCCCCATACCTTTTATACGTCACTTAGCTGGGCACTTATCCCAAGTGTCCAATGGAGTGGAAACATCATACACCTTAGTGTAACAACAAATCATACAGTTGTGCTGATAATTAATTTTACGTATCCTGGCAGAATTTATGATTTCTTAACCATTTTCAGAGAATATGAATGATAACACAAAAACTTTTCTTTCACTCATGGTTAGTGGTTGGCTGAATCCATTTATTGGATTCAACTGGGTTTACTTTTTATAAATCATGTGCTTTAAGTATGCTTCAAAAAAATTATTTAGATATTCAAATTCAACTTTAAAACCATGCCTGCAGACTGGTTTTTCTAACTGCCTTTAAAGGGTTCAAACAACTAGTTGTTTTCAGATGGATCACCAGAAATAACGACTTTTTCCAATTACTGTCTATTTTCTATTTGTAACTGTTTTTCTAATGCTGAAGTGTAAAGTGTCATTTTTCACTTTCTAAAGCAGCGTTCTAAACTGATACATTTAATGGATACATTTCTTATCTTTGTCCCTGCTGAGCAGAATCTCTGGGTTTCATTACAGGCAGCTGTTAGAATTGATACAATAGTTGCGAAATACTCCAGAGATGATGCTGTGAAATGTATCAATTAAATTTTGCAAAATTGTAACCATTTAGAATCTGCGCCTGAATTACTGAGCTGCCAGACTAAAACACCAGAGACACGAACATTCAACTTTACACTTAGATTTTGGAAAAACAGTAAAAAATAAATAATGGAAAGTAATTGAAAAAAGTCTTCATTCATGGAGAACAATCTGAAAACCACTGAACAGAAAATTTTTTTGTAAGGTGAACAAGCCCTTTAATGTTTTGCATTTGTAATATTGTACCACTGACACTCATATCTCTTAAATATAATATAATATAATACTGTTATGTTGTTATATAGGATGTTCTGTGCATCATGCTTGAATAATGTATCTTACTAATTACATCTGACAACCATTTCCCTTTCAGTTACCCTGAGTTGAAGCCTATACAATCAATCAATGCTCATCCTTCCAATTGCATCTGCATAAAGTTTGACCCCACTGGAAAGTATTTTGCCACAGGCAGTGCAGATGCTTTGGTCAGTCTTTGGGATGTAGATGAGCTGGTGTGTGTTCGCTGTTTCTCCAGGTAAGATCTGGTCTCATTACCTAGTCCTAGTTGCAAATTGTTCAGGGTTATTGACATTAAAGGGTTGGTTCACCTTTTAGTTAATAGTATGGGATCACCCATCTAAAAAACAAACAAATGCTCTTAAAGGCAACATAGTTATTGCTACATTTTATTACTCCTTTTTCTATTAAAGTGATACTGAAAAAAAATGAATTTTAAGATATGAATGTACATTAAATGTTACCTATAGGTCATGTTGATAATTTTTTGCTGAGAGGTTTGTTTTTGTATATACTTGTCAGTTGAAGTTCCTAAGCCTGACTCTCTGACACTCTGACTTTGCCAACCTGGCTGTCCCATCTCAGCATGTTAGTTACAGTTTCTAATGCTAACGGACTCCTGCTGCACAAATATGGCAGCCCCCTCATACAGGAACATGGGGGATCAGACAGGTAATGTAAAAGCATCATGCAAATACTTTATGGCAAAGTTAGAAGTAGCTTTCAAAGCCAATATTATAATAGATGTAAACAAGAGTTTACTTTCAGGTTTCTATATCTCTTTAAGGCCCTCTCCATTTCATATTCTGGTCTCAGTGCAAGGACCCTAGCAACCAACAAGCTGAAATTGCAAACTGGAAAACTGCTGAATAAAAAGCTAAATAACTGAAAAACCGCTAGTCCTAAAAAATTTAAACCAATTGCAGATTGTCTCAGAATAACACTTTCTACTTCATACTAAGAGTTAACGCCAACATGAGCAACCCCTTTAATAAATAGATCGTTACATGCACATTATGTTACTAATGTCAGGGTAGACAGACCATGTTAACGGCAATGTTAAAGAGGTTGTTCACCTTTGAGTTACTTTTTAGTATGATGTAGAGAGTGATATTCAGAGACAATTTGCTATTGGTTTTCATTTTTTATTTGTGGTTTTTGAGTTAAGATTTTTATTCCCTACAGTTTGCAATGTCAGAAATGTGGTCCCAAATACCTTAGCAACCATATATTGATCTGAATAAGAATTTAAATAGGAGAGGACCTGAATAGAAAGAGGAGTAATAAAAAGTAGCAATAAAAATGATTGTGTGGCATTACAGAGCATTTGTTTTTAGATGGGGTCAGTGACCCCTATTTAAAACCAACCGTTTAAGTCTGCTATTTATTAAGTATATTGCTACACCTGTGTCAAGAACTGTTATGTGCCAGTAGAACTAACTGGTTATTATGGGAACAGGGCTGTTCCTAACCTTTTAGCTTTTTTATTCCACATTGGCACGCTAAAGTTTAGGAACACCTCTGTTTTAGTCATGACGACTTGGTATTATATAGGTTTGTAGTGATTATTTTCATACTCAGATCATTTGATTTATTCATTTATAATGGACATATTATGCATGTATTCAGCTGAATTTGTGCTTGTGTTAACATGTGCACACAATCATGGCACAGCCAGCTTTAAGGTGATGGAAGTATGTTAAAGTAAGAACTTATGCAAATTGGTTGCCTGCAGGTAGCGCTTTATAGCAGCAATAAGGAACACTTTTATAATGTTGCAGTTTTTCTTTAATCCAGTCATTTTTCTCAACAGATTGGACTGGCCTGTGAGGACTCTGAGCTTCAGCTATGATGGTAAAATGCTAGCCTCTGCATCTGAAGATCATTTTATTGATATTGCACATGTAGAGACTGGTAAGAATCCACTGTTGGTTACAGATGTAATAAGCTGCCTTTTGAATAAGTTGGTTGGTCAAATGACATATGAGAAATTAAGGGGGGTTTTTAAGGTTCAAGTCGTGTTTTCCCATGAAAATTCTAGTTTTTCAAAATTTTATTTTGGTAAAACTCACATTTTGTTTTGAATCCAAAAATACACCATCTAAAACCTGTCGAGGTCGTATAGGAGTCAATGGCAGAGGTCCCTTGAACCATTTGAAGATGTTAATAGCCTGCAGCGTGATGGTCAAGTCATCTGCCCAAAAACTTGAATTGCAGAATCCAATTTTTTCCATTTGAGTTTTTAGAGTTGCGAATTCATTTGAGGTGGAAAACAACTAACATTTGACCTTGGATAAACATCTGGCATTTACTGCAGTACAAAACCGCCACATAGTCTTTGGTCCATTACATTTTTTTTATTTGATTTCTACTTTTTATGTTTGTGTTTCATGCATGCTGCACATGCTCACATTGCTTCTAATTAGTATTTATAAGCACAAAAATATTTTATTGACATGGGTTGTGAATCAATATTGCCATTCTTGAGGAAATCTATTTTCTGCAGTTTGGCTCGGGGTACTCCAAATCCCATAAAGAGGAACTCCCTACTCGGCATACAAGAGGGGCAATCACTTTCAGTCTTACCTGCATTCCTGCCTTAAAATACTGATTAGCATTCTATTTTTCAGGTGAACGGATCTGTGAAGTTCAGTGTGAGTCTCCTACATTCACAGTGGCCTGGCACCCTAAAAAATATCTACTAGCTTTTGCCTGTGACGACAAAGATGGAAAATATGACAACAGCCGTGAAGCAGGGACTGTGAAGCTCTTTGGCTTATCAAATGAATGTTAAGGCAAATAAATCTGTTTGACAGTGTTTGGTTGCACTATGCAGGTGTGAGATGGACCTGTCTTTTTGGGCACTGGATACCTGAGCCCATGGTAGTCAAAATGCACAGCACCATTCGTACAAGATGTCTGGAGTATTGCTATCATGTCAAACAGGAATGAAACCCATTGTGGAATTGTCCTCATTTCATTTTCTATTGAAACTTTTTTTTCTAATAAAAGGTAATTTACAGTGTTTGCTTAAAGTATTTCAAATCAGTATAACTGGTGCCTCTTTACTTGAGGCCTTACTAAATTGTTAGGGTCAAGTATTTTGTTTTCCTTTTCAGGCTCTTCTGAGGTGTCTGTTCTTCTTAAAGGGGGGAATAAAACTCTCCTCAACTTAATAGGTAACATGAGCTAATTCAGTTGAGTGTTTGCAAAATCAGTGCATAAACACTGTCTGAACTGCCAAAAAATAGGAATGTATTTTTTCACATAGACATAGCTGATTTGACAAAGAAAAATTCCCTAAAGGCACTCAAACATGGGCCAATAAACAATGCTGAGTCAGCAGCTTATTGGCCCCTGTGTGGGGCCATCCGACTGGCTTCCCCAATCGATATCTTTTATCTGACTGGCTTCCCCAATCGATATCTGTTAAAAAAAAAATCCCGTCAGATCGTGGCAGCATCTATGCGTTGATTCGGTCCTGCAATGCGCCCACCCGTATCTCCTCCAGTGTGATACATTTGTTGGACCCAATATCGCCCACCTCAATGTGGGCATATCGAGGAGAGACCTACTTGTGTATGGCCAGCTTTACAGTGTTCCATTGCTAAGTGATTGATCCCGGTACCAGAAGTCCCAGAATCCATTACTTTATACTGGAGCATAATAGGGGATGCATTACATTGTGTTAGTTTAAAAAAAGCCCAATTAATTGAGCTCATGTCAATAAGGGCTATATTTTCGCTATAATATAAAATAAAGCATCTCTTGACTCTTCAATTTGCAGATCTATCCCTTAGGGTGACGTGTGATAGAACTGAACCAAGAAGTATCTCGATTTTTATTTATTTATTTTTTAAACAGCTTTTCATAGAATGCCATTGCCTAACTTCCAAATTTATATAGCTTTAAATACTGATGATAATGTGCTATTTCAACTGGTTCCTATTAATGCCAGTGAAAGAGCCCCCAAACTCCACTGTAAAACTGCCCATACATATTGATATAGGCTGGTTTGGAGAGGTCACCAAATGAGCAGACCCCTGTTTGATTTGTCTACCCACAAGGTGGACTAAACTGATTGTTGGCCTAAGGAGAACAAATCAAGTGACCGTGTTGGAAGTGCTGCTGCAGCAGAATTCTGGACTGAAATCCGTTTTTCAAAAAAGCAAACAATTTCTTTCTTTCCAATACACTTTACTGCTGCACTGCTAGTTGGAGTGGCCACCCCCTTCCTTTCCCTCCCAGCAGCCTATCAACAGGACAATGGGAAGGTAACAAGATGACTTTCTGCCTCCTGCATTACTTGGTGTAGATATGAGGACAGCACCATGACTCCTCCAGTTATACGGAGTAGGAGAAACCATGGCTTATCTGAAAGCAGTTACATTGTGAAGTGTTGGTCTTTCTGAATGACCAACCAGGGATGGCTGCCTTCACACCAATATTACAGCTAAAAAAACTACACTTGTTGGTTCAGGAATAAAATTATGTATGGTAGAGTGAATTATTTGCAGTGTAATTTAGAAATATAAAGGACCATTAAAATCAAAACAGAATTCCTATAAAGCTATCTTGAAAGGAGTAAAAATACACATGCTCAAATAATGTTACAAAGGCAAAACCTGCCTCCATCAGATCTTTATTCTTATTTCCAACATGGTTTTGACCAGATTCATATTTTATGGTGGTGAGTTCAGTTATTACAACTCATTCTAAAAGGTCTATAAACATATTTTTTTTTCTTTGATAAGCTGTTATGACATGAATAGGGCATTCCTCATTCACTATTAGTAATATTTACGTATGTGCAGTACACAATTACCACGAGAGGGCAGTGGAGGAATAGGGATAAAACAACAACTGGTGAGTGTATATATCTACTATATACACATTTGTTTTTTTTTTAACTAATGAAAGCTTTTTAATAACATTAGTGTACTTCATTTATCCTTTTCAGTGCTAGCTGTTTTTTAAGTTTGCTGGTTACCAAGTATATTTTTTACGTGTCCTCTATCACTTTAGGGGCATATCCTGAGGGAAATATATATTTATAGTTGTGCTCATAAGTTTACATACCGTGGCAGAATTTATGATTAACCATTTTTCAGAGAATATGAATGATAACACAAAAAATGTTCTTTCACTCATGGTTCGTGGTTGGCTGAAGCCATTTATTGTCAAACAACTGTGTTTACGCTTTTAAAATCATAATCACTACACAAACTACCCAAATGACCCTGATCAAAAGTTTACATACCCTGGTGATTTGGCCTGATAACATGATCACAACTTGACACAAAATGGTTAGAATGGCTATTAAAGGTAACCATCTTCACCCGTGACTGTTTGCTTGTAATTAGTGGGTGTGTATAAAAGGTCAATAACTTTCTGGACTCCTGACAGACCCTTGCATCTTTCATCCAGTGCTGCACTGATGTTTTTTGCATTCTAAGTCATGGGGAAAGCAAAAGAATTGTCAAAGGATCTGCAGGAAAATGTTGTTGAACTCTATAAAACAGGAAAGGGATATAAGAAAATATCAAAGGAATTGAGAATGCCAATAAGCAGTGTTCAAACTCTAATAAAGAAGTGGGAAATTAGGGCTTAAGAAAGCATAACGTCTGCTAGGGTATGTAAACTTATGAGCACAACTGTATATATAGTTTTTTTCATCATTATGTGCTGTTTGTGGTCCACTCATGCATAAAATAATGTCTAGTTCGTGCTCCCTGTAAGAATCTGAAAACAAATGCCTATAAAGTCTGTAGGTAAGCACAGCAGGTGTCATATCGTACATTGCCTTCTATGATTCATAAAGAACTCAAGTGAAACTCCGTATAACATACTCATAAATATAAAATTAATAAATATAAAGTACCAAAAGTGCAGAAAATCGGCAAAAAATATTTCTTGGGTGGAGTCACAGCTCCGCTGCTTTATGAGGAGATAACTTACTGACCGAAAGCATAAACTTGCTGATGACCACCAGGATATTGTACAAAAAATCATGAAGCAGGATTAGGGCTACCTTCAGAGCAAATGGTGGTAAAAGTGTTGCAAATATATTCTCTTTCCACAATTACAGCTAAATTACATATCCCATGTGATTCTGTCATGGATCCTTAGGAACAAAAACAACTGATGCTTGTTTACTCCTAACAGCTAAGCTATGCTTGTTTTCTAATGCCACCCCACTACAATGCACAAGATATCCATTACCTTCTTCCACCGCTGGATTTACAAAGCAAGACTTCGGCAGCAGCTAGGGATAGTTTTCATTTTTAAAAATTCGACCTTCGGCACCCAAGGCTGTCCCCCTAAAGCTGCCGACCTTCAGGTGCCTATGTATATAAATCAGGGGTAAGTGGAAACTGGAAAGTAATTATTTCCTCTTTATATATTTTCCCCCATATGCTGTACTAAAACTAGTAGTATACTGCATATATTTATCTAGTTAGACAGTTGCACATCACCCATCCTAATGCCTTAATCAGGAGAACTTCGTTCAATGATTTCATAGAATGGCAATGGCAAAAGTCCAGCTGGAAACATTAAAACAAATGTGACCACTAATGATAATTATATGCTGTACCGCATGTTTTTGTATGCAGCTGATTCATAAAGTACTGCGCTATTTTAGTACCAAGCATGAATCATCTCTACATAATAAAATATGAAGTAATAAATGTATGAGAACACACACATATATATATATTGCACCTTTACTTCATCATATTTTATTCTGTACAGATGATTCATATCTCTGATTAGAATGTATTTATATACTGTATATATGGAATGGAATAGCTGCATGTATCATGATTAATTTTTATTAACAGTTATGATTTATTCTTAATAACAATATTGTTAAAGCAACACAAACAATATGAATCCAATAGATGCATTCATATTTTAGAATTATGAACTACAGAAGAAATTCATCTGGTCCAAGTGAAGTGCCAAGGCAATGAAAAATATAAGGCAGTTGGAATTATGTATAAGAAAAATGATATACCTTGTTTAGATGTTTTTAATTTAAAAATGATTTCCTAGAATTTCAGACCATTTTTGGCTGATATTCTTGAATTGTTAGGTGCTGACATACTACATGAAGAAGCAATTGATCTATTTGGAGAGACTGCAACGCTTACAATTGTTGTCCATTGTATCATGTGTTTTATAAGCAGCATTCCAAGCATAAATAATTCAACATCGGGATGAATTTGGTGGCTCATAAATGAAAATACTGCATGCCAGTGACCTCAATCAGTGCATGTGGATATAGTACCGTTGCACGATGATGGGGAAACTTTTTTTTTTTATCTAGCACCAGCACATTTCTGACACTTTACAGAGATTGTGCATCATTCCCTGTCCTAATGGAGCTTACAGTCTTTACAGTCATTAACATATTCACAATAACAAGGGTCAATTCAATAAAAAGCCAATTAAAGGAAATGTATAAGCAAAAAACCAAAATCCCATTTTTACTTTCTTTAATGAAAAAGAAATCTATCTCCAATATACTTCAATTAAAACATATATACCTGACTGTAAGCAGTGAAATTCCCCCTTCATTTACTGCTGTGGATAGGAATTGTTAGATGGTTCCTAACTGCTCTGCAGGGAACGGTCATACTTTCAAACAGCAGGGGGGAGCCCCCCCACCTTACTTACCAGAACTCCAGCAGCTTTGTCTGTTTCCCTGTAAAACAGCCAGTGACCGTGTAGATATTTGTATCCACAGACCCAGTGCAGTCTGTATATTCTGATTAATCAGTCTTGCTGTATTGGCTTCTATGGCAGATATTATTTGACTAGTGCTGTTTTGATCCTTTATGATGATCCCTAAGATTAACCTCCCAGCTGAAGCCCAGACCACACTGAGCATGTGCGTAGTCTTGATATTGCCGAGGTGTCTAACAAAGTTACAAGATGGCAGCCAACTTTGAAAGCATAAATCATTTATCTAATTAGGCTTGTGGTGCAGTAAGTTCATGTTTATATTTAGTATAAAAAATACAGCATTTCTAACATTACTCTATTTTAGACTTTAGTTGCCATTTAACCACCCTATCTGCTTTTGAAGTGTAGGAGCAAACCCAAGCACAAATAGGAAAAATATAAAAACTTCTTGCAAATCAAGCTCATTACCACAGTACTGCAAGGCAGAAGTGCTATGCATTTACTGTAAAAACTTGGTGAGGTGCAAGAGTTGAAGGTCAGCCCAAAACCCAGGGGACCTGTAGGGTTACCTGATGTTGGGGTGGGTTCCAACTGACAATATTCCGCTCCAGTGGGTTATAGATGGTGGGTCTGAATGTCCCCAACTTATCCTGCCACTCTCACCCATCCCAACCTACTTTGATAATGTGGAAATGCTGAACCCCATCCCCTCTGCTGGCATTAGAAATGCAGTCCAGTTTGGTTTATGCTGAGAGATGCTGGGTTAGGGTTGCTGTAGATCGAGAATCTCTATTTGTGTCCATTGTCCTTCAAAGTAGGTGTATCAGATGTAAACAGGAACTCCCCCAAATGAGGAAAACATGAACTCATGAAAGAAAAATATAATTCTAAGCAAATTTCCAAAATACAGTCATGCCAATTTGAAAGTTATTTGTAAATGACATCATGGCAAACGTTAGCTCTTTTCTATCCAAGACTCTGATTCTCTCAGTGCTTTGCACACTTGACCTCAGGGTTGTCAGTCATAGAACATTTAATTCATAGTAGGAACTGGAGTCTGGAGAAGAGCTGCATTTTGATGTATTGCTTGAAGGGTCAAAAGAATGGAAAGGGACAGGCAATAACTTTGAAACCACTGAAAATCTTTAATTAATATATGACAGGCTACATACTTTAGAGAACTGGGGGTACAATGGGGACGTTTAATGGGGGGGGTTGCACCACTTGAGTGGTGATCCATGACACAGAAGAACAAATTATGAACTGTTCAAGCCTATCAGATAATGCATGTCATGTAAAAAGATTAATCACAAAAATCCATTAAACAACCCTATTATTTTTTTTTTGTCTCTTTAAATGTAATTACTAGTCTGCTGAATTAGAAATGTTTTGAACTGCTTGGAAAATGACATTCATAATTCAAGGTTAAGACAGAGCAGAAAAAATCTCACATTGATAGATGTCCCATTGTAATTCACATTATTTTAGGTTTTTCAAATGTAAAGTTAATCAATTCAGGCTCACATAAAAATGCCACATAAATATGCCAGTTTTCTTTTCATGTACTGTAGGGTAGATGCTGGTTGTCAGGGGAACGAAGGGAAAGTTCAGAGAAACTCATAATAACTAGTTTTCAGGTTATTATGATTTTTTTTTTTTTTAAACATGCATGTTAAACATATATATTAGAATGGTCATCAATAATTACAGGAGTAAAGTGAGGTATTTTTTTATTACTATTATTATTGGGACAAAAGCTTAAAAGATAATGCGTCTATCACTCAATACGCCTTTTTTCTTCTGTGCATTTCCTAATGTCAGGTATCTCTTATATATAATGGCGGGTTGTAAATTAAAGGTATAACTTGCTCAGTCTCATAAAATAGCTTAAAGGGATACTATTATATATATGTACTTTTTCCTCAAATATCAAACTGTAGTAGGAATTTGTGTTGTGTAGGTTTCTGGTACTTAAATGAGATCTGTCATCCAGACATAAACAGCTGTATAATAAAAGTCCTTTTGTTAATTATACATGAAACTGAAAATCTTTTTTTATTAAAACATCCATAAATGTATTTTAAAATTGGAGTTGTCAATCATATGTTCACTGCCCTGGCTTTATGCATGAGGCATAGAGGTCAATTAAGGTGGCCATACACGGAGAGATCCGCTCGTTTGGTGATATCTCTTCCCGATATGCCCACCTTGAGGTGGGCGATATCAGCGTGATCTGATCGTGGGCCCTAGGGCCCAACGATCGGATCACAATAGAAAAGATACGGGCGGTCGGATCACAGGACCACATCAACGAACAGATGCGGCCGCAATCCAATGGGATTTTTAGTAAAGCCCATCTGAGGGCCCTATACACTGGACAATAAGCTGTAGACTTGGTCTGTCGGCAGCTTTTTTCGGCCTGTGTATGGCCACCTTTACTTTCACTCTCCACTCTGCACCTTGAAGATGTCACTGCACTCCTCAGATCCCCCTTCCCTGCTCACAGACAAAATGATTTGGAATTAAATCTTAGGGTGACAGATCCCCTTTAATCAGAAAATTTAATTTTTTTTCAACATTGGTCTGTTTGATCTGATTTTACTTTATGCATTTAACCTACAGTATACAAATAAATGTGGATTATTGTCCATGTTTACCAACTGAATTTACAATAATGTGAGCATACATAACTGTAGACAGAGACACTTATCTTTGCAGATTGCATTCATATTTACATGTGGGAGCTGTTACATTACTTGCTTTGCAAACGGAGGCTTAAGCAGATCCACACCTCATAGCAGAAGCATAGAGCAAATGCCAAAATGATAAGGCAAAGTAAACATACTCGAACGTGAACCAAGAGAAGGTATATCTAACCTTTACCTGGATAACAGTACAAGGTCCGGACTGAGAATCAAAATAGGCCCTGGCATTTCAGGTACACAGATGCCCAATCAGCCCACATAGAGGCCCAAACAGCCCCCACCAGCCCACTAAATACTGACTTTCTATGGGACCTTATAGCAGCCCCTCTGGCATTTGTCAGAACCTACAGATTGCCAGTCCGGTCCTGGACGGTACCAGTTGTATTCAGTTATATGGCCCGATTGCACTGATTATTTCAGTTGTTTGCATCACTTGGTGGATGGGTGGAGGTATGGGGGCCAATGCATTTTAAATTATAAGTCAACTCGGTTCTTACATTTTGGCGAATAAGCTTTGGTAAAAATGACAGGTAGATTAGCTAACTTATTAAAGGGGTCCACATACACATTGAGGGTCATGTCATTTGGTCAGGACCGATCAACCTGCATGCAAAATGTGTGTGTGTGTGGTTACTATTATTCTAATGGAATCTGCAGTCCAGTTTAGTAAATTAAGTAACACAGAACCCATTTCTTATGCAATATGAGAGGGTCTCCTTATTCCTATGGACATTATGGGATATTTACTAAAGCTCTTTTCCCATTTTTTTTTATTAAGGGGGGTATTCACAATCTTTTGGAGCAAACATTGTGACTTTTTCAGTAAGAAATTTGATTACATTGACAGCACATTAGCGAAAATTATAAAATTCGCAAACGGCCTTACACTGGCGGAAGTGGTCGTTCAACAGTTTCCGGGTTCGCAGAAGGTATATTAAATTCGCACAAAGCAAACTTTATTCTTGAAAAGGCTTAACTTTTCACATTGTGAATAGTTTTTGCGTTGCCGACTTATATTACATTCCCCTATATATCTCTAAAAATTGTTGTTTTTTTCACTAAAATTAAAAAAAAAAAAACTGACCCCCTACATCTTCTATCAGATCAGTTCCATTGTTTTGCAGCAGATGGCAGTGTGCCTGCAAATATAGCAGGGCTTGTTAGTAGATTTTTCTTTTTAAAAAATAGCTCTAAAGCTTTTTTGTTAAATTGCAAATTCTGTTTGCACTATGTAAAGGAGAAGGAAGCTGGTGTTTATATGACTGTACGATATTAGTTTATACTAGTGTTATGCATGAATTACATTTGCAATTCTACATCAAATTTCCAAGCATACCCCTGTATGGAGGCATTGAGGATAATACTCCGTATTCTTGGATTTCTTTGAACCAGTAAAATCTTGAATTTTTTATTGTATAAACAATAAAAATAATGGGAAATTACATTTTAACCACTCAAGTCCAAGCTCCTTAGCGGACTAAATGTAGTTGAATCTGTGGATATGTTCTTTAGAATGGACACTCAATAACAGGCCTCTCAGCAGCTGAAATGTCATGACATCTGACAAGGATTCCACGGCACAGGAATCTAGAGGTGAACTGTAATATCTGATAAGACAAACCATAAAGTTGTGTTCCTGATCCCCAGGAACATGGTAAAGTATTTTTTTTATTGTTTTTGCACACTACTTATTTTAATTGCCCACTGCAAATGTCTATTATTAATATGTTCTTTAAAAAAAGCTCTGCCCTCTTATGAATGATTATATTTGTATATAAAGCATGGAACAAATTTACCTGCTAGAGGGGCAGTTTACTGGCTCATGCTAATTGCAGACTATATATGCATGGTTGAGATCAATAAGGAACACCTGCAACTAACACACTGCTTTAGGTCTTACAACAAAACCAAGTGGTTAATTTACCAACATGTCATAATATCATATGTTGTAAATCTTCCCCTGATCATTTGTGCCCACTATACTGTAGTTTGTACTGCTGCCCTGTAGCACTGGGTTCCTTGATTTGATATTGACCTGGAAACTGTCTGCAAGAACTTGGGCAGGGACTGCTGAGAGTGATGAACAATCTCTATAAAGCTCTGTGTGAACATGAAAGATCGATATAGGAACATATAATAAACAAAATTTAACATCATAGTTTACAGACTTGTATATTATAAGTTGCAAAGATGAATTGTGCTTTACAGCAACCTAGAACTAGTATAAAACTATATCATGTTCTTTAACACATTCTTGATACAGCAATTGGCATGCATTCTCAAACTTCAATCTGCTTAAAAAGATTTGCACAAATTGTTGATCATCCATCAAAAGATTTCTCTTTGCCTGTGCATGTATAGTGCACTTACTGATGTCTGCTCTATTGTATTAAAAGGCATTGTGCCATTAGGAAATGTAGGATTGCTCAAATATTTATTCCTAATTTTAATTGTTGTTAGGGGACAAAACATAAAGATTTGGTTTTGCTGTGTGGTTCAGTGCTCCTGAGTTTTCAGGGTCATTCAAATCTGTCTAATTGTATTTCATCAACAATAAAACATGGGCCCTCAGCCATGCATTGAAATCTGTACCAGTTCAATGCTTTACCAAAATGCCAAATGTGTTTAATAGGTTGGCATATTCAAGTCTAAACAGGATCTTTGTATGTGATTTTCTGTCCAGCTAGAGTCATGATTGCGTTTATGAAGATGCTTTAACAAACTGAAAACTTTTTATTTAGACACAAATACTTGTATTTATTTATTGCACAAATAGCGATAAATGAATAAAGGATAACTGGAAATTATATAAAAACATAAATCTGTCAGGAGCACCCGATGGCGCTCCTCTTCAGCGCCATGTCCAAGATGGTGGCGCCCATTTCTGCCATGTGGACAGCGGTGCCAGTGCAGTGACACCGGCACCAAAATTCTAAATAAATGGACACCAAGGTCACGGCTTCAATGTCCGATTATAGGAGTTGCTATCTTCATTCCTGGGTGTTCCTAAATTATTCTTTATTGCATTTCTGGACTCTTGCCTGTACCTGTTTCACGATCCTCGCTGCCTGCCTTTTGAACCTTTTGCCTTTATTTGACTACGTCTATGCCTGATCCCTATTGGTACTGTGAACTTGGACTTTTAACCTTAAAGTTGCCTTCATGGTCTGCACTCTTCCCGCTGGGAGTCGATAGGCCCCTGACATTAGAATCGGGACATGGACCCCACTGAGTACGCAATTGACTTTAGTCCTTGATGGCTGAAACTGCCTGGAACAATGAGGTGTGCGGAAGGGTTTTGGTACTGAAGAATGCTCTTGGGAGAAACACTTCGATGTTCACACCCCTGGCTTAGTAAGGGAGTTCCACAGTAAATTTCCACTGAAAACAGGCCTTAGTGGTCCAGGGCCCCCTCTTGGGGGGGTAATGTCAGGAGCACCCTTCTGCGTTGTGTCCAAGATGGCAGCGCTATTGCCGCCATGTGGACAGTAGCACCAGCGCAGTGACACTGCATGCAGACACGTGATGTCATCATGTAGTGTCTGGCTCCAAAATAAATGGATGACAAGGTCACGGGTTCAATGCCCGATTATCGAATTGATACCTTCGTTCCTGGGTGTTCCTAAATTATTCCTGATTGCATTCTCTTGCCTGCATCTGTTTCATAATCTTCGCTACCTGCCTTTTGAACCTTTTGCCTGTATTTGACTACGTCTATGCCTAATCCCTATTGGTACTGTGAACTTGGACTTTTAACCCTAAAGCTTCCTCCTTGGTCTGCACTTCTCCCGCTGGGAGCCGATAGGCCCCCTGACAAAATCACATGGGATAAATATGTACCACTCAGTTAGATAAAGAATATGTCTGCACAGTATTGACAATATGGGAATACAACCAACAAGAAGAGTCAGCTAGAATAAATAATATAAAAATAGATAAAATAGAGGTGAATCACTGGCCCCGTACAGCAACATTTTCTGGGCCCCTGGTCCCTGCCCAATCCAGATCCCGCCCCCAAGCAACACACCACAGTAAAAAGCCCACAAAGATACCACCGCTAAAAACGGTAACCCCGTAATTTACAAGTTATAAAAACCCATTGGTGGTCAGGGTCCTCTTATAATTTAAAAAACAAAAAATTGGCAGCAGGGGTTCCACATAAAAGTTTTTAAAAAATCATTGGTGGTCAGGGCCCCCCTATAAGTTTAAAAAACTATTGGTGCCAGGGGCCCCATAAAAGTATTTAAAAAAATCATTGGTGGTCAGGGCCCCCTATAAGTTAAAAAAACAATTTTAAGCACAACATACACAGCTCCAGGATTCAACTCTCATTCTGCCATAGATAAAGGAGCCCAAACAGTATCAGTGAGCTTACAGGGGCTGCTGAATGATATAAGTAAAGGATAAGCTGTTATTAGCTGAAAAGCTACGGGGCAGGGCCAGATGGGATCGTCTGCCAATTTCATACTGCTCATGAAAACTCCAGTTGAACATTGTCACAGCTTGAAATTGAGTTGTGGAACTTGCAGGTAATCCCTAACTTTTTACTTCTCCACATACCATTTTCGTCGCTGCTTCAGGTCTTCAGCACAGACGGGCCACCCTTTAGCCCCGGGCCTGGGACAGGTGTACCCTCTGTGCCCCCTGATGGCGGCCCTGCATAGTATTATATTTATGATCTATTCACAGTGTGACTTTTTTATACATATATTTATAACAACAGATGTATCTGGTCACCCCCAACTCCCATAGAGATGCTAATGCTGAACTTAAAGCTTAAGAAGCAAAATATCAAAACATCCACATCAAACGGCAGTAAAGAGAAGATGCATAATCCATATGTATTTAGTCTGTTGGTGAATCACACTCCTTAGTGCTCAGTATGTACTTGTGTTCAGGGCATACCTTGTGCCGGATCAAAAATCTGCTTTGCAACAGGCAGAAAGGACAGGGCTTCTTTGCAACTTGAGCCTGCCAATGCTCCTTGTGTCTGAACGACATATACATTAGGGGGCTGGACATTGGGGGGAACATTTACCAGGCTGTCACCCTCCACACCCCATATCAATAAATAACCACGGCATCACCAAATGCAGGCCTCATTGTAATCATGGTTGAAGCACAGATCTTCCGTTCCGTTCCGTTCATGGGCATAAAGACCTGTGATCAAGGCAATAAGAGCAGGGCGGGGTTTAAAAATACAAAAGTATTAAAAACATGGTAGATTGTGGCTGTTATTTCCACCCTTTTCTTCGTTATACATGTATAACAATAGTAGAGTATAAGCTTTATGGGGCAAGGACCTCCATCATCTTGTCTCTTTAACAATAAGGGGCAGATTTATCAAATTCACATGAAGGATTAGAAATTCGATCGAATTTTCAAAAAGATTTGAATTTTCAAATGTTTTTGAAGACCACTTCGACCATCGAATTTTGAATATTCGATCGAATCGAATGATTCGAAAAATTAGAATAAAAATCTATTTGAATTTTCTCAACAGTTGAATAACTTCCCCTTTAAAATTTGATTCAACTGCCTAGTTCGCCAGTTTCAAACTACCGAATTGGGTTTAATTATTTTTTATCGAATAAAAAATTTGATCGAATGGTTAAAATCGTTCAAATCGTTCGATTCTAATGATTTTATCGTTCGATTGAATATTTCCTATTCAATCGTGCAACCAATTAAATAATGGTAAAATCCTTTGAATTCGATATTCGAATTTGAAGGATTTTTATACCCATAAAATTCCCATGGTCGAATTCGAGGGTTTCGACCCCTAGTAAATCTGCCCCTTAGTCTGTAATGTACTTTTATTTTGTATTTATTTTTACTGTATGTATTTATTCTTCTATTGGCTCCTGTTGGTTCTATTAATTCCTTGTTCTGCTATAGCAGTCATATCTCAAATAGTAGAGCTATATAAATAAATATATAAATTCATACAAAATCACTGCATGCAATATGACAGATGGACCATAAGCTAACATTCAAGTACAAAGCACTATATTATAATGGGCGAAATACCTGGTCTACACCAATAACCAACATTCAAGAACGAGTATGAAAGCTTTTGGAGTTTCTAACACGGGTGGCAAATAACAGCAAGAGTCTCAAGGGAAAAATGTATTGGATCTGAAATTAATTTGGAACATCTATTATGAAGTTCCTTTTAAATAAGAGCAGAATAATACATATGCTATAGGGGTCATTAACAATCCACCAGTGCAGCTATAGTCGCAGTTTGCTGCAGATACTTGCAGATACTTGCATCCGAATGCACTCCTTGCACTTTCATAAAGTTTTTCTCAGTGTTGCTTCTTTCGTCCCACCCCATGTTACAATGCACAAAAGCGCACCAATTTTTCTTAAGCTAATATATATTTATACACATAAAAACATAGAGCTGCCATTTGTCCATTATCTTACCACCCAACTGGTAAAAATTATGCTTTATGCTAATGTTATTATTACGGATTATAAAAAACAGAAATGGGAAGAGCAGCAGTTTTTTTTTTTTACAAAAAAGGTGTCAAATCTGCATACATGAAAATTGTCATCTGGAGCAAAGGGGTTAATCACACTGATTCCAACATTTACTGTCTTATTCCTGAGAAAGCGGCACCTGCAATTCTCTTCATAGCTAGGTTATTTACACAGAACAGTAAAAGGTGATTTTCTTTTCAATGAAAAATAAGCAAGCCTGCAGGGTTAGCGTGGGGAAGTCAAAGGCCTGAGCGCCGTCAGGCCTCAATTATCTTCAAAAACCTCTTACTCTAAAGCAGCAGTCAAGCTTTCCTGAGTTGCAAAAAGCCGTCTGCCTCTTAGCAATCCACTACTGTTAAGCTAATAACAGGTTGTGCTTATATACGCACACATACACACTTACGCACGTGTGCCAACAGAAAAGCACAGTCAGGGGCTGACTAATGTAGTCATTATGGAGAAGAACATAGCTGGGATCAGGTAACTGTCCAGCAGGAGTCAGACAAAGAGCAACTTTGCTTCCAAGAAAATGATTAAAATTAGGAGGGAAGCTAATCTCTCAGCACTAGTAAAATGCTTGCTTTGGATTAGATGCTTTTTTATAGGCTGCTGCTGGGAAGGAAAATGGTTATAAAATAATGCATATGCCCTTTATCATGAAAGGTACATTTTTGCTATTAATAAAAGCACTAATCACAATCTAGTTTGGGATAAAAAGAATCTATAAACAAGAAAAGAATAGACATTTACTTTTTGGAGCCCACTGAGTGTATAACAAGATTCTATAATACATATAATATTGCGCTAACAGTACTGTTTGTTCCCTCTGACATAGGGCACCATTACAATAGGTGCATTCAAGCAAGGAAAGTCTTATGTGAAGAAGGCAAGGGCCAGCACTATAAAAATTATAGGCACATTTTTCATGCTTAAAATAAAAGGGGCACTAGAAACATTTACCAATATATCTGTTCTATATGGACATGGACAGTTGGGTGTCTTTCTTGCATCCTGCAAGAAAAATTGTGCCTATATGGTGCTTCAGACCCTATGTCGCCTCCCTCACCCCTTTCCCTTGGCTGAGTGCTGGCCAGGGGTATTTCCCTCTGAAAGTTGCCCTGCAATATTGGCTACTGTTCCTATGGATACTTGCAGCTTACTAGGAATGGCACAAAATTATTATAATAATACTTCTATGGGAGTCATAACCAAGGTCCTACCTTATTGGTTGCCATTACTACCTTTAGGCAATTACACTATACATTATTTTAACTTGGCTTCACCTACAAAAAATGTACTTGATGCAGCTGCCAAATTCATATATTGAGGAAATCTTCCCATACCAGGGATGACAGCCCACTTAATGCAAGAGAATCCTCCAATAAGAATTCTATAATAAGAATCTCTAAGCACATCCAGCTCCCTGGGGGTTTGTACACATGATTTATATCACATATGGCATATAGGACAATTTTCATAGCAATGACCCCCCTTGCCCACCTTCTGATTTTTCATTGCAATGTAATGTGATTGGTGAAAACTCATGGAGGAAGTATCCATGCCTCCTTTAATCCCATTGATTTCTAGCAATGACTGCATAAGCAATACTGATGTTTGATTAAACTGTAAAATTAGGAAGACAACATTTCATACTTTCCTTATGCCTCATCTAGAATTAGTGGTTCATTCATAACAGAGTCTTGTGTACATTTTGTGCCTGATTTTCAAGGAGATAAAAAACGAATATTACTATTACTGGCAAGATCCTTCAAACTATCATTTTCCAGTGGGTCCTGATCTTTGGTCTGAACAAGCTGACAGCCAACCTTGACATAATTAGAACATGTACAACTGTTAGCATTTGTACGAATGAAATATTCCTGTAAAATATCCCAAAGAGAGTTTAGAGCCAAGTTTTGAAAAGCTTTATTACAGAAACTGTACACCGGTGTTTCTTAGCTCGGAGGCAAACGCCGGAAAATGTTTACATGAAGGAATCCATAACAGAGACCACCACATAATATTGGTCTGTTGGGGCACGCTCAGTCAGTTTTTATGAAGAGTGATGCAATAAAGTTGGACAGCAATAACTCAGAAACAGTCTCATTAGAGCTGCAAAGATGAGAGTTATGCTGGAAACAAATGGAAGGCTTAAAATAGAACTGAACTGCTGAAGCAACAGGGAGAGATTATGAGGGCAAAAGTTATTTTATTGCACTTTTTTTTTTGCAGGGCTAGAGTTACTAATGCCGTGTTAAGCGTCCTACCAGGATAGAAATGAGGGACAATGGGATAGGGTTATTTTTCACTAACTTTCTGACTATAAGCTATATCAGTGTTATTTTTTTATAATATCATGCAAAGAAGTCTGTGGAACCTTATGGGAAAATACTGCAAAATGACTAATAGCCCACATATTAGTGGGAGGAAACAAAACCATTTAATTCCACACCAGGTGGGTCCTTGCTCATTTTGCTGATACATGTGATGTTATATACTAATCATCATTTGCATACTTGTGTCCAAACATGGCCATCCTCCAGTGTGTAACTTAGTGCTTGTTAGGAGCATTTTTTGCACAAAATTGTTTCTCACCATTGGTAACATAATAAGTAAGGTGGAAAAATACACAAGTCCATCAGGTTCAACATTTTAAGTATATATATAGCATGCCTAACTGCTAGTTGATCCAGAGGAAGGCAAATAAAACAATTTTAAGCCTCTCCAATATGCCTCAGAAGGGGAAAAAATCTTTCCTGATTCCAAGATGCCAATCATATCATTCCCTGGATCAACTTGTACTATGAGCTATGTTCCATATCCCTGTATTCTCTCACTTTCTAAAAACCATCCAACCCCCTCTTAAAGCTATTTAATGTATGGAATAGTATTATTCGGCTAAATTCAGTAAAACAGTCTTCACTCTGACGCTCAGCCGGAATAAATTCAAAAAGACGCTCGGACTTCATATGCTTATGTCTTTATTACAGCAAACAATATGACAAGGTGGCAATGGTAGTGCAACTTAGCCTACGCGTTTCGTGCCCATAACAAACGGCACTTCTTCAAAGCTCAATTTTCCACTGATAGGAGCCTTTTAAATAGTCTGATGCTTTCAAAATCTCTTCTGAACTGCATTATTTACTTTTTTGTTGATGCCATTCTTGCATAGGATTTGTAGCATTGTAAATTTCTCAAACTAGATGAGAATAATTTGATCAGTCTTGTCTTGACAATGTGTAGCCCAAATCATTGACTTTTCAATCAGTAGGCGATCAGTTAGGCTTTGTTTATCAAGGACTGCATAATCACTTCACTGTCCCAATTGTTGTCCCTTAGGATGAATCTTCCAATCATCCCAATGCATCTAAGTATGTGGGTACCTGAATCAAGCAGAGTTTAGCAGAGTTGGTGTCTGGCCACATGAACAGATCTTCAGATGCATGATTATGGTCCAACACATGATCAGTCCTCTGAAATCATTATAAAGTACCAGTTACAGTTGTTGTAACTACCTTGCTTTTAAATGCTCACTTTATGATTTGGAGGGAATGAACACACTGATGACAATGGTGGACTTGAACTCACTCCAAATCCAAAAACCTTTCCTTTACCTAGGAAGCAATGTTATGTCATAGGATATTTCTCATTTTTAAGAGAATTTTATAACTAAGGGTAGTAGTTAATTTATGAAAAAAACTTTTGTATGTGCTTTTGATATAAAAAAAGTTATATTCATTTTGTTGACATTTGGAAAGGTTAGCTACTGTAAGTCTTATAAATAAGGATAAAAATATAGTTGTAGGTATAGTTCAATCAGTTTCCTATGTATTTTTTTTGAGAAACAATAAGTCTTATAAATAAGGATAAAAATATAGTTGTAGGTGTAGTTCAATCAGTTTCCTATGTATTTTATTCGAGAAACAATCAGTTGTATTCTTAAAATACCAAGAGTTGTTAAGACTTGTGGAATGCAAATTATGTATGAGGGAAAGAGTGGCTGACATGAAAATTTCTATATTTCTTTATAGATACAGTGCATGCATGACGTACATAAGATTGAGTCATGTTTCAAAGAGGATCTCAGGGCGTAGAGAAAGTTTCTTGCTAATGAGATCTTAAAACACAAAGCCTTTTCAGGGAACTTTGTGAGAGTGGACAGACACATTCTGCTAAACACGGTTTCCAGCTGTACCAGGTACATATTCTACTCACCCAGAGTTATAGACAAGCTTTGTTAAGAACTGGGTCTTCGGGTATATACTTTCTAGACAAAATGACAAAAATGGAGATGTCACTTGGATAGATCTCCAACACAGAATGCTAAAAACTGAGAATTAATTTTTTAAATAAGGCTAAATATATGTATGTCACATGCAATGACAGAGGGATTGTAAACATCTTTAAACACTGGAAGTTCTTATACACAGGCATTCTAGATAACATGTCAAGTGCTGATGAGGTAGTCACGATTATAAAAATTATTTTAATGCTCACTGTGACAATTGTATGAAACCTATGGAAGAAAGTAAAGGCTAAACAGAGCAGACAGGATGCTCATTGGAGGGTTTTCTTGAATCTACTGACATTTGGCCTGAAGAACTTGAAGGAGTATATTGTTGCTGTAAGATCCATTTCTAGTCTGGCTTGCCTACTCATCATGCTTTAACCCTTGACAATCAATAATCGATTTTCAAATTTTGATTATTTGGGAGGCAGCCTTTCTGTAATTCGGAGCTTTGTGGATAATGGGTTTCCAGATAACAGATCCCATACCTGTACTGCATACATGTTGACTTTTAAACTGAGGTCTCTTGATACTGGTGATGATCTTGTTAGAAAAGTGACTAAAATATCATGTACAGAGCTAGCACCATGTGCTCTTCACTGCCTGCAGTTCTGATTGTTTGTAAGACAAGAGAATACAGACATTTATACGAGTCACCAGTTTTTCATTTTCTACCTATTGATATTTTGGTATTGGATTCACCTTTGTTTGTAAATGACATTGAAATCAATGAATGCAGGTGAGTTCAGCCCAAAACACTTGTGTGTAAGAACCCTTCAGGTGGCTATACACTATAAGATTCACTCATTTGGAGAGGTCACCAAAGCCAATCTTTTCCCCAATATGCCCGCCAAAGGAGTATGATATTGGGCTAATCCCATAGTTTGGCTTTAAGGCCAAACGATTGGATTGCAATGATGGGAATAGGCGCCAAAGGAACAAGGACTGATGAGATGGAAAAATTAAACCTGTTCAATCAACATCTGACAGATTTGTGGTCATATATTAGTCAGAAGGCCTGTTGAAGGGCCCCATAAATGCCCAGATAAGCTGCCAAAAAGATCTAAAGGACCAGATTCGGCAGCTTAAATCAGCCCATTTATGGCCACATTTAGCATTCATAAAAGATCAAGACGTAGGGCTGTTTAAGCATCTTTCTTAAAAGATTTTACTTTGGAGTTTTTATAATAAACATAAAACAACATAAGGTATAAAACCTTAGAAAGGAAAGAGAAACAAAGGAAGGAAGGAAAGAGATTCTCAAGGGCTATGAGAGATTTGGGTCAAGTGAATTATACATCTATACATTTCAGTATCCATACACCACTTTGTTATCTTTGCACTGCTATCCAGTTAGCCCACACTGCATTAAACTTTTTTTGGGCACCCTCTAACTACATACGTCAGTTTCTGTTTAGGTAATGAATCATTTATTCGTTTTTTCCAAAAATTTAGCGAGGGGGCTGTCATAGATTTCCAGTGAAGTAATACAGATTTTTTTGTGTAGGACAATAGTTCTAGGTAGCATATTCTCGTGTATGAGTCCATGGTGGAGTCTTTCATGATACCCAGAAGGCAGATCAGGGGGGAATTTGTATCAGGCAGGTTAAGTTCTGTTGCCATGTATTGTAGAACCTCATTCCAGAACTGCTGTATTTCTGTGCACTCCCAGAACATGTGAAAGAATGTCCCTACTGAAGTTCTGCATTTCAGGGAAAGATCGGATGCTGTAGGGTACAATTTAGCAATAGTATACTCTGTTAAGACATTTAACTTGTATATACCGGTCTTTCATAGACATAGTCAGTTCAGGAATTTGTTTTAGAGCATTTTTCCACAGATCATCCTCTAATTCTGGGATGTCCCTTAACCATTTTTGTTTAGGCTTTTCCAACTGATCCGGAACTGCCTGCAAAAGAAGAATTGTAAAGAATGATAGTGGCCTGGTTTAAGTAGGTGTTTTTCTAATGTTGTTTCTTTGGTTAGTAATGGTCTGACAGGAAATTGCGATTGGAAAGCATGTTTGACATAACATATTGGAAGGGAGGTTATGTTCTCACTGTAGGGTTGGAAATTGTTAATGTCACCATTTTCTATGATGTCTTTTATGGTTTTGATGCCATGATTGGTCCAGCAGCTGACATTTGGTATGAGTTGAAGTAGGGTAACTTATTGTTGCCCCACAAAAGGGTACAAATGGACCATGTCTGGGAGGTAGCCATCACCATTTTTGGGGCTTTTTGGTATGCTCGGGTTACTGTAAGCAGTGTAATGTTGGGATGGACCTCTATACAATGATCTGGCTAGGGCTTCAAAGGATCCCATGGCTGCTGCCTCAAGAATGATAGCTTGGTTATTCAGTGTTGGGTTAATCCACCGGTGTGCAAATATTAACTGACTAGCCAGATAATATAATTTAAGACCAGGGAGGGCTAATCCTCCTCCTGTTGTAGGTGCGCATAGTGTCTTAAATGTTAACCGAGGGTTTCCACCCGTCCACAGAAGACTTCTCATCAAACTTTCAAACCGTTTGAAGCAACAGGCTTGTGGAATGATAGGAGGATTATGAAGGGCGTATAGAAATTTTGGTAGGAATGCCATCTTAAACATGTTCACCCTACCGGGTAATGAAAGTGGGAGGGCTCGACAAGTCTCTAGCTTTGCCTCGAAGGACTTAACTATGGGATCTAGGTTAAGGTTGGTATATTCTATTTAAGCATCTTTGATAGAAAACATGTTTTATGGTTTTGTAGAAGCAAAACCAGGGAACCATGTGTATATAAAACAAGCACATTTCTTACTGTAGGATTGAATTGCATCACTTGGATCATTCATAACAGTATTCCTCCATCCAGAAATAGAATATAGCATCCGCTATCAAGACATTAGGGCTATGTCTCATAATATGTTTTCTCCAAAGTGGCACATGCCATTCATGTGGTATAATGGTTAACTATTAGAGGTTTGGGCCAGTGAATTCCAAGAAAGTATGTGCTTATCAGTCAACCACACAGTGGGTATTATTTGTAGTGATTGGGGTGGGAGGATTCACAAAAGTGGCGTTCACCATCAAATGACAATATTTTTTTATTCCACCCTATGTCAAAGACCTCTGTCTGTTCTGGAATGACAATTTAACAGCAAAGTATGCAAAACTGCCATATTCATGAAATGGATTAACACTTTTGTAAATTTGCTGTTCTTTCCCATAAATTTCAATTTCCAATTTCAGCTTACCCCACATTTGTGAACTCCTCCAACCCAGGTAATCATTGTGCAGAATCATCAGACCAGTATGCTATCTCCATTTGTGCAGAAAGCCCATAAATTGGTTTATATAGATGCACCTGGCATCAGTCTCCAATAGCTGATAAAATGTTACCAACCAAAGCAGTGTATTTCATGAAAAAAATAGCCGGGAAAAAGGAAATATTCAGAAATTACATTTGCAAACTTTCCCATTAATCCATTTGATCAGCTACATTGTATGACTAATTAAGGACTAGTGTCTCATTTACATTACATATTTTCTTTTTAGGCGGACTGGCTCTCAATCATCAGATTCTGCTTCAAAGACTAGAGATAAAAGAACAGGATACATTAACCCCTATATTGCAACTTTGTTGCCAACTCATTAGTGATGGTTTTTGGAATAAGCTGCCTTATAGAAAAAGCATGAATTTTCTGCAGACAGTCATAGTTTCAAGGGACTACATGAAGACACCAAAGTGAATAACTGAATTGAAGTGAGTTACTAATTTCACTCTAAATATATATATATATATAGAAATACAAGATCCTCTGCACTCAAACCTGTGAGAATCACTCACCCTGGCGGTCTAGTGGTGCGGCGGGGACGCCCGCCGCGCCATCGGCGGGGACGCCCGCCACGCCGCTCCTTTCCCCCTGCTGCCAGCCTCCATAGTGCGCGCGCGGCCGCACTTCCGCGTTCTTAAAGGCGCATGCGCGCTGACGTCATGACGTCAGCGCGCAATGGCGCCAAAATTCAAATATTTAAAGGGGCATTTTGGAATTTTATGTTACCCGTGATAGGTTTTGTTCCTGGTGCCTTGTACTTGTGCTGTAAAGCTTCTGATCTGTCTGATACCTGTGTTTGACCCTGCCTGGCTGTTTTTGACTACTCTGATCTCTGGAACCTGACCCTTGCCTGAATCTGACCTTGAATTTGCTTAACCCTCCTGATTGTCATTCTGGTTTGACCCCTGCCTGTTATTGACTCTGATTCTGCCTTCTCCTAATCTGATTGATTACCCGGATTTGACCCTTGCCTGCCTGACGAAACCTAGTTATCCGCCTGCCTCGACCCAGCCTGTCTGACTACGCCTTTGCCTTATCCAATTGTACTGTGATCTTTGGCCTAACTGACTTTATATACAGTCGTGCCCCATTGCTGGCCAGAACGCCTGCCTTGCATCTCTCGTTTAAGTCCAGGTGGCATCTGAGTAGCTGAGGGCTCCTCCCGAAGCCAAAGGCGGCCACACTACTGGTGAAGCACGAGCCTAGACCAGGGTGCTTGGTACTTGTTCTGGTATTTGGGTGCCGACCGTGACAAAACCATTATCAATATATTAAGAACATTGAAACATTGTGTGCCTTAAGCTACTAAAAATGCCTCCCACTTGGTTTGTCCATATATTGCAATATATTTAAGATGGCCAACCACATCAAAGTCATCCCCAATATGGCCAGTCCTATGCTTAACTTTAATCTGATTCATTAAGAATTCTATTGCTTCATTATGCATTTTACAAAAATACCCTAACAGATCTCTGGTAGATATGAGAATAGCACTCAATAGTACAAATCCAAGACCCACTGTGAAAAAGCAATAGCTCATATGAAAGTAGTTCCATCATTTAGTGCTGGCTCTTTCTGAAAATGTGTATGTAGCCAAAGTGTATCAATATCTGACGGTCGGTATCAGAACTAGCCCTTTGTTGCCCAGAGTTTTTCAGCTGTGTGTGTGCTTATGATTGACTTGCCTCTACTCCACCATCATGAGATATTTTATAGATGAGAGTACGATATTTGTTTATTGTGGTCTGATTCCAGGCTGAATGAACTGCAATTTTCAAATACTGATCTTGAATAATACATATTTAGGATTGAATAAAAAAAGGTTAGGGATAGCTTAAAGAAAAGAAGAAAAAGTAGAAAAACCTTTGGCCTCTTTGCTATGCACTTATAATAGCACATTGCTGTCCCTTTCACTTCAAATATAGAGGTTGTTCAAGGTCACATATTCTATTAAGTTGAAGCTCAGGGAAATGCTTAGGTTGTGTGCCTTTGCTGGAAGAGATGTTTGCTCCGAATTTGTGTTATTGTTTTTAAGTTTTTGAATAATACAGAAGACTTGTCTATATTTTCCAATGTAAATATGATGGGTGTTTGACACAGAATATATAGTCATCATAATGGCCACTTACAATGGAGATAAAACTGCTATCAACTTTTCTTTTTTAAACATTTTATCAAGAGTGAAAAATATTCTTATAACTGTAGTCTAATCTAGTCAAGTTTGTATTTTCAATGCAATGTTACTGGATCAATCATTCCTTACATAATCTATCCAAGGCAAATGGCAGGATTGATGCAATAGGCTCACTTTGTTCATGTGATAGTCAACAGATCTCCCATACCTACACTACTCTAGAGAGCTAGGGATTGCAAATAGAGGTTTTTCACTTTAATAAAGATTTATACACCTGTCTAATGTTGAAAACTAGGCAGAAGAAGGGGAGGAAGAAGGAGAAAAGAGAAATGGAAACTAAAAAGAGAAAGTAAAAAAGCAAACACTAGTAGAAGGGGAGTGGAAGGTGGATAGAGAGGAGGGAAAGAACGTGGGATTAATATTAGAAAGATACAAATATATTTGAGGTGAAAGGCATAAAAAAAAGAAAACTATTACAGATAACATGTAGTTAAGAAGAGGATTGGCTTAATGTGCCATGTGCTGATGGTCCATAGAAGGTGGAACCACTTCTACCATTTAGTTGTATGAGGCCCAAGGATTTTGGTTTTATGGTATCTGATGCCTCCTTTAAAAAGTTGAGAATCTGAATAAAAGATCTATTATTAACATTAGGAATTTAATACAATGTGACTAATCACCCCAGAAAGAATTTCAGTGGAAAAAGCTACATTTCTTTCCCTGATAAAACTTTTCTGCAGGCACTATAATGAAATATATTAATGTGCTAACCAGCAACATCATTCTTACACATTACAGGCCTTGCTGGTAATAGTCCTATTTATGCTTTGACTAATTATGCCATTGGTGATAAAATTTGGAGGTTTTCAACCATTGTCCCAGACTTATATTTTTTGGAAAATGTTCTACTTTATCTTAATTATCTTTCAGCTCCCGATATATCATGTAGGAATTCCTTTCAGCAATGAATTTTGCTATCTGCAGTTTCTTTTTTTTCTCAATTAGATTTTGTGCTGCTAACTTGAATTCTCTTTCCTCCCAACTCAGCTTCTGTTTAGCTGAAGGACAAAAGATTTATGTACAACAGGGTCTTCACGGTGCTCCTGTACAGCTGTTAAACAATTCTCAGCACCCCTCAATGGTAGATATACTCTGGGACATGTGATGTATAAAGAATGTAGATAGAGTTCACCACACTGCATTCCCCAGGGGTGCTCCACCAATGAGACGCGTTGAGGCACTCACCTCAGGTGGCAGCGCCCTCTGGTTGCCAGGGGTGGCAAAAATGGTGCTCCTGGTAATTTTAAGAGCCAAATTTCAGGTTTTCAACCTGGAAATTAGGCTCTTCTAGTACAGAAAGCGATCTCTCTGTTTTAGCTACATGAAGCCCCCTGACCCCCATCCGGCGCTGAAGGTGAGCGCTCTTGGGAGGCGGGGGATGAAGGCCACCTCAGGCGGCAAAATGGGCAGGATCGCCCCTGGCATTCCCCAGAACATGCCATGGCTCTATTTACTACTATATATATTTGTCTTCTTTTCTGCCTTTTGATAAACATGCTTCTGCTCTGATCAGACCTGGCCTTGTTTCTGATTTTGAAAACCCAGTGATCGTGAAGAGTGAAACTTTCCCAATTCGCTTTGCCAATAAATTCATGAAACCGTGGAAACGTTTGTAAAAATATTGCTGAAAATTCACTAAATGCAATGGAGTCAATGGGTAGTTGACATAACATTGCAGTTAAGGCATTTTTAGCTCCACAATAGCATATATATTTGCATAAGGGTGTAAAAAAAACCTACATTTTTTTTCTGTTGAAAAATACATCACAATATTCTGGTGCAGTATTTTTCTGCATTGCTGCACAGTCACTGCCTATGACTAAGTACCATTTGGGCATGAAACGAGTAAGGCTACGAAATAAGTTGGAGCCATAGAAATACATGTTAATAATAATAATAATAATAATAATAATAATATTAATAAGGCTGTAGATTGTTGGGTTGGTGTATATATATATATATATATATATATTATGACATAATAATATTTTTTTGTGTTTTTTTAAGAGAAACATTTTGGAATACGAAATATTTATTGTAGCTATAGCACATTATCCCTCATTCTTTTTGCAACATTTATTAAAACACACTTGGACTTTCGTATAATTCCTTAGGGGTACACTTTAATGGGGAGTATGCCCACTTTTTTAACAAGAGTTCAATAAACAGGACTTGTGCTGAATGTTATTTTAATCCTGAAAAGTTTATAGTTTTTGTGATGTTTTGTGCTGAGGGAGACCTATCAGGATTCTCATGGATGATCCTGTTACATAATCCATTTCTAAGATTTCCCTGTCCGTGGAGGTTTCAATGGAGGTGATCCCGGTCTTATAAAAGGTGCTACAGAAGTGAGCGTGATCCTGCCAAATTTGTCCTTAGAGACAGAGCCGGTCCGTGCCGGCTAGCGCTAGCACACATGCTCAAGGTGGCACTCGTGTTCGCATGTGAAAGGTGGCACTGAGAGCCAGGCAAAGAGGGGACCAGACTGGGGTAGGTGACAGAGGAGGCATGTGCTTGGCACCCCCCAGCTTTGCACCCTAGGTATTTGCCTACTCTGCCTACCCCTTGGCCCTGCATTGCTCAGAGAGTAGTGTTAGTATGTGATATGATTTGCAATTGTATATTGCTGTTACCACTTTGTCTCAATGCAATCATTGGTACTATGGCCCAAATTCACGAAAGCGAAAATTCACTAACACCGGCTCTGGCGAATTTTCGCTAGCAAAGTAGCTGAGGGTGATAGTCTGAAAAAGATCGAATTTTTTTTTGGGGGGTTACCCTCCTTCCCCCCTACATTTCCTAACATACGGCAACACAACTATACAGTGGGCACATGTAGAGCAATTGGTAAACTTTATTTAATTTATTAAAGGTTTCCTGGGCTTGTGTAGTGGAATGTAGTGGCTGTAACATATACTTCTATTATAACTTAAAGTTCCCGCCGTCTGCAAATTAGGTGTCGCTAGCTTAACAGCGCTCTGCATAGCGAAGTATCACTAGTGCAACTACGCTACTGTTCGCTGACCTGAGCGTAACTTCGCACTTTAGTGAATTTGCATAGTGCTGGCGAAAATTCGCCTGGCGAAGTGCGGCGAACACTAGCGAAGCCAACGCTGGCGAATTTTTGGATCTTTGTCAATTTGCCCCTAAGTCAGTACTTTATTTAGTATGCTATATAAATATCTGTTATTGGTTTCCGAAATCCTGTTTGTACAACTGAGAGTTATAGTTCTGCAACACCTCTCCTTCCTCTACATATGCATGCGAGGGCCCAGCTGGGGGTAAGGGTCTGATGTAACCATTGTTTTACATCAGTTAAGTGGAACTTAGTCCTAGGTGGAAAAATAAGGGTAACACTTCTATTGCTGGTTTATGTGATGTTTAATAATGTGATGTTGCTGGACTACAGTGTACTTTTACACTGTTTTAAACTATAATGAGTTATGAGAAATCTCACTGAGTTTTATCAAAAGAAAGGAAAGAAACACAATAACATGCATGTCTTAGGGTAGAACTCCATGGGCGATTTTGCCGCGATTCTGACGGATCCGTTGTTGTGGGCGACAAATTGCCCATGTCACGTCGGATGCGACGGAAATAAGGTAAGTGATGCAAAAGTCGGCTGCTGTCGCAGCTTTAATCTAACGCGACATGACTGTTGGATGCAGACGGAGCTTGCAGCATTTGCAACTGACATTTGTGTCGCGTTGGATCAAGGGTGCAATACAATCCGACAATTCTATTTCTTACCTGTTGCATCAGATGTGACACCTGCGTCATTGCGAAGCACATCAGATTGTGCCAAATGCAATTAACAGGGCTGCGGTGATTGATTACATTTCAATTATATGCAATTGATTTGCAGTAAGTGCTGCCCTGTTAATTATATTTTCTTTTACTGGGACTCCTATTTATCAAATGATCTGGAAACTTTTTCCTATGGGGATACATGCCAATAAATAGCTGTGAAATGCATTCCCTTTAAAGTGCTAAGTGAAAATGGTACATATGGTTGCAAAGGAACATATGTATTTATGGATTTACACCATGGTGGTATTTCATGCAACATACAGGGATGTAGTGAATGGAGACTGAATTGTAACAAACACCCAAGTACATTGTACTCCTATTTTTGTACAGTGCCTCTGCAGACATTTTAGGTAGATCTAGGGGCTATAATAATAATCAATAATCACAGTTTTGGGTAGGCAGAGAAAAGGCACTCATAAAACTTATCCTAGCAATGATGCTTTTATTTGAATAAGGGACTGAAATATAAATAAGAGATGTCCTGAATAGCAATGAGTAATGCAAAATAGCAATAGCAATATATTTGTAGCCTTACAGAAATTTTTTTACACGGAGGTCAGTGACCCCCATTCAGAAGCTGGAAAGAGTCAGAAGAAGAAGGCAAATAATGAAAATAAATAAATAAATAAATATGAAGACCAATTGAAAAGTTGCTTAGAAATGGCCATTCTATAATATACTAAAAGTTACCTTAAAGTTGAACTACCCCTTTAATATAGTATTAGCAGGCATATTTTGTGAGGAGCCTATAGTTATTGGGTTAGAATCTCGACATTCTGCAGTATTTAGCTTGGGTCCCCTGGCAGGGCAATAAGTCTGGCTCCCCCATAAGATGGTGCACTATTACATAAATTAGCCCAGCCTTATGGCCTATAACACTCCCATATGTTGGAAGTTGTACAAACTGAAGGGCTGCAAAATACAATACAATTCAAATATTGTTAGTATTTTATATCTTCTTGACCCCAAGTGGCTTCTCTGATCTTCCCAAACCCTTATTGCCTTTTTTTTATTAGCCCAAGTTTCACTTAGCAAGACAGAAATGCATTGAAGGCATTCTGGGCACAGTTGGACATAGGTGTCATGTGACTGCATTGTGGCTCCTTCTGGAGGTCAGGGGGAGATATCTAGCAGGTTGCTGCTGAGAAGGCACTTGGCCCTTTGCTCTATAGCTCTCTGTGAGATTATTGTATAACCCAGCAAGTTATTCTTTAAAGCCCAGTGAAATATGTTATATCTGCTCTGTCAGCAAAGAGGTTAATCTACCCCAATTCTTTCCTTTTCTTTTCCTGTATGGATGTAATGAAGCTTCCCAAATGTGACAAGATAATAAGTACTCAGTTGTGACGGGGGAGAATCATCATCAGTACGCCCCTGTCAAGCTGTCATCCTGATAGAGAGCTTTACTTGGCTTCCAAAAAAAAAAATAAAGAAATAAAATAAAGCACTGCATTTGATACAAGAAAAAAAAGGGAATCTTCAGTTATGCAAAATACTGGTTTCTGCTATGCATAGAATCTCTAGCTGATATATTTGCCCTTCAAACCCAGGGGTATGAAAGAGATCAGAATTTCAATGGCCTGACTGCAGATAGAAAAGATAACGTCAAGCCTATTGGGAAATATAATAAAAGTAGTAAATAGAAACATACATGCAATGCGACCAAGTTTTCCTTTGTAATTATTTAATATAAGTTTTATGAACTAATAATGCCTTTTTAGCAAGTGCAAAATGTCATGCATATTATAATCTGTGTCACTATACAGTATATAGCATAGATAATTATTTGTGTTCCAAATGTATTGCACAGGTCAGAGAAAATGCTCTATGCACAAAAAATATTTGAAGACTAAAAACTAGTGAAGAATATTATGATGGTGAAATGTTCATTTTATCATGTGTTGGATAACTATGGTCAAAATTTTGATCCTTATTGGTACAGGGATTTGTTCTGTCATTTGCGGCTTATGATAATTCATCAACAAAAGTGTTTCATTGAGCCTGATGTTACTAACTGTCAGCAGCACAAGATGACAAGCAACCAATCAAAGGTTGTTTTTTGGTCATGCAAACTCGTGCTTAATATAAGCAAATGGAAATTAACTTATCACAGTTAAATAAAAAAATGGCATTGAGTGTTTTAAGAGCCCACTCAAATCACTTATATTATAATACACCACCTAACACATATTATTAGAGTAAACAATTGATAGATATTATCGTTATATATATAAGTGATACCCAGCTTGCAGCAGGCAGTTATGAATTTGTTGATACAAATGCAGGGGTGTATCTCCTTCCTACATTCCATAGGTATGTAGTGGAAAGTTCCAAGCCTTTCAATCTAGTGATGTGCAGTTTGGCTCAAATCACACAGTAACCCACTGGTTGACAACTGGTTGGGTTGAAATTTGGCCAACCATTGTGGGATTGTGTGTGGGTAGACAGGGGA
>CM044435.1:36647280-36677020 GCA_024363595.1 Xenopus borealis | reverse complement strand
GATTACAGTGCAAAATTCTGCTGGAGCAGCACTATTAACTGATGTATTTTGAAAGAAACTTTTTTTCCCCATTAAAGGGATACTGTCATAGGAAAACATGTTTTTTTCAAAAAGTATCAGTAAATAGTGCTAATGAATTCTGCGCTGAAATCCATTTTTCAAAAGAGCAAACATATTTTTTTATATCCAATTTTGAAAAACACCAAAAATTGGATAGGTACAGCACTTGAAGACTGATGAATACAAATCAGTCCAACATGTTTCATCTGACACGCTCATGCACATTGACAGCATCCAAATTACCATACTGGAGCATATTTACTAAAGGGGGCTTTCCCAAAACAAACTTGCTGATGCCCACATCTCCATAATTTATGTGAATACCCAGCAAGCCCTGCATTACCTAAAGCTATGCAAAGATATTCAAAAATACACAAAATACTTATAAAAAAAATCAAAAGACATGTTAATGTCTCATATACCCAAACATACCACGGATTTAAAAAAACAAAAAATATGTAATGTGTGTATAAAGATAATACATACAGAAAGTCATATAAAAAGGATTTATATTAAAAGGAGATATACATCCACCTGAATAAAATTCACCATTTGCCATATTTAAGATATTGAAAGCACAAATAATATAAAGACACTTATTTGCCAAAACCCAGTCAAGGAGTAGTAAAGGCTGCCAAATCTAAATCAATATTCAAACCATTGGGATAAAGACTGTTAAATTAAAAATTACAGAAGACTTATATAGCGCTCTTCCATTCTAATGTTCCAGACCCATATACACCATACCTGTAGGGTTACCCCCCCCCCCGTGGCAGTTGCTTAAATGTCGGGAGGCACTATGATGGGTCTTCTTGGCTTTGATGTTGTGGGCCAACTGCTCTGATGGTCCTGCCTACATAGAATTTATTATATAGACATAAACAACATATATAGACCGGCAGGCTGCAGTAGAGTAGAGTAGAGGAGTTCACGTTCATAAGAACGACATAGCTGCTGTAGTTATATGCCCATTGCCCAAAAATAAGTATAATAAAAAAAAAAAGATAACAGCTTCTGATTTTGTAAGTAATTGTTACTTGAAGTTCCTAAACCTGACATTTATCTGAATGTTCCTTCTCAACATGTCAGTTAGCGTTTCTAATGCTAACACTGCTGAAGCTCAAATATGCAGCCCCCTCAAAGAGGAACATGGGTGATCAGATGGGTAATGTAAAAGCATCTGTAAATACTTTTAATGACAAAATTATAGATAATATGCAAAGACAATATTATGAAAATAATGTTTAATTTCTGGTGTCCGTATCTCTTTAATTAGTCAGTTTTTGGGAAGGATTTTGTACTCTTTAATAGTCCAGCACACTGCAAGCATTCTAAAGTATTGTGTGAACCTTTTGAATAGTTGCAATTTACAGAGTGACAAAAGATGATAAATAGATACCGACACTAATGATATTCTGGCATGGGAAATGTAACTACTAATGTGCAGTTGGTCACTTGAGACCTAGGAGAGTGTCAAGATCTACGACAGTACAAACAGTGCTGCTTCCACTACATGAATTCCTCTTTATGTGATGTATTTGATATTCTGATGGTGTAAGGATGATTCCTGAGTTTTGCTGCACCAGCGCTGCAGTATTACAGAGCCTCTGAGCAGTGTAAAGTAATAATAAGCAAAGGAAAAATGACAGATCAGTGAAGGAGAGATAGAGATCAACTCTAGGGGCTTTGCTGTGACATTGTAACAAATGGAAAATTCTATCATAACAGAGCACAAGCTGAGCTTCTTATAACTGAGACAAGACAATTTGCAATTTAATAACAAATTAAATGAATTACATAAGGTCTTTCCCTTAAAAAGTGCCCCTCTCATTTTGCTCTTATAAAGGCTGACCATTTTCATCAAATTAAAGGAATGAATAGTTTAGCAGCTTTAGCTAGTGAACAGATGTCCATCCAGACTGGGGTTGGGAAAACCATGTTAGAAGTCATTAGTTCCATTTGGATGGAGTGTAGGTGTGGTGGCCTTAGTAAGAATAAGGAATCCTCAACTGAACACCTCTTCAAAATAAAAAACAAGGCTTATATGGCTATATAGCTAACTAATTAAATTAGAGGCTAAGTTCTTTCAAGTGCCATGAGAAAAAAGGCATACATACTGTATCATCCCAAAGTACTTTTTGAGTAATTTAAGGTACTCCCAGAAAATTTCAGAGACAAATCTGTAGTAATTTTTCCAGGCAGAGTTCTGGCTTTTGAGCTCCTGCCAAATATTAATGGAGACTTCTGCCTCATTGAATGTTTTGAACAGTTTAGCTAACGATGGAGGTCATGCTGATGCATCCCCTCTGTTCTGTTGGGCCCTTCTCTCTGTCTTTCAAGTCAACCTTTATGGCTTTCAAATAACCACAACTGTAAGGCAACGTTTCTGATGAATTATAGCACTTCCATGCTGGTGACACCTTCTGAAGATGGGACATGTATAGAAAATGTCAACACAACATTAACAATTAAAGATATATCATGATATATATGTTTTGGTGTATTAACTTTACATTGATGCACATTCTTGTCTCTTTGTCAGGCCTTACTACATGTTGCAGCACTTTTAAAGCCAACTCATTAAGATCATCAAATGTTATTACCCCAGGTCCAGGCTGGTGAACTACAATTATTAAGATTCAGCAGCCAGTTTAGCATCTCCCTATTTACGTCATCTCTTATTTGCTGATATCCCACATACTGTATATGATTGCTTTATGGAATGTCTTGTTCTTTTCTGGACTCTGTTTACAACCTTATTGATCACTAAATGAAAATAACGTGTAACACAACTCTGCTTGAAAGCACTCTCATACAGTTGAACACTTCATACAGTAAATCTTGCCCTCATATAGACATTAGAATTGTATATATTCTTGTGGATTTCCAATGTTTGTAAAATCATGACTTCTCAACATAATTTATGTTCAGTGCCTAAAGCATATCATCCAAATTAGTAACACTCACAGAAAAAAACCCAAGCAGTGAAAACAAATTAGCACTAAATGATATACAAGTAGATGGACCCCCACTAACCAACTGTCAGGGTAAATTCTGGGTTAATTCTAATTTCTTAAGTTCTCTGTCCTTGGAATGTTATATATAAGTTATATGATGACTAATATGCCATTAGTCAAGTTATAAACCTGAGTGCATGAGATTAAAGAGTTAACTGATTATATACTTATACACATAGCATGAAATTATCTGTTAGTTGTGCATTTAAAGTAATGATTTGCTATATATTTACTAAGCATTGCCCTGAAAGTTATCTAGTTCATATGGCATCCGGTCATATCTATGTATCATTAATGATAGAGATTGATGACTGCTAAAATTCCAAAACCTTTTCAACCCACAAAGTGCACAAAGGGTAATGCTTAATGGCCCTATCTTCATTTTCTGAAAGACAAGCAACATTCACATTGGGGCTGATTGGTTGCTATGGGTAACTACACATGTGTGCAAATTGGTCCTACTGCCTCATGCTACCTATAGAGGATAAATAACTCATATAGATGTATTGCCTGTATATAAAAGGGAGGAAGAACACCCAGGGGTTTACTTATATAACATCTAGCAAACAGTCTTATTGGCCATAATCTGGGGCTCACAAACTCTAGTATTTTTGACAGGTTTTGAAAATACTGTACAATAGTACTGGGAGTCATCACATATAGCAAACTTTACATAAAGGGAATGTGAACACTCATAAAGTTATCCTACTGCCTCTCCTATATCTCCACTCTATCCTATATCCTACATCAGCCACCTTGCTATTATCTAACATACAGAGAAAAACTGTGATTAATGCTTCCATCCCCAATGGAAGATACTGAATAAGATTAGCACAGATGAGATAGAATTTGTACTGGAGGATTCCCTTACATTCTTTGGGGCTCATTACCCCCCCCCCCTCCATCACTTGCTTTCCCTGTGCTAAAGGAGCTGGAAGTTAGAAGTTTATATTTACCAGGGGTTGGTTTTTGCCAAAAGAGATCATCTGCACTCACCCATATCAATTTACAATGTATAAAGCGATCCAAAGACACTCGCGCACACTTGAGCATCGCTGGCCAAACAAGCCAAACAAACATACTTTACTTCACTCATTAACTCCCTTTCCAAAAAACCAGCACAACGCCCCCTCCATGCACATCTGTCTCTGCTCAAGACATTGCTGAGCACTTCAAAAACAAAATTGACACTATCAGAGGGGAAATTACACTACTAAACCCCCCTAGGCTTCCACCACCCTCCCTCCACACTCCCCAGTCTCTCCTGTGCTCCTTCACCCCTGTTACTGATGAGGAAGTCTCAAAACTTTTGGCCTCCTCTCACCTTACCACCTGCCTACTTGATCCTATTCCTTCAAAACTTCTCCACAATACCAATCCTTTTCTAATCAAAGCCTTAACTCATCTATTTAATCTCTTGCTCTCAACTGGACTATTTCTGTCTCAACTAAAACATGCTCTTGTCACCCCCATTCTGACCCCTCCAATCTTGACAACCACCAACCTATCTCTCTGCTACCTTTCATCTCTAAACTACTAGAGCGCCTAGTCTACAACCGATTAACCTCATTACTCTCTGACAATAACCTGCTGGACCCCTTACAACTCCACTGAAACTGCTCTGACCCATCTAACAAATGACCTTTTAACAGCTAAAGCCAACAAAAATTTCTCACTACTAATACTGCTTGATCTCTCAGCTGTATTTGACACTGTAGATCACCCTCTCCTCCTCCAGTCCCTCCATTCCCTTGGCCTTTGTGACACAGCCGTGTCCTGGTTTTCTTCTTACCTCACCAATTGTTCCTTCAGTGTCTCCTACAACGTAGAAGCATCTTCCCCCCTACCTCTCTTTGTCGGGGTTCCTCAAGGCTCTGTCCTGGGACCCTTATTATTTTCTCTATATACTTCCTCCCTCTGCAAATTAATCAGCTCGTATGGTTTCCACTACAACCTCTACGCTGACAATACTCAGATCTATCTCTCCTCTCCTGATCTCAACCCAGAACTGATCCTAACTCGTGTCTCCTCCTGCCTGTCTGCTATCTCCACTTGGATGTCACAAAGCTACCTTAAATTAAACCTCTCCAAAACGGAAATGGTTCTTTTTCCTCCAACTAACACCAGTAACATCCCGGAAGTATCCATCGTAGTAAACAATTCCACTATCACCCCATCTCCCCAGGCCCAGTGCCTTAGGGTTATCCTAGATTTTGCCCTGACATTCACTCCTCATATCCAGTCACTTGTTAAATCATGTCACTTCCACCTAAGGAACATATCCAAAATACGATAATTTATCACGCAAGATGCTGCCAAAATTCTTATTCACTCTCTTGTCATATCGCATCTACACTATTGTAACTCTCTTGGCCTTCCCCTCCAGAAACTGTCTACTCTCCAGTCCGTAATGAACACTGCCGCTAGACTTATACACCTCAGCAACCGCTCTTCCTCTGCCATGCCATTCTGCCAATCCCTGCACTGGCTTCCACTGCCCTTCAGAATTAAATTCAAATTAATGACCCTGACATTCAAAGCACTTCATAACTATGCCCCTCCCTACATCTCTGAACTCATCTCTATATACTCACCCAACCACTTACTATGCTCCTCTACTGACCTGCTACTCAACTCTTCTCTCCTTACCTCCTCACAAGCTCGCATTCAAGACTTTACAAGGGCAGCACCCCTCCTCTGGAATTCTCTCCCACGGTCTGTCCAACTTTCTCCCAATCTTTCAGCTTTCAAGAAATCTCTTAAAACCCACTTTTTTTAGAGAAGCCTACCCTCACTGTTAACTACCCAATGCAATACCACTTACATTACTACTTCTCTCACCCACTTAACTCTGATCTTGCCCACACCTTGTGTATCATTCCCTTCCCTTTAGATTGTAAGCTTTTTCTGTACAGGGCCTTCCTCACCTTCTGTACCGGTACTTATTGTGATGTATGTAACTCCATATTTATTGTTATGTATGTAACTCCTTATGTTCTATGTACGTAATTCATGTGATTAAGTTGTATAATCACATTCACTTTACAGCGCTACGAAATAAGTTGGCGCTATAGAAATACATGTTAATAATAAATATAAATAATAATAAATCAGGTTTCCAATCACTACGTGTCTTGGAGGTTTGCCTGCTGGTGGTTTATTTTCCTTCCTCTTGGGAGGGTTCAACTTAATTTAGTATATGTTATGTAAACTATATCCCTGCCTTACAAAAGTTGAAGGGTAAGAAAGACAAACAACAAAAGAGATCATCTGCACTCACCCTTATCAATTTACAATGTATAAAGGAAAATTAAGCTACTGAAAATGTCATCATAGTAGTTTATTCAGAATAAACTGCACTATGCATTCATGTAGGGTCTAGGCAACTTGTTTTACTACTGCCAAAAGGTTGTTCGTTATAGTGTACACCTTAGGGATAACATGGAACCAACAACAAGGAGTTTGGAATTTTCCCCCCTTTATTGTAAGTGTGGTGATGTTCCCAGCTAAAATTAAGATTTCTCTTCTCAGAAAGTATTCTCCCAGTAGAAGCTGGAGAAGTGACATAACAAAGATGGAATGCACCTGTGACAGGAATACAGTGATCAGTATCTGTATAATTTACTAAAGGTTCATCACAGGTACACCCTTTAAAACTAATTCTGAGTCACTAATACCTTTTTATTACACTGATGCTCATACAGTTATTAGAAGCAGAGGGACCAAATGCTTCTCCCAAGTATTTCTTCAGATACAAGTGCATTACTTCAGGTACAAGACTCAAGTAAACCTTCTTGTAAACGTTTCCCTATTGTCACGAACGGCACTCTAAATTCAGAACTGATGCTAGGCTCTCTGGTCTCGGTTCTTGCTTCTGCCTCTAACAGCTGCCTTTCACCTTGGAAGGATCACTCTGCCACCCCTAGTAAAGGACTGGCTCTTATCTTGCCTCATAGAAAAAGCACCCCTGCAATTATGTATATTTTTTGTATGTTATAGCCGAGATTTTAGCCTGTATTTATAGGGTTTATTTTACAGTATAAATTATTGTCAATGTTCATCCAGAAAGCTTCAAATAACAGGACGACCATCTCCCATAGATTCAATTTTAAACAAATAATTCAAATGTATTCATTTATTAATTAAGCTACATCCATACTGGTGCCAAAACAATTCTGTTTGGTTTATTTAATGTTTACATGAGTTTTTTATACCTCGAGTGAACCCAAATGAGCTTCTTATTTAAGAAAAAAATCGAATGGAAAAAACTCGATTCTGTGATTTCGAGTTGAAAAACTCAAAAACTGGAATTATTCGAGTTTTCCACAGGGAAAACTGGAATCCCTCACATTATTCACGTTTTCAGGCAAAAAACTCACGGAGGCTATTAACATATTCAGATTCAAGCTATTTCCAGGGTTGGGGTATAATAAATGTTGAAAAATGTGAGTTTTGACCAAAAAAATAAACCCAAAAACGTGATTTTTTTTTTGGAAAATACAACTAGAACCTTTATCAATAACCCCCTTAAGGTAGGGTCATCCAAGTTAGGTGTAGGTCTAGTTACAAGCTTTAGTCTATGATCCACATTGGGTGAACAACATACGAGATAGGAATTTCCTTTATGGACATTTTCACCCTAACAAACTGAATGGTGATAAAGGGGATAATTTAAATCATTTTAATTATGTGCATGTATGCTTGATAAAGGGTGTTGGGCCTGAAACCTTTAGCAAGACAGCAATAATTCTGTGGCTTTGTGCTTTTTGAAAGCACTGTGACTGTATTGCTTCAGGTGGAAAGCTAGTGGAAATTGGATGTTCATGTCCTGTTGAAACATTCAGCCAGCAAACAGCTAGATAGATGCTTGCTCACTAATATGCCTTTCAGAGTTTGAACAGAGGGTGGGGATATAGCTCCTTCCTTTCAGATTAGTACGCACAGTTGGGTACCAGGTTTAAGCAAGAAGGCATAATGCAATGGTGCTACAACTACTCCCCCCCTTCACAATTACTATTGATTAGTCCAGGGGTCAGGAATAGTGATGGGCGAATCTACCCCGTTTCGCTTCGAAGAAAAATTTGCGAATTTCGCTGGAATTGGCGAAAAAATTCACGAAATGAGTTGCAGCACGTTTTTGATACGCGTTGCGTCGACTTTGACGCATCACTTCGTTTTCAACCAGCGTTGCATCGTTTTCGGCGTGTCATGTCAAAAATGACGCGCGACTCGTTTTTTTTTTCCTGCCAGCGAATTTTCGCCAATATCACCATTTCACTGTATTTCTCCTCATCAGATTATACATGACATATATGACACCTGCAAATCATTTTTGAAATATCACTCATTTGAAATATCACTGTTCTTCATAATATTTTTCATGTCTTCTTTTCTGGCACCCTTCTTTCTAGTCATTCTATCCGCAGAGCGCAGGCCACGCCACCTGTTATTTTTTATTAAAGATTTGGCAGCGAGCCAGATGTAGCCATCAAAAGAGCCACATCTGGCTCCCGAGCCATAGGTTCCCTACCCCTGATCTAACCTAATAAAATATAATCAAACTCTATATACATATATATCTAAAAAAAAAGTCCAGCTCCAGTAATTCCACATTTGAATCTATGCATTAACTCTTTTATGGTGACATAATATATGTAGTCCAGCAGAGACACACACCAAAAACGTAAAACATAGTTATATATCTATACATATGTATATATATGTATATATACATAGTTATATATAAACATGTATGTATATAGAAATACATTTAAATTCATTTCCATTTGACGTATGGATGAACCGGCTGTATACATACAATATACTGATTTTGCACACACACACATTATGAGGGCCATAGGTTATTTTCAGATGTTAAAGGCTCCTGCCGAGTACTGAATATACATAATTTCACAGTAATTTCCACACAGAGCTGCACTATGCATTTTCTTTGACTGTTTAGCTAAAAGAGATAGAATGGTAATGTAACCATTTGCACATTTATGCATTTAAAACTAATTTCTGCAGCATTACAACTTCCACTTTGGCTTAATACATGCTCGCCAGCCATAGTCATGGTCTAAAATGAAGAAAAAACATACACAGCTCATAATTAAAGGGGACCTCCACCCAGAAACTATTTTTGTATAGTGAAAGGGAATGTAATCCAAAGCAACTTTGCAATATAATTTCATTACATATTTTCATTGGTTTCAATAGTTATTGAAAGCTGTCTTGTTATTGAAAGCCTGTCTTTTTACATTTTTGCAGTCCTGAATCAATGTTGTATGCCAGCTAATTGATGCTGATTAAATGACAGATCCAGAGTCCAGAGTCAGATCCCGAAAAGTATACACAAATGCTGATTTCAACTGCAGCTACCTTTATCTTTGGAACCGCTGGGTAATTCTAATGAATGTATATTGTTAAGTTCTTTAGAATTAGATTATTGTTCAAGAATAATTTTTTTGTCATTGTGACACCTTTACAAAAACAGCCATTGCTCTCTCCTGACAACACCATGGTCCAGTGTGCACATATTTGCACCTAGGCAGTAATGTAGAGATACTTGGAGATCCTACAATATGGAGGTTCTAATGGAGAGTGGAGAAATGTAAATGCTAAAAATTTGTATGCTGTCAGACTTTGCAATTATGCCACTGGTGCATTAAAAACTAGTTATTGAAGTTATTGGTGGTATACTATTTGGAAATAGTAACATAGTAAGTTAGGTTGAAAAAAGACACACATCAAGTTCAACCTTTTAACCTGCCTAACTGCTAGTTGATCCAGAGGAAGGCAAAAAAAAACCCTGTCTCAAAAAATTCCTTCCTGAACACCCCAAATTGGGCCAATCTTTCCTCATAGCTAAGATTTTCCATAACTTTTACCAGCTTAGTTGCCCTTTTCAGGAGCCTCTCTGTTTGAGCACTGGAAACCAAAGCTGTACAGCATATTCTAGATGGGGCCTTACTAGTGCTCTATATAGTGGAAGAATGACCCCTTCCTGTTGTCAATCAATGCTCCTTTTAATACGGTTCAAAGACTTATTTGCCCTTGATGCTGCTGACTGGCATTGCTTGTTACAGCCAAGTTTATCATCTACAAGGACTTCAAGGTCCTTTTCCATAATGGATTTTCCTAGTGCAGTCCCATTAAGGGTATAAGTGGTTTGGATATTTTTACATCCCAGGTGCATGACTTTAAATTTATAACCATTGAATCTCATTTGCCACTTAGCTGCCCAGATTACAGGTTAGTCAAGATCCTGTTGCAAGGATGCCACATCCTGGATGGAATTAATTGGGCTGGATAGTTCTGTGTCATCTGCAAACACTGATACATTACTTACAATACCCTCCCCTAAGTCGTTAATGAACAAGTTAAATAAAAGTGGACCCAATACTGAGCCCTGTGGGACCCCACTAAGAACCTTACTCCAAGTAGAGAATGTACCATTAACAACCACTCTCTGCATCCATTAAGCCCAACAGACCTTAGTTTAGAAAGCAGCCATTTGTGGGGCACAGTATCAAACAATTTGGCAAAATCCAAATCACATCTACTGTCCCCTACTGTCAAGCATCTTACTTACCTCATCATAAAAAGCCATCAAATTTGTCTGACATGACCTATCCTTCATAAAGTTATGCTGATTGCTGCTCATAATGCCATTCACTAGGACAAAATTTTGAATGTGATCCCTTCAAATAATTTGCCCACCACACATGTCAAACTTACTGTCCTATAATTGCCAGGAGATGGAGAAAATCAGAAATAAGGACCAGTCTAAAACTGAACTAAGCTCTCGTAGAACCCGGGGGTGTATGCCATCTTGCCCTGGCTTCTTGTTTAAATTAATTTTTATTTCACAAGACTTGATATTTGACAACCAGTGCAATAACTTCTGAGATCTACAGCATGTAAGTGGCTAAAGATTAGTCTATAGTGATAATGGATCCTTGAAACTTCACTGACTCATTATTAGGAGGAAAATTAGATTCTAACAAATGGAATACAGTAGATAGCCTTCCAAAAAATATACCCCACAACAGAAGCAGAATGGTTTATATTTTCACAGTATATACATACAGTACTCATGAAGGCCAACAAAATAAAAACTATATATATACATTTTATATATACTTTTTAAAAAAAATATTGTTGGCCTACATGAATGAATAACATAAATAGCAACCAATCACAACCAGCATGTAGCAATTGTCACCTGTGTTAAAGAAAACATTTTATTGGTTGCTAGGGGTTACTGTACATGGGCATATTTTATGCCTTCTATTACTTATGGGTTTTATGCTCCTGCTCCTGCTTTTTGGAGCAAGAGAAGTCCTGTAATTTCTATTTGCTGCATACTGGTGATAATTATTGGGGACTTTTATTAAAATTTTGGCCTAAAAACACTCGTGTCAGGTAAGTAAATATGATCACTTGGGGGTTTCTAACTTTAGGCACCCCCAAGAAAAATTACATCCCTTCAACATTACACCTTAAAGGTTACAAAAATGATTTGTGCAGCCTAGCTCTCTAAGTCAGTATCCCAAAATGAATACATTACTAATTATTTAAATTGAGCATCTCAGTATTACTAGTAATAATAGATCGTGTTTTGGAGATTTGCCTTCTATCAAATTTTCCTCCAGGGTGTCTCTATGGTGACATGAATTTCTGTTACATAAAATCTTTATAGTAATTTGGAATTCCAAAGCTGTTGGCACTAAAGTCTCACTGACCTTATATTATGCACTCCCAGGTCCCACTGATTGTGATGGGGTGAACTTTGACTACCAGAACTATGACTGACAGTCCTTTCCCAAAAATCAACTTTAGCCCTTATTCTTGACACCTTTATAAAGCTTAACTTCTTGTGCATTATAGCTTCTCATAATTGGATGCCATCCTATTATCATCTCATCTTGCACTCTGTCTGTTGACTACCTCCTACTTAATGAGATTTCCTTTCAAAGTATTCTGTGCATTTTGAAAGACTGTCTGGTATTATAGTCTATTCTGCTCTACATTTGGGTATGGAAAAAAAAGTCAAGAATTGTGTTTAATGACTACAGTAGGTTATATGCAATGAAATATATCAGGCTATGGTTTAGTGACAGACTGTTATTCCATACTATGATATATGACTGCAGACAGCCCAACTCCCTTTCTGAAGAGCCATAAAAAATGGATATTTGAATAAAGTTGATTCAAGTTAGTCATTCATTGATATACTGCATACACAATATATTAACACTCATATTTATTTTTCCTATCTATTAAAGGCATACTGTCATGTGAAAACATGTTTTTTTCAAAACGCATCAGTTAATAGTGCTACTCTAGTAGTCTTCTGCTCTGAAATCCGTTTCTCAAAAGAGCAAACAGTTTTTTTGTATTCAGTTTTGAAATCTGACATGGGGCTAGTCATTTTGTCAATTTACCAGCTGCTGCTGGTCATTTCCTTATTCCATAAGGAAATGCTACTGAAAGGCTCATATACAAAGCATTCAGGTCTCTGAAGAAAATAGTATCTTCATAGTTGCTTCTTCTCCAGTCATCACATACAGCAAAAAGGGTGGTTAGTTCCCTTATGAGGCAGTATAAGGATTTTCAAAGCAGCATCTCATTAAAGCTGATCTGCAAAATGTTTTCATATAGCATTCTCACACTCCCCTTTCTTCTTTGATTTTTCCCCTTTAAACATCTTTATCTATTTCACATGCAGCCTCTCTTTATTCATAACCTCATTCTCCATCTTTGACCCACCCTATAGATCATGAACTCTCCAAAGTACCTGCCTCAGCACCAACGAAATTCTTTAATGCTAATTTCCTTATAAGCCTTATAAGGTCACAGAAAGGTTGGAGTGAAAAAAAATCCCTCAGTGTCACTCAATCCTTAGTCAAGTAGTCTTGCCCCAGAGAATCAACAGTAGTGTCAATACAGCAGACTCAATTGATTGATTGCTTGAATTTCCTGTTGCTTGGAATGGAAAGGGGAAGCAGTGGCGTAACTACGAGGGGAGCAGGGGGTGCAATTGCACCAGGGCCCGTTCCCTTTTCGGGGGCCCACTGGAGAGGCTAGGAGAACTCCAATGTGCAATTCATAGGGGGAGAGCCCGATAGGGGAGCCCGAGTGCCAATACTGCACCAGGGCCCACTAGTGATTAGTTACGCCACTGAGGGGAAGTATATTAAGTCAAGAAAAAATAAAATAAATGAAATAATCAGGTAAAAGAAATCTGATTGCTGTGAAGAAGATATTGGGAAATATTGGGTGATAGAGAATCCACTAAATATTGTAGTGAGAGATTCCCACAAATTAAAACAGTAGTAGTTAAAAGTACAAAAACGTTTATGAGGACATAAAGAGAAAGTGTAACACATTTCATGCCTGAGTAAGTGTCCCAACAGGCACAAAATGCATTAAGCATTCTCTTTATGTTTTCGCCAGGTAAATTTATTCGCCTGCAGCAAATCGCAGGAATTTGTACAAAATATACAATAAAAAAATACAATACAAATTGTACAAAAAATACAAAAAAGTGGCGAAAATTCACAATGGGCGCCAGCATCCAAAACGGACGCTCACGTCAAAAACGAGACGCAACGGCGCACTTTTTTTTGATGAGCGTCTCGTTTTTTTTTTTTACGCCAGCAAATTTTCGGCAGGCAAAACGCGAGAATTCGTCGCGAATTCATGTCTGGCGAATAAATTCGCCCATCACTAGCTTTTAATCATGTGACTAAGCTGTAGCTGGTGGTTTCCTGCCAGTGTGTGGTTAAAAGACGTTCAGTATTGACTTTGGCACTTTGAGAAAGGATGAGGAGTCAGCCGAAACATCAGTCTGCTGCTATTTTATTAAATACATTTTGATTAATTATTAAGACCTGAGTAGTGCTGATCCTAGTGCGATTGTATGGAGTGTGTGTGTGTTTATAATAATTTTTCTATGTATTATATATAGCACTTAAAATTGACTTTGGGTGCACCAACATGTCTACACTTTACCTCTCTATGGTGAACTAATATGGCTCCTAATTGTAACCTCTAACCACACCTATTTAAACTGCATAGTGATTGGTGCATCTGGGTAAAGTCTTCTGATCGGTTGTTGTTTTTAATTGGTGCAATGTTTTAATTGGTGTATATTTGTAGCATGGCTCTGTAAAGTTAGCCTATGATTAAGTGTTTATCTGCAAATGGGTGAGGCTGTAGGACACAATAAACTCTTCACTGTGAATTTATCAGCCTGGTGGAAAATTGCCTTACTGAGTGCCTGCTCTTAATATTTTTCCTTTTTTTAGGCTCTAACACCTTTAAAATAAAACAATACAATACATTTGCTCTGGTTATCATATTTGCTTGTGGAGGCTTTTAACACATACATAAATCAGTTATTTTATGTAGAACCCAGTGACCCTAATAGTTTTGGCAAAAATGTCTCAAATAGATGAGACCTGCAGAAAATAACTTGAAAATGCCTGTTTTACCTTTATAATAAGAATATTCTTGACAGTAAATTAATAAAAGAGCTCATGTCAGACTTCTGTGAAAAACAAATTCATTTTGTCATTTTAAGGGGATCTAAACCTTCAAAACAAATCAATGTCATAGACCAAATCATAAAATGGATTTAACTGAAAAAAAAACCCAACAAACCAAAACAACGATACAATGAATACAGTGCAATATAATAGTTGTGATTATAATTTTCTGTGGAGTAATTCCATTACATGGCAAATTAGAAAAATATCCATTTGGTTTCTTGGATGAATGGTCAGAGATCCCAAAGATCTGTTTAATGGCCACCCTTATACAAAAAATCTCTGCATAGACAAACTTTTTATTAATTTCCTTTCTAACTGCTATCTGTTTGCAAGATAGATATCGCCTGCACCAACCTGTTGAGCAGCACCGGAGTTTTATTAAAAAATTCTATTGACTTTGACCATTGGGTCTCATGACTGCATAATATAATTCCTGCAGTATTATACTGGGATGAGTCTTATCTGAGTTATCTAGAGTTGAGATTCAGTCATCTGTCTTATGCTACATAACAAACAAAAAATATATGTGGACTTATTTCCTTATGTACAGTATATGTAAGTTTATTTATGTGCATGCAGGTTTCTACTTATAATGCATTAATATCTAAGTCATATTGTATTTATCATAGCTTGATTAGCAAAATATATTAATATCCATCATGTAGGCATTTTTAGAAATGTTTGCTTCAGGAGTTTTATGTTGTACAGCACTAAGTGCAGCACCAAAAAAATCTTCTAAGGTTTCTAAAGCTATTTGTTTTAGAAAGTCCAGACTGTTGACCTCACCCCCCCCCAAAAACTGTTCCCTACAGATTTGTCATATACATAATTACGTGAGCCAACAACTCAGTCACAGTGGAAAGCACGTTTAGAATGATTTACCCAGAGGCTAAAAGCTGATGGAACCTACTTGTTCCCAGCAACAAAGTGAAATTAAATTCTGAAAGCAAAGTATGCCATTAGCTGGAGGTTGGGAAAGGGTACATTAAGCTACTGACCTTTGGCTTCATGATTTAATGTACTGCTAGCATCTTTGCAAATGCCAGTCATTGATGTAATTCATTTTCTTTTTATTCTATTGCCTTTATGGACCCTATATTCTTACATAACAGGAGACCTTTGACCAAAATATTGCGTGACTTACTCATTATAGTAAAAAAAAATATTTAAAGAATGTCAGAGAGCTAAATATACCTTGCAGTCTTACTGCCAATGAAAACACATATATCGATGCTATACAGTAGGTTTTGCATTTAAAAAAAACTCAGTGCTGGCCCTTGAAGTGAAAGCTAATACTACAATAAAATGTATTTTGATACTTTGCTATATACGTATATATATATATATATATATATATATACATATATATATATATATATTTTTTTTTTTTTTACATTATTCAGGGGCTGACTTATCAAGAGTGTAAGTGAATTAAAGGGAATTTTCAAAGTTAAAAAACTCGAAATTCGAAGTAATTTTTTGGATACCATCAAATAAATTACTACAACATCGACTTGAAGTAAAAACGGTTCCAAAAATCGACTGTTCGATAATCAAAGTACTGTATCTTTTAAAAAAAACTTTGACTACAATAGTTCGCCAAATTAAACCTGCCGAAGTGCAAAAGTTTTTTTCAGTCGAAGAAAAATTGTTTGATCATACGATAAAATCAATCAAACAATTTTACTTCGACCACAGAATAGCCAAATTCGATATTCGATGTATTTAAATTGGATGGTTGAATTTCAAAGTATTTTCCACTTCAAAATAGGTGGCCTTTCCACCAATCGGGCCTGTTTAGGGGTTTCTAATTAGAAGACAAGATATTAATTACCATTAACAGTTATTGCAATTGAATTCAGCTTGAATTAAATGGATCTCCAGTCTCCAGATATGGTTCGTAGCAGACCCATATCTACAGCTACAGAGGCTGCATGGACCAGCGCAAGGAACAAGGTGAGGGGTTGGCAAATTATTTAGTATAAAGAGTCCAGTGTTCTCTACACTAAAAGAGTCACATTTTCGTAAATTAGTCTAAGTTACAGGAACCAGCTTTTTGCACATCTGTTAAACTTGCTGCACAAGGATAGAAAGCTATGAGGAATCACAAATCAGTGTCTAGTCTTTTCAATAATCCATCACAAAACAATTGTACATCATTGCTTCTTGAGCAGTGAACTGTGTTACCAAATTGTTTTCTCTCTTTCCTTAGAATTTGCTTAGCTTTGCATCTGTTATTGCCACAGAGCTCAATTCTTGTGCAAGCCATGCGGTTATTATCTGTTTGCATTTTCATTATCATTATATGTCACAGATGGTGTTTATTCCTTTGTTATAAATAAGTAAGGCTTTAGAACTTTTGATCTGCCTTTTTTCACAGTCCAAGTGTTAACATTTATATAAAGGGGAACCAAAGTTTAACAAAGAACTAGGTTTAAGTAATGTCCCCACAATTTTCAGTGATGTCTCCAGTAGCTCCTCGTCTTTCTTCTCTGCTCAACTGATGCCAAGTTCAGTTCTTGCCATGTGAAACACAATATCTTAAGCAAAAAGTAATGTTAATACTACAACATAGTACATTTAAACAAACAATTGATCAATATTGAAGCCATTACTAATCTGCATTGCAAGTTTTAAAACTGAAAGATTTTTTTCTGCACCCCATATTTTTAGAAGCAAACATTTGACCCCATACACTCTATATAAAAGGCACTGAGCTTGCCTAGTTGTACTGCACTGATCATTTACAATTTAGGCAGTATATTCATAGACTGCTACAATGCATATTTCAAATAAAACTGTTCACAAGACCCCCGACATTCATATTTATTCTATATAATATATATATCTTTTTGAGTTTTTTCTTCAGAATGTTTACTTTACAAGAATATACAGTTTTCTGGAGTCAATGTACTTGCAGGGGCTTTCGACGTGCATTAAAGCAGTGTTATTTGACTATTTCTAGGGCCTATTTATATCTTGGGGTCATAAAAAGCCCACATAATTTGGCAATCCTATGCATATTGGACATCAAACTGCTAAGAATTTTTTTTTTGCATTTTAATTTATGATATTCTATAATTTTATAGTCATATTGATATTTTCAAGGTACATTTTCCCTGTAGAGAATATAATCCTTGCCATACAAATGATATTTCAAAATTATATTTCCCCAGGGCATATAATTCATATTCTGTCAGCAGTGACATGCCTCAGTTGCAGGGTATAGTAATTATCTTAATAAACCCTGAACGGATCTTAAGTCATACCCTGAACCGATGCTTCAAGACGATGGTGGTCTTATATTATTTGGAGGTAGAATGCTATTTGAGTGAAAGAAACCCTAAATTGATGCCAACCACATTATCTGTGCTACTGTGCAACTAGAAAATATACTGATGGCTGCCTTGAGGAATGGAATATCAACCTTCCTCATATACTCTCCTATGTACGTAATATAATATTGTCAAATATGTCTGAACACCCTTTATGAATGAGCATTTCCCCATTGAAACAGTAACTGCGAGTTCCAGACTGTCTCCCAGACAACACCCTGTGGGCTGAAATATTCTTTTCTCTACAGGTCACTATTCCCATTTGCAGTTTATTTGTTACAGTCTGGTAAGGGAGTGTGAAGTGGATAAGTTATTGTTCCATATGCTATCCATATGGAATCCTTATCTGTATGTTCACTTTTTTCTTTTCCAATTCCTAATTATGCACTGTTGTGTTAACCTTACCCCATTCTGTCTTAGTCTAGTTCAAAGTATGTGACCTGACTGAATCCAGACCCCTGGACTTTTTACAACCCATCCTAATTACTTTTATTACCTTGTATAATCTATATCTGTCTATCTGTAACTTTATAATCCATTGCCCATATCTGTATATATCTGTATATCTGTAATTTTCTAATTCATTGCCCATACACCCTTTTTTCAGTGATCTATTATCTTTATAATGTGCCTCTTCAACTTTCATTTGTATTTTGCCTGACGAAGGGGCCTGTGTGCTCCGAAAGCTTGCAATTGTTACTTATTCAGTTAGCCAATAAAAGGTATTACCAAACTTTACATTTTCTGCAGAAATAAAGACTGCACAGGAACTATTTGGGCTTTTTTTATGGATGAGCAGCCACAAAGATGCCTAACATCATCATTTACAATTCCAAGCATTGGCTATTGGTTTTAGTAGTGTAAATGTTGCAGCAATAGGAGTCATTGAACTTTTTTCTCTGGAGTGCTTAAACATTTGTTACTCAGACCATATGGACTGGGTTCTGTGGATGTCAGTAGAACACTATTCTTGTGAATGCCAGCTGTGAAGTTTGGTGGAGGAGGAAAAATAGTCTAGGGCTCTTCTTAATGGTAAGTGCTAGTGCCACTGTACAGGCCTGTTGACTTAGCTGAGAATTATAATGGATCCATTTTCTAAATTTTCCATGAACATACACACTGGGTAACATATAATGCATAATAGTATTGACATAGGCGTGCTGCTGGTACCTGCAAATTTCAGATATTAATCATGGGCCTATTTTTGCAGAGGAGCCTGGAGCTGCAGCTCAATCTTCCCCCTTGGATAATTTAGAGGTGATACTCTGAGCCACCATAATTGTAAAATTCTATTAATGTTGGGAAAAACAATTTGCATGTTTTTAAATGCTGCTCAGTCATAATTTGTAAATAGTGTCAGGAACGGGTTACCGATATTGGAAACAAACTGTGACAGCTGTAGTCCCACTTATCTACTATTATACCATAACATGTATTGTCATTTCTGCATTTTTTTTATTTTCAAGCAAGAAATGAAATAAAGGAGGAATTAGAGGAAAAATGCAAACCCCTGGAAGGTGAAGCCACAATTCAAACTACACATTTGCAGATGAAGTGAGCTGAGAGAAATGTGCGTGGGAGACAGAATAGGGATGGGCCTGAATCATTCATCATAACATAAAAATAGATGATAATAAACTGTGGCAACCCTGGAACATTCCTTTGGCTGACTATTATGCTAATCATTTAGCTCGGCAGCATGTACTGTATGCTTATGATGTGATGGATTGCATAGGTACATCTAAGTCACATCACTAAATATTTTTGCAAATTTAATATTTTATCTATATTATCGAAGGGTGGCAATTTATAATAACCTGCAGCCTATAGCATTGGCTTTCAATTACGGCACCATACATTTGCAATAAGCATTTAAATACACACATTAGGAGTGGGATTGCAGAGTGAATAGGGTATATTTCTTTGGTAAGTGTAGCCAGCTGGAAGTGTATAGTAATGGAATACTCATGTCATAGCAGCAACATGCTCCTAAGTGTGGACCATACCCCTTAAAGAGATAAATTATGATACCAAGCCAATGATTCCTATGTAATAAGCACAATTAATCCTGTTTTCTTGAGGCTTCAATCACCTTTGTTGCAGTTTGCTACAATGTGGAAAGGGACTGTTGAGACTAATAAGTAAACCTTTAGAACTTATTAATCAGCCAAGCTAGTAGGCTGACAAATGTATATACCGTTATCATGAAACCTATCATCCAGAAAGCTCAGAATTACAGTATAGGAAGGCCATCTCCCTTATATTCCATTTTAATAAATTATTATAATTTTTTTTAATTATTCAGTTTTCTCTGTAATAATTAAACAAATAATTGCATGATCACAAATAAGATGTAATTACTCCTTACTGGAGACAGAACAATTCTATTGGGTTTGATTCATGTTTAAATAATTTTTTTGTAGGCTGAAGGTACAGAGACCCAAATTATGGAAAGGCTCCATGTCTGGAAAGCTTCTGGTAACAAGCATTCTGGATACTACGCCTGTACACATCCAAATGACAAAAATGGGGCAATACTTCCTTGTTTTGTAGACTGCACAGAAGAAAATACACGTGGAGGGGCAAAATGCCACCGGGATTCTGATGAGGAATATTACTTTGTAGGTACACAAACTGCATTTTTCGCACACACGCCTTTAGTAAATGGGTCTTATAGTGATAGATTCCAGCCAGAAGAGATATTATACTAAAAGGTCTGGCAGAGATAAAAATATTGTTTTATGTTTCTGTATTGATTTGGGTTTTTAATATTTTATGATGCTCTCAATCATTGTAGGTATTGGATCTGCTCATCCAAAATTTCTTAACGTTGCAGTGAACAATGATTAATAAACCTACATAATGAAGCAGGTGCTTTCTTTAAAATTTCTTCAAAATACTGAATTTCAATTTGAGACTATTACATTTCTGGTATCAGCAGAAATTACAAAAAGTATATTTGGGAATGGGATAACTATTCAAATAAATCCAGACTACATAACTGCTACTACATCTTTTATCAGGTCCATTTTGTAGTAGCCATTACCTGAGCAGGAAGGAAGGGTCTTGTAGAACCTTGTTAGGTCAGATCAAGTTAGTGGTAGGATATGCTCTTTAATAGGTCACTCTGGTAGTGACAGATAGGAATAGAGCTATTTATCAGAGCAGCCTAAAGCCCCACCAAGGAATAATAGTGGGACTATGTTCCCAAGTGCACTACTGATCAAAAGTAGGGAACTAAGTATACAACCTCAGGGGCTAAAGAGGTATCTATGGGTTCCACTTAGGCTAGGGCCTGAAAACTGGGGATGCCTATTTGTGTAAGCTGCTATGATCTCATACATTGCCCTTCTGGGATGTATGCTGACCAATATTGTATTCTATGACTATTTCTTTAACTACCACCCTGTATATGCTCTTCTGCATTTCTCTAATGGTACTCGTTTGTGGATATTGTTCAATAAACCTGTTCATGGTTAAGTTATAACAACCACTGGTGTCCATTTACTGTGCACTACCCAAAACATGTAGTTCAACAACACTCTGACTCCAGAACAAACAAGGGCTCATGTCTGGGTAAAGGGAATCTCATCCAGAGCAATTATCAGTAAACTAATGGTTGGGTAGTCCCATTTTACTATAGGCTTACAACATTATCCCTATAACGCCTACAAGATGGTGCTAATGTACCTTGTAGGGCAGATGCTGCTTAAAGGGTTAAAGCAGCAAAGGGGCTGCACATTTGAAATCCGTCTTCAGTATGTTTGTCTGATGTGCTATCAAATAGAAGAAGCAACTGTAAGATATATATTTATGATATACCATACTAAATGAGCTGGTAATATAAAGACACAATTCCATATTTAGTTTCTAAATGGTCTCCATGAAGTTAAAAGCTTCTTAACAAACATAAACATTTATGTCCTGGGGATCTAAAGCTCTTTAGCTCAATCTCTACCCCTCTGGGATTTTGAAGGATAATTGGTGGGTCACAGACCACTAATATAAATATGTGTTATGCAGGAAGCTCTGAATGCATTGAGATGCAGAATAGATAATGTTTTTTTGAAAATTTGTGTAAAACTGTAATGTACAGAAAGGAAATATGTTCTACAATTTGTCGTTCATGTGGAGTACCCCAAAACTAGAACTACTCAGATTTTTCTTCTTCTTATATTACAAATAAAAATAATGAAAGCAGATATTTGGTTCATTGAATTTATAGACTGGGACCAAGTATACAGTGTCAGTGTAGTTGTAAGTGACAAGCATACTGGATAATTTCACTTCATAGCAATATATAAGCTCAATTAGCTTGGGTTTTATAGTTAATGAGGAAAATGACACAGCTTCATTTTTTTAATTGCCCATAATGCACTACATTGAATACACTAGATTTGCAACTGATAACGCACTTTTATTTCAATCAGCAAATAATCCATTCTTATATTCTTCTTTAGACCAAATAAATAATCAGATCTGCAACAGTGTACATAACTTGCTTACAGGCCTGTCGGATTCATGCAGACCCACATTCCTAGAAAGAAATTACACAATTTTCTTTGCCCTTTTTCTTAGAAACGCTATAAGCTAGCACCGGATCATGTCAGAATGCACTGCAAAAGCAGCCAATCAATCATTTAATCACTGACCATATTAGAGGAATGTTCAGTGGTTCCACTAGACAGTGCTCTCTGTACCAAGGTAATGCATTGCTTTGATGCTTGTCATCCTCAGCTTGTCATCCTCTGCCAATACAAAACCATTTCAGAGCACCTTCCATAGCATCTATGAGCCACAAGGGTTGCAACCAATTAATGCAGCATGAAATACTGATGTCCATGGACCACTAAGACTCTATGGCATTGGTCTATGCAAGTCTGCCCAGCTTGATAAACATGTTTTACAGCATTGATAAGGTTATCCCCCCATATGTAATAAAAGGTGCAAAGTTTGCCCAGGAGCAGTAACCCATAGTAATAAGATGTTAGCTTTTTAACAGGTGATCAGTAAATTCTACCTGCTGATTGGCTGGTAATGGTTACTGCTCCTGGGCAAACTTAGCACCTTTTATTACATTACCCCTATAGTGTTTGAACTGCAAGCATTTGTTTAAATGAACTACAGACTTAAAACAAAACTATATTATCAGCTGTTATTTAAATAGGTGAAATAAAGGTAGAGTACAAAGTATAACAACTACAACCCTTCCAATGTTCTATTTTTCTCTGGCCCTTGTTCTCACAAATATTCTCCTTTATTTTTTACAAGAGATGTCTGTTTTAAATAAGGAAGAAATCCTTGCTTGCAGTTTGATAGATACACTCTCCAAAGATACAGACCTGTCCCATCCAACCTTTTCAAGGTCTGTTAGGGAAATCTCTGCTTCAATAGAAACTCTAAACCCATTACAACCAAGTCCATTGGTAGGAGCACAGAAATGTTGACCTTTTGCTAATATGGAAAAACTACCAGAATTCCCTAGTGATTTTTAATCATGTGTTTGTCTGCAAGAGGCATACTTGAAAGTAAAGGCAATCTTGCTCTTATAGTAAAGGCATCTATAGTAACTTCCCCATGGGCAATACATTGCTGATAGAAGCATTCCCTATGGGATGTGTCCTCAGAATTTGAAGGAACTGTTCCACAGATGAGAAATTTAAAATGCAGACATGATATTTATGCAAGGTTTAGCACAAGAGGTTATTCCCATGAGCTCTGCAAGTGAACCTAGGTAAGGACTACATTTTCTGATCTTATTTCTCTGAGGCTCTTCTTCATCCTTAGAGACATAAAATTAAAAGCAGTGCATAATGGATGTTTGGGGCACTAATACAAATTTGGATAATTCAAATAAGATCTGCTTCATTTAGTGGTGCAGTTCTTCAACTAAATATAGTTCTTCATATATTTCTAAGTTATTTCATGTCTTTTTACTTCTGTAGGCCTTTATTATGCATTTTAGAGGTGTTTCATACAATAAAACAAACTAGAGTAATAGTATTTTATCATGTGATCATTACAACTGACCACATGCAACAACAATGTAATTAAATTGCCATTTCTGTCCATTGATCATTTATTAACTAGGTGACATGGACATCCTTGTCTTTTTAACATTTAGCACCTAATCTAGAATGTAACTATATTTTGTATTTATTTGTTTTTTTTATTGTATTGACCCCAAAGAAATCCAAATATACATACACACAAACATGCATAAATATTATTTGTGCCTTGCTTAAGTATTTATGCAGTTCTGAAGCTTAGAATTTAAATCTATTGTGGTTGGGGTTAATAAACGTAGCAACCAGGGTGCATTTTGCAATCACAATTTCAGATGAATAGTAGTGGACCTGTGAAGAAAAGATGCAAAAAAACAAATATATATAAATAGCAACAAAACTAAATTTAAGCTTCAAACTGGAAGCATCTTCAATTATAGACCAGAAAAGTCAGAATATGAGGGTTAAAAATTAAAAATCCATGCAATAGGAAGGAGGGCCATCTATATAAATTCTAATGGTTAACAGAACGCTGAACTTTACTAGAATTTGTTGTATTGTTTTGTTGATGTCCAGTAGACATGGGTCATTCCTAACTGTGATTATCATTGCCAGCTTGCCTAACTAGAAACAAGTTGAATTATATTATATAAGGTTTTTTATTAGGAAGTCGATTTCACCTTATTCGTCATATATGAGCAGCTTCACTATTGCATTGCTATTTAGGTCCAATCTGCTCCAGTCTGTTCTGTTCTACGTCACTTTTTCCTGCTCCAGTGTATTCTGTTCAATCTCCATTCCACCCTGCTCCAGTTTACCTATTGTATTGTTCTCATTGTGTCTCTGGGGTTTTCCCTGGCTACTCCAATTTCCTTCCAAACTCCAAAAACATACAAGTAGGTTGATTAGCTCATGATACATTTGGTACTGGTGTGTGTTGTGTAACTGAAATAGGGATTTGTACCAGAAAGAAAGGAACTGCAAAGAAGAGCTGATGAGGTCATACAGCCTTGTTAATAAATATAATTAGATTATGTGTGTATCTAGGAAACTGTAAAGCAATAGTTAATGCCTTAATGAGTGCAAATAAATGAATTCAAAATAAATTAATTGTGTCCACACTTTGATATGTTGTCATTATTGTATCTTGTGATAAACAAAGAGTAATAAATGAATAAAGTACAATAGTGCAAGGAGTGCTAATTACATAAGCAACAGTTCGAATTCCACTAGTCTGTAGAAGAAGGAATCACCCAATAAAACATAACATTTAATAGTTCATTTAAAATCAAAAGAGGGAATTAATGCAATATAAAAACACTTAAAATTATGATGTATCCCGATCTATTTTTTCTGTTGTAAGGATTGCAGTGTATCTAAGTGATGCAAATACTGGTCCCAACTAGATCATTACATCAGCCTATGTACCCTCTAGTGGTAGTATGAGTTGGGGTTGGTATCAGGAGGGTGTGTATAGTATTGGAGTTTAGGTGACTCCCAATGTGGGAAACACAACGGACACACCAACACCTTGTATGCTAGACCTTGAAATATCGCACAAGTGTTAGTTTCCAAAATGGTGTACAAGGAGAGTAAACTGACACTTTGTCCTATCTGAGATACCTAAGTAGGTATAGCCTATTCCCTATGTCTTGTAGTAGGCTATACCTACTTAGGTATCTCTGTACAGACTAGAGGAATGCGAACTGTTGCTTACGTAATTAGCACTCCTTGCACTTTAATTAATTTATTACTCTTTGTTTATCACAAGATACAATAATGATAACATATCAATTATTATATTTGCAATCATTAAGGCATCAATTTGAATTATGCGACAACTGATGGTGGAGAAAATATTCACAAAAACAGCTTCACAAATTGCGAATTTACAGTAAGTTACTGTCAATGCTATTTTCGGCACAACAACCTTGCAAACTGCTTGTACTCACACAAAGACCCATCTCGTTTGCAAGTAATTTTGCGAAAATTTATTCACAATGCGAATTCACAAAAACCGGAAAGACGGGCACAGCAGTGCAATATTATAGCGTTCAGGAAAAAGCATGGGCAAAATAACCATTTTCAAACAATAAGGCGCTGCACAAACTTCATAACTGACCCCCAATGAAGTCAATAGGCAATAAAAGTTTTTTTTCTTATGAAGATTTTTTTTGTCCAAATGCATATGGCCATGTTTTATGGTGACTTTTTTGACTCTGTGTCATTTTTCCACAGCCAATTTTTGCCGCAGTTTTATGAAAAATTGCATATGCCAAAATGCAGAATTTCACCGTGAATCCATGGCTGGTGAAAAATATTTGCTCATTCTAATAATTATACAAATGTGCTTTGGGCACATTATCACCCCCTAGTTCAAAATAACAGAAATTAAAGCTGCTACTTCATAAAAAATAGCACCCCTTTTATTAAAGAAAATTGCTGGGTTAAATGGACGATAAGCCCTTTATACTCCATTTACAGCTTTTATTCTTCTACTCATATGCTTTCTTTGAAAATATCTTCTTCTTTCTCTTCTGATTACAGTAAAAAATGCTGTAGAGAATCCTGCAATTGCTTTCTATAGAACACCCAGATAGAATCTTGACATCTTTAGACCATAGTATATAACTCATTAACAATGGAATTGCTTCATTACTATTCCATTACCTTGTAACAGCTCAGTGACCCTCTCTTGACAAGCAGGCATTTGATTTCCTAATGTTTTTTTATCTCATTCACAAGAAGTAAGACTTACAGAAGTCTCTTTATTGGCAAGTAACATGAGTTCTGTGCATTTAGAGAATAAATGATAATTACAATAAAATGCTATATGTTTATTTTACTTTATTATATTACTTTATTATGAAGTGCCAAAGGACGAGACATGGAATAGGGGATGGCAGCAGAGAGGTAAAGACAGTTTTACAATAATGGAGATGATCGGCATGCTTTAAATAATTGTGCATGTTGCCTGCATCAATGTGCAAGCTTCCAGTGGTCCAGTCTAGTTATAAGTATCCCAGTAAAAGCCTAAATTGTGCTGTAGCACCATAGTAATTTCAACAGCATAGAAAAAAGAAAATAGCCTGAAACATGTAGTGGCACAACTTGATATATATATACTTGCAATGTAGTTCTGCTTATATTGTATGAGTGCTCTCTGGCATCGATATACATTTGTAATTTGGTGTGCAATTGCTAATCTTAGACTTTAGGTTTGTTCCACTCTTAAAACACACTGGCCTGCAGTGGCGGAACTACCGGGGGAGCAGGGGGTGTGATTGGGCCAGGGTCCGCACCCCCTCAGGGCCCCCTGGAAGCTTGCGTACCTCCAATTTCCTGGTATATCGTAGATTTCCAGGAAGATAATTATGTACGGAGGGGGGTGGGTGGCCCAGCTGCATGTCCCACACCAGGGCCCACCCCCCTCTAGTTATGTTACTACTGGCCTGGGGTTCTGTTCAATTGAGCACCACATTGCCATCATGTGGATTCTCTACTGGTCTGGACAAAAAGTAAAATAATGTAACTACATAAGGCTTTTCTAAGTTTTTCTTTACTGCACAGAATGTGGACTGCTCAGGGCAGCAGCAAGTATCCTTGGTACAGGAAACAAGATGCAGGCCCAGCGCTCACTAGAGTAGAACTCCAAATTTTTTTCAGCGAATAGTAGTGCTGGCCCAGGGTCTGAGGTTAGAGATTATAATCTCTGGGGAGTGTATAACTAATTGGCACCCTTTTTTATTAAGATGCTCCTGTCCTTCAGGTATATGCTTCTCAACAGGATTGGTTTGCAACAATGGCATCTAATGAGTTCAATTGTAAACTCTATGGGGCAAAGTGACTATAACTGGTGATGATTCGTCAACATTACCGCTTTCAGTCAATTTGCTAATTTACTAATGGGTGCAGGAGTCACTCTGCTGGAGAAGGAGATAGACGCTAGCAGTGTTTCGCACTCTAACGCCAGGTAACTTTTCGGTCTGGCGAATGGACCTTACTCCGCAAATTCATGAAGATGTGGATTTTACTTGCCTTCACCAGCTCTGTCCTAGCGAAGTGCATTGGAGTGCATAAAACATTCTCAATCTTCAGTTACGTACATCATATTCTGAGTGGTATTTCTTCTAAGTTCAAAAAATGCTGGTGACTTTTCATATTTTAAAGGTGATAGGCTGCAAAACTGATAAAAAATTTTTCTCCACTAAATGGTTTCCCCAATACAATTTTTAACATATGGCACATTATTTTACAGTGGACTTATGTGTAGGGAAGTAAAACAACTCTATTAACTTTATTAAGGTTCCCTGTACATGTGTAGCTATCAGTGTAGATGTAATATATAATGTATGTATGTATTATAATGTATAATGTATTATTATAAATGTATATATAATGTATTAGATGCAACAAGTACAACTTTAAATTTCCCGGTGTATGCAAACTAGCCTGAGCGCAAGACCCCTAGTGAAGTTGTGGTAGGCAGAATTGAAAAGATAGTTTTTTTTTTGTTTTCTTTGATTTGTCGCTCTGCCAAAGTAACGCTACCAAAAATTCGCCAGCGTTCATCACCTGGGATGAAACTATGCAACTTAGGAAATTTCCGTTGTTGAGCGAATTTTCATCCCCTAAATTACATTTGCCCCATGTCTCTTGGCACATGACATACTGTATAGTATATTTATGTGTATATTTATATTTATTTATTTATTATTCTTTACTGTTTGTACTTTAAGGGGCAGATTTATTAAGGTTTTTGTTGTGTTTTCCATGATATTTTTTGTTATTTTGGAGTCAAAAATGTGTTTCCGAAAATACACCATCTAAAGCCTGTTGTGGTTGTGTAGAAGTCAATGGCAGAGGTCCCTTAAACCATTTGCAGTTGTTAATAGATGTCTGAGTTTATTTCATAGGGTTTTGCTGGATCAATTTGAGTGATTTGAGTTTATTTTTACCTAAAACTTGATCAGTTTGAGTTTTCATGTGATTAACCCCAAACTTGCTGATTCAATTTTTTTCCATTCAATTTGTCTCTTAAATTAGAAACCATTTGAGTTGTGAGTTCATTCGAAGTATAAAAAATGCTAAAATTTGACCTTTGATAAATAACCCCCTAAATGTACTGCAAAAATGTGTATACTAGTAGTGCTATACAGTTAAAGTTACATTCATTTTGAATAGATCTGATGAGACAAAATAGATCAGTACCTTTTGTTACCTTGCCTCCAAGGTTTCAGGGAGCTCTCAGATGAAACAATGCACTCTGCTTCTGGCAAGTACCAAACCTTCAATGCTCTCGAGTAACATGAAAACACATTGCATGATTTTCTCTGAAAACAGGGTATATGTATTTAATAAATATATTATACTTCCTCACTTTTTTTTCTCAGGCTCTTCAGGCGATTTTAGTAATTCTTTTGTACATTTTGCTCTGGGGAGGAGCAGGTGAGCATAAAGAGAATTACCAATGACTCCCTTTAATGTGCATTCTGCACAGTACTGTTTATCCTGCTTTACAATCTTCCGGTATAATTCTTTAATTCATGCAGTCCATCAGTACACTGTAACAATTTCATTCCTATCTTTGTATCATATTTTCAACAATTGCTGTCTTTAAACGAATAATTCATCATCTCTCCTTATACAAAATTTATTTTATCTCGTCTCCATCATAATTCTTGCTCTTCACGTCCCATCAGAGTAAAAAAACTAAATTGCTAGTGAGCTTGGTATTTGGGTTTACACTAGTCAGAAAACCTCAA
>CM044435.1:36605903-36645048 GCA_024363595.1 Xenopus borealis | reverse complement strand
TAAAGAAGTTAATAGGTAAGAAGAGAGGCATTTAAACTATAAATCTGTTGGGACAGAAGCTGCATTTAATGAACATAAACACTATAATAAATGTTGTAAATCCGTAATCTGGAAGGCAAAGAAAGGAAATGAAGAGTTGATTGCAGTGCAGGCGAAAACTAACCCTAAAAAGTTTTTAAAATATTTTAATAGTAAAAAGATGAAGTTTGAGAGTGTTGCTTCATTAAATAATGGTACCAGTATTGTTGTAACAGATACAGAAAAGGCAAATGTGCTAAATCAGTTCTTTTCTTCAGTGTATACAATAAGGTAGTTTGAGTTCTCAGGCTCACTTCATAGCTGCACTGATGGTTCAGCTCAGTCTTGTTAGTGGCTGACTAAGGATATGATTCATTAAGCTTTAATAACAATTAATGTAAACAAGGCTCCGGGGACTGATGGCATACATCGCAAGTTCTAAAAGAGCTTAGTTCAGTATTTCTGATTTTCTCAGATTCGCTTTCATGTGGTATGGTGCCTATGTATTGGAGAAAAGCTGATGTCATTCCAATATTTAAAAAGGGATTACGTTCTCAGCCTGGCAATTGTAGGCCAGTAAATTTGACATCTGTGGTGGGCAAAAAGGCTTCTTAAGGGATCACATTCAAAAGTTTTTCCTAGTGAATGGTATTATGAGCAGCAATCAACATGACTTTATGAAGGATAGGTCATGTCAGACAAATTTGATTGATTTTTATGCTGAGGTAAGTGAAATGCTGGAGTGTGGTGGGGGGCAGTATATGTTATCTATTTGGATTTTGCCAAAGTGTTTGATACCGTGCCCCTCAAACTGCTGCTTTTGTAAACTAAGGCCTGATGTCCTTAATGAAGTTGTTTGCACATGGATAGAAAACTGGCTACAGGATCGGGTACAGAGGGTAGTTGTTAATGGTACATTCTCTACTTGGAGTAAGGTTCTTAGTGGTGTCCCTCAGGGCTCGGTATTGGGTCAACTTTTATTTAACTTGTTCATTAATGACTTAGGGGACGGTATTGTAAGTGATGTATCAGTGATTGCAGATGACACAAAACTATCCACCCCAATTAATTCCATCCAAGATGTGGCATCCTTGCAAAAGTATCTTGACAAACTGCCAATCTGGGCAGCTAAGTGGCAAATGAGATTCAATGTTGAGAAATGTAAAGTCATCAAGCCACCTATACCCTTAATGAGATGGCACTAGGCAAATCCATTATGGAAAAGGTCATACTTCCACTTTATAGAGCACTTGTAAGGCCCCATCTAGAATATGCCGTACAGTTTTGGTCTCCATCACTCAAACAGGACATCACTGTATTAGAGAGGGTACAGAGAAGGGCAACTAAGCTGGTAAAAGGTATGGGAAAGCTTAGCTATGAGGAAAGACTGGCCAAACTGGGGATGTTCACGTTGGAGAAGAGGCATTTAAAGGAACAGTAATGTTGAAGTAGTGTTGCCCTGCACTGTTAAAACTGATCTGTTTGCTTCAGAAACACTACTATAGTTCATATAAACAAGCAGCTGAGTAGCAATGGCGGAAATTTAAAAACGGCTAAATGGCACAGGATAAGTAATGGATAACATAACATGTTCTACAGGGCTTATCTGCTATCTGCTGTGTAACTTGAGCCTTTTCTCCTTTGACTAGTAGCTTCCATTGCTACTTACATAGCAACTTATTTATATAAATAGTAGTGTTTCTGAAGCAAACCCTGTAGTTTTACCAGTGCAGGGCAACACTGCATTATATTTTTATTACTTTAAAACAATTAAATTTTCTGATGTTACTGGTCCTTTAAGGGGTGATATGATAAATATGTATAAGGGGATCATATAATAATCTCTCAAATGCTATATTTACCATATTATATTTTATATATATTATATTTATCTTTCGAGCTGACAAAAGGACACTCATTCCGATTAGAAGAAAAGAGGTTCCACCTAAATAATCGGAAGGGTTTTTTTACAGTGAGAGCTGTGAAGTTGTGGAATTCTCTCCCTGAATCAGTGGTACAGGCTGATACATTATATAGCTTTAAGAAGGGTTTGGATGGATTTTTAGCAAGTGAAGGAATACAGGGTTATGGGAGATAGCTCATAGTACAAGTTGACACAGGTACTAGTCCGAGTTTGCCTTTTGGAGACAGGAAGGAATTTTTTCCCCCTCTGAGGCAAATTGGAGAGGCTTCTGATGGTTTTTTTTTGCCTTCCTCTGGATCAACTAGCAGTTAGGCTGGTTAAAAAGTTAAAAGGTTGAACTTGATGGACGTGTCTTTTTTGTCAACCTAAATTACTATGTTACATAGAAAACCTGGGTACTAGTACAAAGAAAACAAGGCAAGAACAGCACTCCAAAGATTTAAAGAATCAGTGGTGTAACTAGATGTTACTGGGCCCCACAGCAGATTTATTTTAGGGCCCCCAAAATATCCAGAGGTTGTCCTGTTTTACCACTATATATTGAAATTGCTCATTAAGTAAGGCTTAATGGGCCCCCTATTCCTCCTGGGCCCCCCAGGCAGCTACAGGGTCTGCTTCCTCTGTAGTTACGCCCCTGTAAAGAATTGTAGGATAAAATATGAAATGGGCGTCAGGAGGTTCTTTACAACAAAAGAGTAGAAGTTTATTAGCAATGTCCCCAGGTTTGTACTCACGCAGGAGCCTCCAGAGAGAATAGCAGATGATCACACAGGAGAAGTTTAGATATTAGCAGACTTTCATACAACACATCAACAAGGTGATTATTCCTCCTAGTCCTAATAGGTAAGTGTTGTGTTTGGTAGCCGAGGATGAGGTATAACAATGCTTTATTAGCAGGTTCATGCAGCCATTACATAACAGCAGTAAGTCTTAGTTTCACTTTCAAGCTGTACAGAAAGTACATCAATTCCTTACAAAGTACCTGCTGCTGCAATGTGACTGATTAGAACACCAGTTTAAGGCTGGAAACTGCTTCTAGTCCTAATCCCTATCACAATGATGTCCGTGCACTAAAAGCATCACAGGGGAAGCTTTGTGGGAAGATCTCTTCCTGCTAACACTCCTCATTGGAACACACACTGCTCATGCTAAATATTTCTAACTGCCTTTCCCTCCCTAGAGAGACTATAAAAGTACTACCCTTGCACTTGCTATCGTTCACAGGGTGGCCTGGTCCCCGACTTAGGTCACTTACAATTGGAGGCCCCGTTAGGGCATGTGGCTTACTTGGGCCTTGTGGATCCCATGCTCAATGAACAACCAGCTTGATGAGTACGAGCAGCCAAAGAGGAAGAGGACCACTCCCTACACACACTATAAGGCATTACTATTGGCAATAACTATTGGTAAATTACAAGAGATAAGGGACTTTACTCCAGGTGCCAAGTAGAAAACATATGGGTCCCTACATTTACAAAAAGGTAAATGCAAAAAAAGAAGCATATTAAACCTTGCTTTTTAAAAAGAATATATATTTACATATGTCCAACAAATCATCATTAGTTATTATGATGTATTACACATCACAGAGCATATATATATGTATATATATATATATATTTATATATACAGTATATATTTATACATGTACAGTATATGGCTATATATATATATATATATATATATATATATCATGTTCAAAAGCTGCATGATAAATATTATATATGAGGAAAAAAATTGTAGAATGTTTTAAAAGAACTTGAATTGTTTTTGTATATTCCTTTTTTTTCTAAACACAAAGGAAAAGGGAAGGCCCTGCAAATGCTGCAAGATATGCCCTCCCACGACAAGCAAACACTTCATTTCTTAATTCTGGCATTTCACTATTGCAGTAATTACCAGTGTTATTCTAATTGCATTATACTAAGGGATTTTCTACTTACTTTCTTGGGTTTTCTAGACCCCCCCACCCACTCATGTACATGTTGCAGCTCTAAATACAGCTTTTGCCATGTTATTGCCTTCCAGTAATCAGGCTGATTTGTTTCACAAATTCTCTTTTGTCCTCTCAGAATATAAAGCTGGCTGAGTGCCTGGTGTCATTTTCCTTTGTGTTTCCAGATGGTGAAATAGATCACGGAAATCAAGAGTATAATTTGCAGTGTAAGAGACTGGTGCTCGTGTGCTGTCGGTGTCTCTGGATTTTACTCTTAGTGCTAAAAGAGAAGCTTCATGTGAGAAACCATGTAAGTGTATCTTTTTAAATATTGAATCAGCAGCTAACTCTAGATTGTGATCTAGAAACTTATATTTAGGCAAATTATATATTGAAGATAATTAAAAAATAATTATTTATATAATTAATAGTATAATACATATTATTACAGCTATAATGTCCATTATCTGGAAACCCATTATCCAGAAAACGCAGAATTATGAAAGGCCAAAACTCTATTTTACATAAATACTCCACATTTAAAAAAATAAAATAAAAATAAATTTTCTGTAATAATGAGATTGTACTTGATGCAAACTAAGATACCATAAGATACCTTATTGGGAACAAAATCTGCCTATTTTGGAAATTACAGAGAGATCCATTATCAGGAACACTCCAGGTCTTGAGCATTTTGTATAATATGAGTCATACCTGAATTAAAATTATAATTAGAGCAAAAGGGTCTATGTGTAAAAATGGGTTCATCAAGATATTTTACCCTGGGCAACTAAATCCAACTTAATGTGAGATGTGCATATAAAATAGGGGGTTGATAAATGCACATTCCCAGGAATCATGTTTCATTGGTCATTTAGTATCCTTGGAAGTGCAAAAACTGGATAGGATGGCACATCCCTGCATGGCTGAATATGTTGGGACAAGTGTCTTCCGTCCAAAGCTTTTACATGGAAAAGATCTTTAAGACCAACACCTATTTTTAAATGCATGAGATCATCATTAAAGGAACAAGTTTGGGGGTGCTGCAACCACATGGATGTGTGGCTATTTTTCCTGCAGAATATCTTTCTGCTAAAGTTTAGAAATACACAAAGGGGTTTTGGGAATACCAAATGGCCAAGCAAATTATACAGCTGAACAAAATGCAAGTGATGTGGCCAAATTGCCCTGTGAGATCAGTGCTTCAGTTTGGAGACAATTGTCCCAAAAAATACAACCATGCAGGGATTTACCAGTCTATGAAAAGTATGACTGGTGGTATATAGATAGGGACAACATATGGGGTTTACCTTGACTTGGTATGGTAGCTTGAGAATTATATGCCCCATGGGCTTGTATCCGATCTGAATTGTGCAATAGGGGTAGATGCCCACACTTGGTTTGGGGGCAACAATATTTGCAGCAGGGGGCTGATGAAAAATCTGCCTACTCCCTAACCCTTATACTTTATACTTCTATACATTTAATTTGCTTTGCATCATTCAAGTGAAATCGGCTTAGTATGCATTAACAGTCTGACAAGGCTGCCTATAATCTGCACAAGCCAACTATATAAAATGACAAGGGGCAGATTTATGAAAAATCTTACCAGGGAATCATTTTTACTTTGTTACTTTTTGTATCAGAACTTTCCTGATTGTCAAGAAAAATTTCCTGAGCACATCTAGAACACAATGTAAGTATTCTGATCCACAGATGCCTAAGGAGATGTCATATATGGCTAAGGCTTTATTACAGTCCATGGTAACCTGCTGTGGCTCACAAGTTTAAGCCCACGATATTTATCAAATCCATGTTTTTTTATCAAAACAATTAAAACTTTTTTCTAACTTTCTAATGGCCATTTTACTGGTGCACATGGTCAAAGTGCAGTTGAACGATGCTAAACTTAAGACTAGTTCCAAACCGAAACTGTAATTCTATAGGTTGAAGTGGTTTTCTGCTGATATCCCAGAGACTGGGAGAACTAAATTCCATTAACAGCGAATATAATACACAAAACCCTGACAGAGATTGAATATGGAAATATAAATTTAAAGGACATTTTCTTAGTTAATCTATGTGCAGCTTCCAAGATTGTCCAATGTCCTCCTCCAGAGGATGATGGGAGCTAGATTTGTACATCTGCCACAGCTTTACAATCCCCATACAGATATGTCTTCTCTAAATTTTAACGATGTCTCTTACTGAAAATAGCAAGACAAAATGTAATGATTTTTTACTCCAGTCTGTAACCTCATTAATTCAATAAATGAAGTGCCTTAGATAACCAGTGTTCCTTTGGACCTCCCTGAAATGAAATGAATTTCACAGTTGATTGAAAGTCAGAATCAGATCATTCAACCTTGCAAAAAAAAAAATCATCTTGTGATGACCATCCTTTATCATCAACTATCAAAAGCCGGCTGGCGTGGAAACACAGCCAATGACTGCATCTGGATTAACACACTACAGAGAGAGACAACCTGAAAATATCTTTCTATAGCACCTGAGCAAAATAGAGAGCTGAAAAGATCTATGAGCAGTTGATATCTTTATAATCATTTAAACTGCCATTTCACGCCATGTTCATTTCATTTCCCATTGTATTTATCTTTACCATTTCTGAATTCCTATGAATTTCTCAGCAGTCTCTTACTATATTCATACTATTTAATAATGCTGTGTCAGGAATAATTCAATGTCAGAATCTGTAAGGCATTTTTATAGAGAAAAGAGGGAGTCCTTAAGCCAAGAACTGTTAACGACCCACAGGAACTGAGAATGGATGCTGAAGAACTGGAACAGAATTATGACAGGCAAAGGCACAAGGATCACTGGAGTGGGATAGAGCTGGTGAAGACACAATCTAGATTAGGGGTGCCCAAAAGGTAGATGGGGATCTACCAGTAGACCTTTAGTTGGTGATCAGTAGATCTCAAGACACTGTCAACAAACAGCTTGTCTAAATCACCCTTCTATTTATTGCTTTTCATTCAGATATTTATTATGTTAAGTTTACATGAGAAATATCTAGCATAAATAATTCTAAAACAAGTCATGTTACATAAGACTATTTTTTGTTAAATATTCATCTTCTCGTAAATCATTTATATCAATTGTATAAATCAATATTTCATGGAGCAGAACAAAGCTTTTATGGATGTAGATCATGATTGGAAATCATGACTAAAAGTAGACCTCACATTAGTAAAGTATGGGCACTCCTGATATTGATAGGTTCAGGACTAGATATGCATATGTTCAGAGCATAGCAGACAAATGAATACAAGGAGCAAGACCAGACATGGCATTAAGCTTGGAATAAGAGAGCGCAAGACAGGCTACAGTGCTCCAACAGCAGCTTAAGCTGAAGCAATGACTGTGAGGAGGGGTATATAGGGTAGTCAGCCCTGATTGGCTGACTCCACCCAACCAATAAGGGTTGCGGGGAAAGGCATTGTTGATGCTGATAAAGGCCAGGTGAAAGATAGCCAGCAAGCCTGCTAACTACTCACCTGGCCCAGTGGAAGGGGCACAGAGCCAGAAACCAAAAGGTTCCTGTCTTGAACTCCAGCTCACCCTTACACTCAGGCTCAACTGTTTTCCAAGAAAGTGCTCAGAGCATAGCAGACAAAGGAATACAAGGAGCAAGACCAGATAGGGCATTAAGCTTGGAACAGGAGAGCACAAGAGCACAGGAACTGGAGCTAGGGTCAGCCCACAGTGCTCCAACACTCAAGCTCAACTGTTTTCTAAGAAAGGGTCATTCTGATCATATCTTGCAAAGAAAGGATGACAGTGCCATTACTGTTATTATATGAATGCTTTGTGTTTTAATATATTTTAAAGAATTTAAGACCACTTTTATTATGTTATTAACATATCCCAGGCTATTTCACCTATTATTTTCTATAAATACATATGTATAGCTGCTGGGATTAAAATCACCCCACCACCAAAATAAAAACTTCAAAAGAAACTGATGCTGTGTATGGTTTGGATATCACTCATTGAACTGCATATAATAAAAGAATCATGTTAATTGAAACATCCAGTCACAATTCTACTGGTTTCATTGAATAAAAATCATTTGTGCAGCTGAGAGAACTGCTAAAAACAGACAGAAGAAAGTACTGAAATGATGAGAACCTTTTATTCTGATTCATAAAAATATCAAACTTGAAAGCATGTCATTAAAAAAGCCTTCCATTCAGAACATATTTTGCGTACAGTTAGCCAGAAACCAAATAAGCAATGTAATGCATTTTTACCTGTGAGCATTTGAAGCAGTCAGCCTCCTGGAGTTTTGACTGATTCAATGTACAGTAGATGTTGTGTTTTTGCAAATGAAATGTGTAATTATGCAGATTCTCTTTAAATCTGTTCAATAGTTGGCATGTTGTACAGCAATATCATTAAACTTATGTGCAGCAAAAGTGCATGAGGGTAAGTACCTTTGTTGTTACAATATGTATTTGTTTTGGTCGGGGCAGGTGCATGTCTTACACCTGTGCTCTATTATTATTATTATTATTATTAATAATAATAATAATTGTTTTCTGCTAACGGTTATCATTTTATGTAGTGAATGTACTGTAGTTATCATAGACTAAAACCGAGGCAGAATTTGTTGGCTCTTCTTACTTTATATGGGCAAAAGTGACCAAAATAATTCTGCACTTGTGTTTGCTACTGCTACCATTTTTTACTCCATTAACCTTTGTTACTTTGCGACAGAAAAAGCACAACAATAGCCCCAATAAATCCACTGACTTTAACTATCATTATTTTAATTCCTTTATTTGTATAGCACTGGCATGATGCCCAGCACTTTACAGAGATTTTTATGCATTCACACCAGTCCTTACCCCAGTGGAGCTTACAGACTAAGCTTCCTATCACATTCATACACACTAGGGCCAATACGCTCAGGAGCCAATTAACTTGTCTGCATGTTTTTGAATTGTGGCTGGTAACCCCATGCAAACCCAGGGAAGGAGCACAAATTTCTTGCAGATAGTGCCCAGCACTTCAAGTCAGCAAAGCTAACCACTAATGCAGTGATCCCCAACCAGTAGCTCGCGAGCAACATGTTGCTCACCAACCCCTTGGATGTTGCTCCCAGTGGCCTCAAAGCAGGTGCTTATTTTTGAATTCCTGGCTTAGAGGCAAGTTTTGGTTGTATAAAAAACAGATGTCCTGCCAAACATTCTCTCCTGTAGGCTCCCAGTAGTCCCATATAGGGGCTACCAAAAAGCCAATCAGAGCTCTTATTTGACATTCACGTGGACTTTTTCATGCTTGTGTTGCTCTCCAACTCTTTTTTAAATTTAAATGTGGCTCACGAGCAAAAAAGGTTAGGGACCCCTGCACTAATGCCAGAACTCACTCAAAAATAGGCATTTTGGTGCTACAGCAGTGGTTAAAAAGCCAAGACCAAATAGGATAGACGGCAGGGGTGATGCTTTCATAGCACAAACTTCATAAATGGCCTCTAGCGACTTCAAATAAATGCTTGAAAATGAGACTTCACAGAAATGAATGTCAAATAATTTAAACCAAATTATATCATAGCAGTGAAGCACAACATAGTCATGCCATGGTCAGAAGCACTGGGTTATTCTTTTAGAATTATTTAATACTAAGTGACTGATTTCCTTTAGTGTATATGACATTATTTTATAATATATGCTTAGCTGTTCAAGAAGGACAAGTTGGGCTGAGAAAAGTCTCTAATGAAATACTGTAGAACAGTTTTTTATTATGTATGCCATATGTTGCGAGACTGGATTATATTAAAATGAAAATGTAATTTAAATCAGTCCTTGGGCAGTTTGGTCTTAGAGGTCCTTCAGGTGGACATGCCTGCTCTAGGAAAGCTCTCTACTAAGGGCAGATATCTTGTTAAAAAAATTTTCTTTAATATTATATGAATTACCATTAGCCATATTGTCATAGTTTGGGCATCTCTTGGATGTTTTTAGTACTGAGCGTTTACCTGCTGGGCTATTGCAGTACTAAGTGACAATTACTGTACAGTATGTTCCTAAAATGGTATTTTTGGAAAATTGGAAAATAACAAAGACATCAATTAAGTTCTTTATAAATATGCATATTTTTTTGTTACACAGCATGTGCTCACTCTCGCAGTCTTCTTATTAAAAATGAAGTTGATTGCTTGAAGCATTCTAGCTCTAGTACATGAATCTTTTAAAGCTCATGTAGAACACGAACATGAATTTGCAAATGAAGAACACACTTTACAAGATGGCAAATAATGACTTTATGGCTTTATCTCCTACAGAAGCTCCACGGCTTCAATGACTGGTCACTTGCTGGTCATTCCCAGTCACGTGACCTGGGCAGCTTGGTGTTTTGTGATTACTATGTGAAAAGAGCATGCATGAAACAAAGACTGCATGTGACATAAAGGAACAATAATATTAGTGATAACATGTAACATCAACACATATATACACAAGGGACACACACAGACACACACACAAATATATATATATGTATATACAGTACATATTAGATCAGTCATTTAATTACTGTGAGGAAAATTCTTATCTCTTGGATAACATCATAAAAAAATAAAAAAGGCACAACTCACTTTGCTCACCCATAAAAAAGCAAGTTGCAATGTTCACATACAGATATGGAAACATTTCTATAATTCTGACATAAACTATAGATAAATTAGGCTTTAGTGAAATCAGTCTGCATCTGCGAGAAATTGTGTTAAAATAAAAGCTAGTAAAATATAGTGGGATAAAAACTGGGGCACAAAGAAATGGTGGTAATATTTTCTATGTCCTAAAGGAAAAAGAAATCATGGCCGAGGCGCCATTCTTCAACATCAAGACCCAATGAGTTAAAAATGGAATGATTTCAGTTTTGGAATTGCAAACACAGGCAGGAGGTAGATCTCTAGAAGGCTCAAGCTGAATTTATGAATTAAACATCCATATTGCACCATGTATTTCTGTTCATGATGTTGTAAGCTATGTATGTATTTGACTGGCTTACGTTTAAATTAAAACAGCCTTTCCACCTACTCACAAGCTAGTATAGCAAACTGCCCATGAAATTACAAAAGCAGTTTAATAAGTCGTGAAATAGCCAGTTAATTTATCATATTTTCATGAAATTTGCATAACATATGCACATTCTTTGTATCCCGGGAAAAGCTGTGTGGTGCAATCATACACAGTGACTACTTATACTGCAATAATGCCCAAAAGCAGTTCACAGATAAAGTAATCTTCATTGGATTAGGGCAGGACGCAGTTACCTTCAGGCAGATGGCTTCTCTCTATCCTGTCCTAATGCAATAATGACTATTATATTGTATAGTACTCTATGAACTTCCATTGGCTAAATATTAGCTGAACAGAGAGTAAGTATTCATTTCAACAAAATGTTAAGTACTTTGCATAAAAAGGCCCAGTGAGGCTTTGTGGATGGTTCAGAAAAATAAAAATTTTCAATTTTATTTTTGTTTTCAGCTGGCTGCCAAATTGGAATATTAAATAGAAATGTTTGTTCAGGACCCAAGCTTGATACAAATCATATCTGTAAATGTCTTACCTCTGGTACCTCAGCCGTCTCAAATGTAAGTGCTATGAATGTGCATGAAACATATATGTTTATTGGAGCATATATGTTCCACAAACCATCCAATCACCTAGCATGTTCCTTTCCTATTTTTTTAAAGGGCCATTTCCTGAAAACACTTACTAAATCTAGCTCAATTTAAACTGTCTCAATTTATTTCCTAAAAAAGACATTTGTTCTAATATTCATTTTAGACTTTTGTCGAGTTACAAACCTGACCCCAGTTTTGATGCTTCTTTAAGAAACACTTATCCATAGGTAAAAACCTAGCTAATGGAGCCAAAAAATACATTGTGAAGGTTTCGCATTAAGAATGATTTCAGCTATAGCCTATAAAATTTCCCAGTTAGTCTCTGGGTAGGAAAACTTAATAGTCACAGGCTGACTACAGAGTGGATATTAAAGATACCCAAATCACATAGAGAAATAGGTTATTTTAATTCTATTTCTGTCACAGGGCTGGTATGACTCTTCCCACAGGCAGCAGTTCTATGTTACTCAGGATAGACCCCATTTAATTTAGTTTCTGGTGTCCATGGCCACATTCATTCTTCTCCTTCTCTTTTAAGGTAGAGAATATTTTCCATGGGAACATCACATAGGAAGTGGTACAACCTATATGACTGTACTTGTACATTTATTACCTGGAATGGCTGATGAGAGTGCTCTGTCTTATGTAGTATAATGCTGTTAGCAGTGGGATATAGCACAGCAGCCCTATGTCATAAAACATATTAAAATATCAGCTCTCTAATGAAATATAGCTGTTCCTTAATGTTCATTACATATACTCATACATTACATTCTGGAATGTCTCAGTAGTAGTTTGTACTTCTTGATAGTGCCTTATATTTACAAAAAATTATCATTCAAGAAGAAAAAGTATAATTTTTTTATCTACTGGTCCATGACAACCAAATGAATTATCTGTGTGGCAGTGAAACAAGATAACATGTGAAGATCACAACAATACAAAGACACATAAAGTGACATATCACTTTGGTTTCATCACAGAAAAAAAAAAATTGTGGTCATATATGAATATACTGAAACAAAGTTCTAGTCAAGTTCTTATGTTACAAATGTAAACAGTTAAATGTGTGTTATGACACAGGACAAAGACAGACAGTGCTCGCAATTTCCAAACAAAGAATAAAAAGGCATCAAACCCATATACATTTTCCCCTAAGCATGCAATCAGCATTACAGTTGTAAAAATCTAATGGAGAAGTCTCTTGGTCCATATCAGAGGTTGAGCTCAAGGCCTCAATAACTCTGTTTCATTGTTTTGTTATGAAGGGCAACCATTGATAAAAGATGTACAGTTTAGATTGGTCTATGATATGTCGCACAATTGGTTGTTTAATAGTGTGTAGGAATGCACAATGTTTCCATCTTTGTAGGCAAAGGCATCAGAAAGATCTAGTGCAGGTTTTGATTGTTTGACCGAGACAAGGAAAGGTGAGTAAAAAAGTGACACAAATTGCTGAGTACAGGACCAATGGAAATACATCTGGGTTTCTCCATAGGATTTTCCCCAAGATCCCAAACTCCAATGACAAGAGAGTGGACTTGTGGATCTACAGCTGAACTCGTCAATTTTAATCTCTTTATACCCTCACAGAAGGCATGTTTAGAGCACTCTTTCTTTTTAGGTAGATTAGATTATAGTGCTCAAGATATTTAAGCCAGTTATTATTTATCAAAACGGTGAAGTTAACCCCTTGTTCCCTTTGTAATAGTAACCCTACCCTTTCCTTTGTGCATTTTTCTTTTAGCTACAAAGTGGGCAAGTTTGTAAACCTTGTCACTGCTGGATTTTAAATAGCAGTGACAAATTTTGGTCCATACAACATAAAATAGGCAGTATAGTAGATTCTAAAAAATAGTTTTTTTTGCATCTGTATGTATGTGGGCCAATGCATATGTATGCAGGGAATTCTGTGTGTGGTCAGTCATATATTAAATGTGTACTTTTGTGAGCAAATTTCTTTCTTTGACTGGCTTTGCTTTTTCTTATAGCAGAACATGAGTTTGGCAGAAGTCCCAAAATGTTGTCACAGTTACTTTTTGAACATGTCCTGAAGTGGTCCTGGGAGGTACTTGAGTACAGTGTCCAAAATACTTTCTTCTTCTTCCTCATCATCATCTCCACATCCAGCAGGAATAGCTTTCTTAGGACGCGTCAAACTACCCTCACAAGGCTGTTCCAGGGCTGCTTTTTCTTCTGCTTCTTTCTCTTCCTTCTTCTTCAGACCATACTGCAAAATTGATACATAAATAAAAACTTTTTACAGGGACTATAGGGGTATAGAGAGCAAGACACACAATCAAACAAAACAGGCTTAAATATTTTAGTATTTTGCAACTTATCAATTGTGACAAATGTTAATCTTTGGGGCAGATTTACGATTACGATCGAATAACGGTCGTACGAATTTTTCGTATATTCTAATTTTGCCTCTTCCATCATCGAATACCGAATTATCAAATAGATCGATTGATCGGATATTCGATAATTTGATCATTCGATGATCGAAGGAAATTTGTTCGACTGCCTACTTCGCCTGATTGAACCTACCGAATTGTAATAGAAGCCTATGGGAAACCCCATAGGCTTCTGATCGTTCGATCATTCGAATTGTACGAATTTTTCGGACGCTCGAAGGAAATTTCACAATTTGCTCGATATCCGATCATATGAATTCATCGAGAAATCGTATAGCGAGCAAAATGATAGCCTAAAACTATTCGATAAGCATTCCATAGTCGAATGCTTATCGGATTTCGAATTTGGTCGAGCTAATTTTGGGGAATAATAGTAAATGGGCCCCTTGTTGTCCATAGGGATTTCCACAGGCAGTGCTGCAAGTGCATACAGGTCATGTGGTACATGGACATCTATAGGCATGCCCTTACCTCAGACCTAACGTAACCCATTAACTTCAATGGGAAATATTCAAGCAATGTTGAAAGTAATCTAAAAGGCTGTTAAAAAGTGGTCAATATCTTAGCTTCAATACTTTACACTTAGCTACACATACACATCTATCAAGCATACATATAATTCATATGCATTAATGAGCCATAAATTTGGTTAGGAAGCCTTTCAGCAAAACAGCATTGATGACAAGTAAACAAAGATTCACTGAAAAGCAATGAAGTAAATTTAAAGCACCATTTATATCAGTGAAAATCCTTGAAGATGGTAGTTTAAGGTAATAGTGTTGACAAGTAATTCTTCATGATTAATTGTCTGTTCTGCTTTGATAAATATGCCCTAAATTGTTATCTGGTACAGAATCTGGGATGCTTTGCACAAAATGTTTGGACTGCACATGGTCCTTGTTTAAGAGCAGGTTGATGGTTTTATTCAATCGATTTTTGTATATTCATGTTTTTTCATAAATAAGCACACATTCATTCTAAAACTTACAAAGTTCAATGTTAATAAACAGGTCTCAGGCCCTGAGGCACATTTATCAAGGGTCGAATTTGAATTTTTTGTGAGTTTTTGTAAACTCCAATAAACTCCCATAAATTTGAAATTCAACCAGTCGAAATTTATTGATACAATCAAAGTATTCTAACCAACCAAACTTGAATTGAATTTGATTACATTTTTTTTCTCTGAAAAAAACTTGAATGTCAGGAGGGCTGCAAACTTCTCCCATTGACTGAATCAGCAATTTGGCATGTTTTAGGTGGGGAATTGTTGAATTTGAATTCTTTAAGGGTCAGATTATGATAAATCTTGAATTTGCTTTTAAAAAAAAAAAAACTCCAATTGAGTTTGGACAACTCCCTAGTCGAATTTGATGAATTTTCAATTAATAAATCTGCCCCTTAATAAATCTGCCCCATGTAAAATGAAGTTTACTTTGTATGAGTTTTTTTAATAATCATATAAATTCTAAATTCACATATATATACTGTATATTTGTATACAGTATATATATATGGCGTTGTTCCCTTTACTATGTGTTTGCATGCATGTGTGTATATGTGAGTACTTTTATTTATACATTAAAGCAAGAAGTGAAATGTGAAATCTGTTGGATGCTATACAGCTGGAACAGGATTTGTCATTCATCTGAAGAATGAAGACATCAAAATAGGAATTTGCTTAAATGACCTTGTTTCATTTCAAATGTGTGACTAGAAAATGACAAGGGATAATTCACTCAACCTTTATATTACTGGTCTTTAATACAATTTACAAATAGGTCATAGAGGCCTTGACCTTTGTTTCACTCTGGGCATAAGCATTCTGAGTATGGTACTTCAAGCTCAAACAAAAACAATGCTCCACTACGTATCAAATAATTTAAAATGCATTTTATTTGTTTTATAATATAACGGCTTGGCCGAGATTATCTGCATCCATTTTGGACTTTCAAAGCCACATCTTATACATGTTAGTTCCAAACAAAAGGGATATTATTCAAAGGGAAAAGAGAAAGTTCCTTGTGCATACCACATGCAAAAGTATAAAACAGGTATCATTCAAATGTTATTTAAAATATTTTCTGAGATTTGAACATTTTAATTTCAGATATGGAAGTTTTACCTGAACTGAGTTTGCAGAACTTCCCACACTATCAACATCTGGTTTCATTGTCATAGCCAAGGCCAATAAGGCTACAAATACATATCCTCAGCTTTCTACTTTTTATAGTTTTATAATCACATTTAAAAAGGGCCATAAACTCTGCAATTCAGCACTGAACCGTCCACCTTCTAATTTTTGTTAGAATAAAGCAAAAGCACACTGTATCATGTTTTCTCATGTGGAAAGAAAGATTTGTCATGGTTTATCTTACTCATTTTCCTGACAGGATATTAAATATCAGTGTCCTTCTGTGCACCTTGTGATCATAAGGGGCATGGGCAGATGGAATGAGCTGCCAGAGGGACATAAGATAGAGAGATATGGCTTGATTCTTTAATATTAAAAGATTACCTGATAGCAACGATCCACTTCAGGGACTAAACATCTAGCAATTTTACAGCACAAGGTCACACACAAACTTCTTAACCATATTAAATCTTTTGGAGCTGTCAGCTCTCTGTTTAAAGCATCATATATTTGAGTGTCCATCAAAGCTTCAAGGCAATGCTTTTGTGAAGAATACATATACTTAAATTAATCTAAAGGCATATTATGATATGCCCCGATTGGCAGCTTCAGGGCCACTGAACATAATACAAAAACAGGAAACATCAGTTGAAATAAATGCAGCGACTAAGCCAATGCAATGAGACACAAAGGAATGAGAAAGAATGCTAGGACCTTGATAGAGAGGTGAATTAATGAAATAGTATTTTCTTTTTTTCTAAAGATTTGATCAGGTGCTAAGCAATATGATTTTTTTTAGCATTTCTAAAATCCAAATAAAAATAAAGCTAAACTGCTCTGAAGACTGTTCAAAGCCAAGCAGGTATAAGAGGCAATTCTTCTATATGTAGAAATCCCACCATCAGAATACACATTAAAGTAAAAAACAATATCTGTAACTGGTCAATAGAATGTGACATCAGTTCAAGGCATAACATGCTTTTTCCCCCAGATACTTAGAAATTGGGTTGCTACATGTTTACATATGGGGAAGGATATAGTAACTTGACTATAGAATGTCTTAGTGAATCAGGCCGAGTTGGGGTTGCTACAGACAAAAATTATGTGTTTTGAAAAAAGTGTAATCCCTAGGATTTCAAAACCTGATGATGGTACACCAGTGATTGTTGAAATAGTATCAGTATGACTTTAATTGGACTTCATTGAGTTTTGAAACTGAGAATGTAATACAAGCCATGTTGGATTCTGTTTAAACCATGGTGGATTGCTCTCAACATTTCTTTACACCTTCTGTAATCACTTTTTAAAGAAGCCTCACTGAGTACAAAAAACACATATCCTGCAATGGTGCTTAGGTGCTTCGTCTTGGGATTTATTAAATAAAACATATGCCTTGTACTCTTATTTGTATCTAACAAATACTATGAATCAAATGCCCAACATGAGTATTATTCTGGTAGCTTCATAAATTATTATATATGCTGATATACAGTAAGTAATGTAACATTTTATAAAACATTTGGAATTTTAACTTTGTTGCCCTGAGCCCTGAAATGTAATGTAGCCTTTTTATTTATTTATGTGCCTATCTTACTGAATTGTGACAAAATCGCATATTACAACATTTTTCAGTTCTTTCTGTTTCCCTTTTTTCTGTGAAAGTAAAAGATATGGGTGTTGCTACCTCTTTTCCTAATAGGCTGCTTGAGTGTATACGCTAAGCAGAAGAGCTCAGCATGCACATACATTTTTTAGTAGAGTCTAATGGGAAGTCACTAAATTTATGACGTACTTAGATTGAGCTCCTGCTGTTAGCAAATACACAGTTAAGTTGTTAAAGGGGGAAAGGCATCCTGACTGCTTTAGAACCAAACCCTTTGCTGCACAAGACATGTTTTTCTTTAGGATGGTGGGTAGTGGTTTCATAAGATTTAGAACTGAGATTCAAATTAAGGAAGCACACTGTTGAGTCCTTCTGGCAAAGTCTAAAGGTCAGTAGTTTTGTATGTTCCACTTTGTTGAGTAGTGCTATTCAAACCATGAGGCTATCCTTAACTGTAAAACAGACTCAAATCCAGTGAGCCTCAGAATGACCCCAAGGTCAATATATGGAAGCATCTGCAATTGCTACTTCATGGAGCCTATGTAAGGTGTCAGTCCTTTCTTTAATATTTTGTTTGTATTACTAAATAAACATTGCACTTATGTTCTCCTAATGACATTTTATACGGATGTATTTAGAAATATAAGTGTTCGAATTCATATTCATTATAGTAGGCTGAACAGATGATGTTTTTATACAGAGTAGTGTGATAAGTGTTAGAACTGTAAACAGTCAAAAGCTGGTGCTTGGCTCACTTCTGTAAATGCCGGAATTTGAGAGAAACAGTGGGCCATTGTTAAAGTTCCAGGAATGCTAATGCCTGCTTAAGTCAAGGTAATGCAGGCTGAAGCCTGGAGCATTGTAACCCCTTTTAAAATCCTTTGTCTGCCATTTTAAATCCTATATTTTGTATCTGTCTACCTTTCTTGTTAGAAATTAGAATTTAGGTCTCCAACAACACCCATACCAAGAGTAGTGCCACAGTGAAGGGGAGTCATATAATAGACTTGCCAAATAATCCGCTGAGAAATTTAGCCTACTAGATAAAGCTATTTATATGGCCTAATGGGATACATTCAATATAGAAGGTGCCTCTGTTTAGCAATGCACTTTTTTCCTTGATCCAATTAGCATTTTATCTCTCTCCAATCACAATCCTACTGTTTCCTTTGCCTAACTTAACTTTGACATGTAAGCAATTCCTCTTGCTTTTAGCTGCATCCTTACTCTACACTTATGTCTAGACTGAGATACAAAATTGGCCCTGGCATTTTAAGGAAGTAATACTGAATTGTGTTTTCAAAATTGCATTTTGAGCTTTCATTTAGTGATGTGAATTATGTGCACTATTTTTAATTTAATTCCTTCCTCAATCTAGAAAATGTAATACCTTTATTGCATTCGATACATTTTTGTTTTGATTTATATATGTGCTGGGGATCATTTGGAGGGGTTGAAAAAAAAATTGTTGTCTGTTATCAACTAAAATTAAGAATGTAATGCAAAAGTACAACTTTAAAGGGGCTATAGCTTGCATTATACATGAAGCCATTTTTTCCAATCCAACTTTCTACAAAAAAAATTAAAAGATATCAGGTTTACATGAGTCTAAAATAGCATTTGACAATACTTTTCACATTCATCATAGATTTATTTGTATTTTATGATTAATGGCCTTTTAAGAACATATCCAAGGACCTTAAAATGCCAGATCAATTTAAGCAAAATAATGGCCTTTACAAAAAAAAGATGAAAATGATCCTTCACCATTTCTAGAAAGAAGATGTTTTAAAAAGCTATTTTAAAAAAAGACACTTGATAATTGACCAAGCCTGCAAACACATTAGAGTATTCACATACTGCAACATAAAATCATATCACAGTCTCACCTTGTACAGTTTATTAATGAGATACCACAATGGTAAATCTATAGTATTAAATCTCAACTTTAATGTTGAGCTCTGCAATCTATTCCATTTATATATAAGTATACTTTATATTGATGTTGATACTCTCAAAGGTTGCAGCCATCCATTTCAATGTCCAAAGCAAATCTGTTAACCTATATACATTAATATGTAGGACAGTGCAAAAGACAATGAAAAATACCTTAAATAAACAGCTTCCATTCTATTTAAATTGTTAGCAAAACAATCTTAATCTGGAAGAAACTGGAGTGTTTCAAGGTCACCTTAGAGTAAATGAACCAACTTGAAGGAAAGATCCACAGACCAATGATTCTGTCTTTTCCACTGTTGAGAGACATGTTGGGTGATAGAGAAGGGAATCAATAGCTCTATGGTTTCATCCCAACCCTTCTCAGTCACATAAATAAACATGAGAAGACTATAGATGTATATTTTAAAAATATATGCATCATATATGAAAAAGCTTGAATGCCAAGGTTTTCTGTTTTCTGTTCCATGTATAGTTTGCTTCCTTGCAGAGTACTGTACCTGGATCAGTATCAGTGTAAATTATGCCTGAACATAACACATTGATTAAATTAAGCAGGTATCATTGCTGCCAGGAAACATAAAGAAACACAGTCGTCTTTATATTCAATTAAGGCTACATGGTGTTGAAGTCAACTTTCATCATCCAATAATTTGTTTACAGTGCAGGTAAGCACAGCTGAATTTTTCTCTCGCTTAGATATACAGGCATGGGATCTGTTAGCCAAAACTTGTTATCCAGAAAGCTCCGAATTATGGGAGGGCCATCTGCCATAGAATGTATTGTAATAAAATAATTCATATTTTTCATTTTTGTCATAATAAAACAGTTGTCCTTTTATTGATCCCTACTATGATATAATTAATACTTATTGGAGGCAAACAATCCTATTGGGTTTATTTTATACTTACAGAAGATCACTTATCAGGAAAACTGCAGGCCTAGTGCATTCTGGATAACAGGCCATCACAAGCTGCTACATGGCTTGAGAATCATTTCATTTTATTTGAATGGCTAATTCTACAACATATAAATGTCTCGGATAACAAAGAGTTTAAACATATTTCCTTCTACTGTAGCATTTTTGCCATAAAAAATGGTTCCATAAAATAGTTGCAAATCTCTGTTTTCTTTATAACTATGATATTGCTGTTTTTATCAAATGTTGTTAAGAACTCTTGAGTTGCAAAATTAATTGAAAATAATGAAAAAAAAAATTATAAATCTTCCCTTGTCAACTTATCCTTTGTCACCAAAACAGGAACACTGAGTTGCCTTCCACCAACAAACAGTAGTATGTAGTATTTTAAAATTAAATGAAATATTATTTTGCATTGTGTTTGTTACAAAAAGCACTTTCTCAATGCCTAAGCTAGAGCATTAAAAGCCCAATATAAAAATATTTACCCAATGAAATTTGCACAGCTGCTACATACATTTGCGAGTTTGTAAGTGTTTGTATATTTATATATAAGTGCCAGCAAGTGCCAAAATTGGAAATCTATAAGATGTCACAGAGTTGGAACATAAGATGTCATTTGTGTGAGAGGTGTAGGCATCAGGAATAGGAGTTTATTTGTATGACCTTGTTTCATTTTCAGTGTGTGAATATAAAATGTCAGCAGAAAGTGATTTTTCACCCAACTTCTATATTCCTGGTTTGACAAATTGCAATGCAATTTACAAATGATCTGTCATAAGGACCTTGATCTTTTGTTTAACCCTGCCTGATGCTTGTGAGGCTTCAAACACATTTGAGTAATGTTCTTTAAGATTGAGCAAAATTAAATACAAATAAACTAATCTAAAATATCACTGCAAAGATACAGCTTCTTCCACCTCACCAAGTTGTGTTATAAATACAGTAATTATGTACATTAAGCTTTTCAGAGTTTATGTTTCACTCTTAAACCCATCTGACTTTTAAAATCCTTACAACAAATCTAGAAAGTTTATGGCTGTATCAACTCTATCGATATTTTATCACACATGCAGTCTGATTATGTGGTGTTGGTGGTGGTCAAATCTCCCACAAACATGTCACTCTGACAAATCTGACCACTTAGATTCCTGTTATGGGCCATTATTGGTGCTGACATTGGGTGCCAATGCTAGCTCTAAGCATCTTTTGTAAGCAGATAAGCATTCCTATTCATTTATGATGACTATTCATTATCATATAATTTGTGAATTCTATATGTGAAAGTGTCCATGTTATGCTGTTGTGATATGTAATATACATTATAAGAAGGCCTCATACCCAACAATGGTTTTGATAAGCCAGTCACAGAGAATCTGACTCATTTCTCATCTGAAAACATTTTATCATCATTAACAGCAACAGTGTGTTGATTTTACAGTATGAATACATGTTTTTACAGAGCATACTGTACTATCATAATAGCAGTTCCTTATACTGCCCCTTTAAGGAAAGGCAATATGTTCAAATCCTATTCATTGACATTATGTTGGGGTATACTATCCATTTAAGTTCTGCTCTATACAAACCAGAACACAGTAAAGTCTATATTTTCAAGCTGCTGAAGCTCAAAGAATATCATAAGTCCCACAAAATATTGGCAGTCTCAGGATAAGGAATATTTTTGGGTAGTACAATGTATCCCATTTCAATTAATTATTTGACTCATCAATATGTTATAGTATGTTCTTTTAGGAAATTTTGGATTGAAATGAGCAGTTATATAAAGTTATAGTATGTATGTAGCATGTATCCTATATCTGTGAATCCCTTGTTTCATTTAATCTGAATACACCCATTAGGAATATATTTTGTTTATTGACTAAAGTTTCCATTCCATTTCATACCTTGTCTCTTATTTGTTGTCGGATTTTTTCTCTCTCTGCTTCCATTTTGGCATACTTAGCCTTCCGTTCTTCCTCTTGCTGCCGCAGAGCTTCTTGCCTCTCCTCTTCCTTTTTCTGAGCATCAGGATCCTTTTCCTCTTCCCCTCCCAGCATCTTCCCCATGTCCTTTGTGGCCCCTACACAGAGTGTAACACAGTTCATAATTAGAAATAAAGCACTGAATCAAGAAAAAGAGGACAAGCCAAGTCATAAGTCAGTGGAAGCATGGTTTATTAATACTGGGACTGTTGGCATTAATGTCTTTCCTAGAAGTACCTATGCTGGCAACCTTGGCTGCTTATCAGGACAGCACAGATGAATGGATATTCCCAACTTCCCATGACCAGCTGCTCATTGTTTATTAGCTGACAGAAAATAACTCACAAAGTTAAAGCATGGGTTAAAGAACCAGCAACCACGAACCATTGTTATCATTAGAATATCTGTTCTCGATGGCAACTACTTAGATCTTCCCTTACTTATCAGCCACTTAGCTTATCTCTTTCTCACTTGTTTGTCAACCATCTCTCTCCTCACCCTTTCACAAATCCATTCTTTGCAGGTACTCAATGTTCCAATAAAATATAAATACATATTTCACCAACATCACCTCTCTCTGTCTGGTCATCCTCAGATCTGTTCCTGTTTTGTCATCTCCTCCTGCAGTTGGTCAGTTATGCTTATATGGTAATTTTCTAGTTCTTTTTTTTTAGCTTAGGTTTCATCATTTATATTACTTGTTGACCCCAAACTATTAGGAATAAGCAGTAGGACTTATCGTGTTTTGATTGATCCTCATAAATAGAGGCACCAGAGGCTGCTTCTTTTTTATATCTCAGGCAGCAATGCAGGAGTAACAAATGTTGATTTGGAAAAAACATGTACTTGCACCCAGTGCACCGCTTTGCTGCTAGGGAAAAGCAAATCAATGCATATTGTACTAGACAGTTTGATACTTGGCTTTTTGTTGCACAAGAACTGATTTAAACTTACTAGCTTCAGGTGATTTGAACTGGACCAAGAAGCATTTTAGATAAAAAATGCCTTTGCTGCAGTTAAAATGATAAAGACTCAAGGAAGCAGATGGTTGCAACAATTACTTTGTATAAAGATTACATCATGCTTGCAGTTGCCTGCCATAAACAGATCCAATGTATGTTGGAAATGAAAATTAAGATAAAGATAGAAACAATCAAGATTAAGGTAAGATAAAAAAGCTAGGATGAATCAAACTAGCTAGATAGAGGGATAATTGCTCATTGAAAGACAAAAAAGCACCTTTGTAGGATTATAACATGGATAAGTAATATTATGCTATTCTTTATTGATTGTAATATAACATTTTATGCGATGGCTGAATATATTTCATTCTCTACACTTAACATTCAGTTAAAAAGCACACCCCACCTGTGCCTTAAATATACTTTCGTTGGAATATGTTGATAAGGTGGCAGTGCTAATGTGTGATGTTCCACGATGATAATGCACCTCCTGAGGCTAAACATTGACAACATCTGCTAATGTTTATAATCAGCTGGCACACTGTTTAGCTGATATGCAAACACAGGGACTAAGATCTCCTTTAGAACAGACAGTAAGCAGCTGAGCATATGTAAAACAAATTACAGAGGAGAAATGGAATAGAACCTAACAGATAAGATTAGATATTGACCTATAGGTTTTTCTCCTGCATCATATAGTATTAAAGAGAATCATCTTTAGTTATTAAACAGTAGGTAATTAAGCAGAGATCAATACATAGAGGTATTTGGCACTGCCCTAATGTTTTGCTGAGATGTCTAAGAGAATGTTCTCTGAATGACAGGATAGATATATCTACAAAATATGCATTGCCAACTGAATAAGACTCTTCATTCTGGCCATTGGTAACTGTTATAATTCTAACAAATACTTATATATGTTCAGCTATGGTGGTTGGTCATTACAATTGGCTGGAATGAGCTTGTCAGATGAGGGGTGGTACTAAGGGGGCAATATATATCTGAATCATTAATTCCCACAAGCGATCAGGGCCTAGTGATTTTGAGGCATGTCAGTTCTCAGCAGTGAGTGCTGAAACCCTAGAAAATTGATGTGTAAGATTGAAATCAGTTGAATATATTTGGACAAATAGTTATATCTATCGTCTTTGATATATGTGTCTGTATGTACACATTTCTGGCAGGAAAATGTTAAATGGAAAGAAAGACCAATCTGCTCTGAATCTTTGATTCCTCAGTTCAACCTATAATATATATATAAATGTCCCTAAGTGACACATGGCAATAGAAAAAAGTGTTTTGAGGAGGTTATTGAAAATATCACTAAGGGGCAAATTTACTATTACCCAAAAATCCTAAGAATTTATTCAATGCTTATCGAATAATTTTAGGCTATCATTTTGCTCGATATTCGATTTCTCGTTGAATTCACAGGATCGGATACTGATCGTCGATTTCATGAAAAAATCTTGAAATTTCATTTGAGCCTCCGAAAAATGAGTATGATTCAAACGATCAAACACTTCGATCGTACGAATGGTATTCGAGCAGGACTTAGCCAAAGAAGCTTATGGAGGGGGGGGGGGTTCCCATAGGCTTCTATTGCAATTCGGTAGGTTCAATCTGGCAAAGAAGGCATTCAAAGGATTCCTTCGATCATTGAATGATCAAATATCCGATCATTCGATCTATTTGATAATTCGGTATTCGATGAACGAAGAGGCCAAATTTGAATATTCGAATATCCGATTAAATCGTAAGATCGTAATTTGACAATATTCGATCAAACTACGATCTATTCACGTGAATTTTGTAAATTTGCCCCCAAATATATAAAAAATTAATTAATGTGAAAGAAAATATTTGACAAACATTAAACAATGTTAGTTCCATATCTTATTTTTCCCTTGTAGATTAATATTTTTTGTTTTAATTTGCACTCACAGCTCATAATATGGATTTTAACTGGTGCCAAGATGTGACCCATCCTTTCCACAAAAATTTGTTTTTGTCTATACTTATCCATTCTATTCTATTTTTCAGTTTGTCTCTTAGTACCAGTCAATATTCAAGTCGTGTATAAGTTATTATAATTTTCTGCTTGTTGAATTGAATATGTTTAAAAATGTTTATGAAAAAGGACATTTTCACGTGTAAAAATCAACAACAGTGATCTTTTCAGCTTGAATTAGTGCAAACTGAGAGCAAATTACAGCCCTGGTGTGGATACAGAGGCAATGGCAATTTTGGCTCAGATACAAAACATTATCTATATTTTTTTATATGAAACCAAAATATTTGTCATCTATACATATCTTTATATACCAGTGGATTAATACACATTCCAAAACCTTGCCCCATAGCTGAAAGAAGGGCTCATATTTTGCCCAAAGTAGGACCATGTAAAAAAAAAAGTAGCTTGCAAGTGTTTGAAAATGTCAATCTGTATTTAAAACAGCACTGTCAAACAGAGAGCAAGGTATACACTATACTAAATTATTTATGGCTGAATTATGTTCTTATGATGATGCCAAACAAATAAGTCTATGAAACCCTTGAGAGTTCTTGGGTGGCCATAAAAAAATCCCAAGGAGGGTGATAAACGTCCAGATGTACAGCATTGATTTAAATGATGTGACCCTCAAACTGCATTTGCATTGCAGTAAAAACTGTGCTGGTTCGAAGTCAGACTTGAATGGTTGTAATCTGTATTTTGCTAATCCCTAAGGTTTGAACAAACAAGAACAAATGTCCGCTCCTTTGACTGTTATGCATTGTTTTAACAATAACATCAAACAGCACTACTGAAGTAGGAAAAACGGTTATTAGCACATAGTGACTAAAAATAGCAATATTACTCCCCAAGAGCAGCATATTACAGGCCAAATATAAAACTGAACTAACATGCATGCTGTGAAATGTATTCTTTCTTGCACAGGCTAAACCCCAACTATGAATATTCCAGACATTGCTAACAATAAACAAAATATGCATGAATAAAATGTGTACAGTGGGGCTCATTTACTAATTTGTCACAGTATAGTTACCTATAGCAAACACTCAGAATACTGTGACAGAATACTGAAAGCAAATGAGGTAAAATGTTTCCGTTAGATAAACCACAGTATTTTGGTTAAAAGGTATTGGACATATACTATTCATATATGTGTGTCATTTTAGAAAGGCCTTATAATGTTTCATGCAAATAATTACAAAACACTAAACACAGATCCCTCATTGTAAGCAAAATGTATTCTTTTGTATGGTCAATTACAAGGAGGCACAAAAGTGAACACCTAGAACAGATGATGCCCAAATTAATATCATCCATTCTAAATTTGATTGGGTCCTGTACATTATTCCACAGTATGCCCCATGCAGCTATAAAGTGTCAAATTGCATGATTCAGCATAATACTGTACATTATTGACCATCATTGTCAATTTTTCCACCATTCACTGTATCTTGTGCTTATGTAAATGTGACTGTAATAAAATGACAGTTAACTATTTAAGTATTTTCTGTTAGAATTCATCTACTGAGATGAAGAATAGTCGTAGTTAAATGTTGATTTATTTAGTTGCCAGCACGAAGCTGGAACTAGTGCAGCTTTCTAACAATGCCTAGATGTTGAGCTGAGACTCTCTCAGTGCCAGATTCCCACTGAGCAATCTGTGCTTCTCCCTGGCTATTCTACTCCACTGAACTACATTTTTTTGGGGATTAATTGATTGTCTTACTGAATTGCTGAAATGTTCTATTTTTGTATGTTCTGTAAATGTGTTTGCTTGCTGGAATATATGTGTGTTTGTGTAAATGCATAAATAATATTATATCTGTGGGTATAAATCTGTTTTGTTGTGAGAAGTAAAGGAAATTATGGAGCAAAGGTTCGGGCTGCAAGTATATGAATTTGTGTAGCACGGGATGAAACTATATAAATTAAATATGAGTACATCAGATATAGGGAAAAGGGTAATTTAAGACAAGATATGTAGCTTAGAAAAACATCTGCAAAGTAGGATATGAGGTAGAGAATGGCATAACATGAAATGAAAGAGTACAGGGAAAACAGGTAGGGGCAGATTTACTATTATTCCCTAAAAATCCTTCGAATTCCCTCGAAATTCGATAAGCATTCGACTATCCAATGCTTATCAAATAGTTTTAGGCTATCTTTTACCTCGATATTCGATTTCTCGATGAAATCGTACGACTGAATACCGATCATTCGATTTAACAAAAAATCATACTTATTCCTTCGAGTGCTCGAAAAATTTGTACGATTCGATCGATCGAGACGTTTGATTGTACAAATAGTATTCGAGCAGGTGTTTGAAAAAAAAAAAGCCTATGGGGGGCTTCCCAAGCCTATGGGGGGCAAGTAGGCAGTAGAATAAAATTTAAAAGTTAAAGCCCTTTGATCATCGAGTAGTCGAATTATCCAATATCCGATTATGCGATCTATTCGATCATTTGAATTTTCGGTATTCGATGATCGAAGTGACCAAATTTGCATATTTGACCATCCGATTAAATCGTATGATCGGAATTCGATTGAATTTGATTGAACTTCGATCTATTCACGTGAATTTTGTAAATCTGCCCCGTAGTGTCAGGGAGTGTTAGCTATAGCAGGTGGACTGTGTGTGTGCAGTGCTACATTTATCCTATGACCCCAAATATCCACCTCCTTCCAATTGCAGAAATGTTGCCAGTCTGCACCATTATTTCAGGGTTAATCCCTATTGACCCAGCAAGGCATGTGGATACCAGGTCTAAGTCTTTCTCAAACCTTTCCATGGTGGGCCTTAGGTTAGAGTAAAAAAGAAAAACATCCTGAAGTAGAAGAGCACCTTACTTGATGGTCTAGCTAGATTTGGAAATGTCTGGTATCCAATAGTAAATTATAATATTGTTTTAAGCACTACTGGGGGCCAAGAATTGTGAGTCTTAACAGCAACCACCCATTTAATGATACAAATAAACCATTTCCTAATTAATAAAGCCTTTTTGAACATTGCAAATTCTGAACTGCAGGTTAATCGCTAGGTATGTGATTTTAGAATGTCTCTTATACAGTTCAATAATTAATAAAAATACATTTCATGCATATGATGGCACTAAATAGATTACTGTGATTCAAACTAAGAGGAGAACCTCTCTTGCTTGCAAATTTGTTGAGTCCCAATGAGGTGCCTTAATTCCATATGTAACAGTGGCTACAATTAATTCACAAAGCATGTCTAGAGTACATTATCTGAATTATAAGAAGACCATATTCCATAGACTCCATTTTATCCAAATAATTTAAATATTTAAAGATTATTTCCTTTTTTTTTGTGATAATAAAACAGTACCTTGTATTTTATCCCAACTAGGATTTAATTAATCCTTATTGGAGGCAAACACGCCTACTGTATTATTCCAAACCCTAAGTGAATAATGCTTTTAAAAAGCAATTCTGCCCAGATGGGTAGTTTGAAGTATGACTCTGAAAACCTATAGTTACCTTGGAAATGATACATTAGTTAGGGCTTTTGAATACACAAAAGCAATGTATAATTTATTACAATGCTTGATTTCTTTCATCTTCTGGGCAGCATTAGCTTCATTTTCATTTTGTGTGTTTAGAGTTTGCACATCTAACAGTAATGAAAATGTGCTGCAGGTCAATAATGTTCTAGAACAGTAATTAGCGGGAATGGTTACCAATGCAGGAAAAAAGAAAAGTCATTTCAGTTGAGGGATAAGGGAAAAGGTTACAGAATAAATTTCTTACCCCCTAAGGCCTGTTTCATTACAAAATCCATTTTCGCTCTTGGAGTTAGATCCTACTGGTCACAGGGAAATTCGCATCCAGTACAGCTATAAGAGTAAGGCTGTGGAAAATATGAGAAAAACAAAAAATCAAAATGGACCAATATCCCAATTACCAAGTGTTTTATATAAAGTAAAAATGTAATGATTCACATTGTCAGGTACAATATGTACATCTTCTGGGTACTTAAATACACCTTTATATACAGTATAGCTATGATATCCACTAAGCTGTATACAGGCTTCATTTAGTGCAAATGGGACACTTGAATCTTTTGCAGGCAATAAATGATATACTGTACATGACTTTTCTTAAGTTAGTTATTGCTCAGTAAATTTAAGCAGGAATAGTGCATTTTCCATAACAATTACCAGACTGTAGTGTATGGTTTGAGGTATGTGATCATCTGCAAATCCATTACAGATATATGCACATAAATATGTCTCTCTCTATTCAAAATAAGGTGCACAAGTTTTCAACATAAAGGTCCAACATAAAGAATATGGGCTATAATTGTATTAAAGTTATACAAATCACAACTTTAGTATTTATTATGTCTCTTTACATAACAAGCTGAAGAATGGGTATATGTTATTATAAAGGCAATTCATCCTTTTCTTGATTGATTTTTTTCACAAATTCCAAAATTGTCTGACAAATACACTCTAATGAATAAAGAATATGCATTTCATTTGAAATCATTTTCATCCGAACAATACTTTGTGGTACAATACGAAAGGGAAGCTATCACCAAATAATCACCCCTTTTCATCATAGTACAATGTAATTTTTTACATAGGCTTTAAAAGTTTTGCCGGGAGCATTTTTTTTTTGCCAAGAAGCAAGGTGACAACTTTGCCCTGTGTCAGTTTTCTCCAATAAAGTTATTTTAATGGGAGTCCTGTCCATTTGAATTATATTCCCTAGATAACTTTGCTTCAGGCAACACGTTACGTGTTTCAGTACAGGATTCTGCTAGAGGAGCGCTATCGACTGATGCATTTTGGAAAAAATCAGGTTTACTCATCACAGAATAAATCAGCAGACATTTTACTTTGGTGAGTTTCTCAAATAAAAAAAAAACACTTTATTAACATATTGGAATTTTGATTAGAATTTTCAACTGTAGATGTTGAGATTTCCTATACCTGTATTTATATATTTTTAAGGCCATTGCTTCTTTTTTCTTATTTCTCCCACTTTAACTGCTAAGTTAAGGCATATCCAGGTAGCATTGTGGAAAATGTTTAACAAGCCTTTCAGAAATTGGAAATTGTCTTTGTCTTGCAGGACTGTGGCTCTTGAGTATTTATCTAAAACCCCTGCCACAAATCAAGAGAGGCTGCTGTTATTTTCTAGAAACAAAACAGTCAGTAGAGCACAAAAATATTTGCACAATATTTTGACTGCTCATCAAGGAAACGCTTTTACAAAACTCTTTTATACAACTGCACTCCTGAAGAAGAGAGCCTCAGTGGCAGAAATGTGTTGGGTGATCTTGTTCTTGTTTCTTGTTATACGCTTTTGCAAATATATAAGTGCTTTGCTATGTCTTATTTTTACAATAATTGGTATTCACATCCATAATAAGTTGGTTAGCTATTCCTACCTATATATCAATATCTATTTATGACTCCCCTTGGAAGCTCAAAAAATTACTCTAACATAAATAATCATCTAATGTATTGTCATATATAGTCATGTAACCTCTTTTAAGAGGGACATCTTTATCTTTTGTTTTGGTGGTGTTTATATGCTTTCATGTATGTTTAGTGTATGCATATTTACATGCTGATATTAATAATAATGTAAATGACACTAATTTATACAATATCACACATTGCTTTAAGCTATAACAAAACACTTTTTTTGCACTGGTGACAGTATCCATTTAAATATTTTATCACATATAAATATTTTATAATATATTGAAAAGTCCTATGCATGTCTGAGCACCATTTCTCTGCACCAGAAGCTTAATTACATGCAGTCAAGCACAAGGGGATGTGACTGCTTTTTTTTTTCTCTGACTAAAACAGAAACTAGGACTATTTTTTGCCACCAGCTATTAGGTGTTATAAAAAGCAACACAAGTTGCTCCAATTTACCAACACGAGGATACATCAAATCTATGTGGAGGAAACCATAGACCAAATGTTGTATTCATGAGACTATAAAGAGATTAGACAAGAACTGCAGGAGAGAATATCCTTGTTCTTAAAGAGGACCTGACAGTTCTTCTTTCCCAGCAAAAAGCAGCAAGAGCAGCAGCTGAGATCATACACAAGCAGACATTTTCATGAATAGGAGATGCTATTTCAAATTAAATGTTGTTTTAGTTTCTGCACAGGTGCTTGCCAGTAACTATCATGATCCTGGCATTATCCCTCTCTGGCAAAATTACCATAAAGCAAAAGGAACTACCTTGCTCAACTCAATTACAATTATTGTTCAGAAACCCCAATATAGTATAATAAATTCTTGCCCTGAGTGAAATTAATGAACTTTAATGAGCTTATTTTGGCTTTGGCTCAGAATTGTACAAGCAAGAGAATTGGTAATGCTATGCAAGAGAATGAATGGCTAATATACTATATAACAATTACTGACATGTTTTTGTGTTTTTAGTTAGGTGCGTTACTGTATGAAATTTGCATCCTTAACACAGTGGTTAGCTTTAAGTCTAAGAGGATGGAATAAAGCTTTAAATAGTGCCAAATAGTTATGTTATACATCATTTATTTAGTGCTTTGCTTTTCCTTGTTTTGGCCCATCTCCCCTCTGATCTCTGTCTGTTTGGTTTACTCCACTTGACCGGTTGTATATGCTAGGCTCCATTTTGAACTGCACGTATATTGCTAGAGTGGATCTTATTATAATATTTTGACCTATCTGAATGTTCACTGTTATCAAGATCATCACAGTCCTGAGGTTGTAAGTTTTTGCTATCTCAAGACAACTTGATGAGTTAAAGAGATCACACTTTCAATGCTTAGGAAGTGAGGAAGAACATGTTGTACCTTGGCCAATGAAATGGTAACCTAGAAAAATACTATCCCTACACACAGCCACGACCCACCAGGAAGCATATATAAAATATGCAGAAGCAGAATTCTGCAAAGGGCTGGCTACAGTGTTACTGAAAGAACATTGTCAATATCTTAAAGCCAATATCTTGGAGAGCAAAAATCATGTAAGCCAAGCCTATTATCAAACCCAATAAAAAACAAATGTAGATCACTGTGTGCATGAGTCACATATACTAGTTCAGATTACCAATCTCCCCTCACTGTATTATTTTTCTCTTTTAACTTTTTTTTTTACCAAAAACCCCCCATGCTGCTAGAAGTGATCAGGGGAGTGATTGGGAAGGAACCCTGTTGTGGGCAGGGAGGTAGACGGGCAACGAAAACAAACAAAAAGGGGGAGACAGTGAGGAGAATTACTATGTGTGTCCGTGGATACATACTGTATCATCACTCATTTTAGTGCCCACCACATAATAGGACTGCAGTGCTAGCCTACAGATACAACATGCATATCATTTCTCTGAATAGGTCCTTGGAGCACCAGCCATTTTTTATCCATCCTCCATCCATCTGTACTTTGCTTCAGTAGCTGCCTAATGTACACATACTTGAGTGCCTGGTATGGCAACAAGGGTCTATTAAAAACATTAACACAAACAGAGATCAATTCTCTTTGGGAAGATATAACAGCTCCATCGTTAAGGGCCATTTGTTTAACATGTGATGCACCAGCTGTTCCATACAGTGTCTTTGGAAAGTTTCTAATATGGGCACAGTGATGCCATCCTTTCCCTTCTTTATTTTTGTGAAACAGCATCCCCTCAAAGGGGATGCAAGACTTTTGCATCCCAGAACTGTCTTTTGCTCCTCTCCACTTTTGTATGCAAACAAAATGCACAGGTAAAATATAATATAGTTAAATAATAGAAGAGAAAAGGAGAGAAAAGATTACTGGGAGAGAAATAGAAATGAGATAGAGACGTGTTAGACAGATAAAGAAGGTGGAGGCATCAGAGAGTGTTATAGAGAAAAAGAGAGAAAGAAGAAAAGAGGGGAAGCAAAAACAGAAAATAAAGGCATTAAACAGCAACAGATTATGGAATAGTGAGAGAATGATATATATGAAATAATCTTGGGTAATATAGGATATGATGTGGGGGGGGGGTTGTGCTATATTATGAAAAAATATACAGGCAGAAGCTAGATTGACAGCCAAGAAAATTCACATGCACAATTTTCGTTTTGGGGTCCCTAGATAATTCTATGCATGGGCATTAAACTGTGCATTTGAAAGAAATACCAAAATGGAAATAGCAAAATGGTTTTGCTTTAAAGTGTGTGAAACTAGAAAGCATTGGTGTGTGAGGTTTAATATAATAATAGGTGTGGCTTATGGGCATGGCTTATGGTTGTGGGAGGGGCTTGTTTTAGCATGCTGCGCTACGCTCACCACACAGAGCATCCCTTCACTATTTTCACTCCAATTCAAGCACTGTAAACATGACAGCACTGCAGAATATGATGGTGCTTTATAAATACATACTTGTTAATAATATCAATGAATCACTGAAATAAGTGCTAATTTGCTCCATTCCATTGCTTTTCTTCTATGGGTGTCTGCAAATTTGTGAGACATTTGCAACTGCTTTCCTAAACCAATCCTGCATTTTACACAGGGACATGGAGAATAAACTTGAAAAAATATAGCACATGATTTTACTATTAGTGCAAGACCTCTTGGCACTGTTAATACATGTGCACTCACTTTTTATTGTCCATGGATTTTAAAATAGGTTACTGATAAGGAGTCAGAAAATGATTTTGCCCCTAAACAAAAAACCCTGCGTTTATCTAATAATCTAGGCCTGGTCTGTTACCACATCAACAAATCAGGTTTCTCAAATGAGTACAAAAAAAAAAATTTGCACCAATGATGCTCAATGAATTACTTCAACTGAATTTGTTTTCCTCCTACATCTGTAGCCCTTTTGCTTAAAAGATAAAAACCATCCGTCTATTTTGGCAGTTTTACTAGAAAAGCAGAATGGGGATTGTGTCGGAGCTTTGCAAGCCCAAGATCGTAATTAAATTACATTGTTGTTACTGAGGCCCAGACTAGGCTGTTTAATGTCTTGTTAGCTCAGTAGTCACAGCTTCCAGGCAGTAACACCAAGAAGCAGCTAGTACTTACTACTGTTTAAATGATGACTGAAGGCTAATTTGTCAGTGATTTGCAATCTTCTCTGTCATGTAATTAACAATATGACTGAATCCTGCTTTGAAGTGAAATTCAGTATAATCTGCAAGGGGTAGAATTTGCTATGCCTCTACAGCACAGGCAAGGAGAATCTTATCAAAGCTAAAACCAGGTCCCTTAATCTAAAGGGTTAGGGGGTTTTTTTTGTCACAGCATAATCACTGTCAAAGTGTTCACCAAATGGGAACCATTGAACCCTGTGGGGAAATAGACAAGGAATAGACTTGGAAGGATTCTCACACAGAATTTCTTTCATCTGATTTCAGAGCATTTTTCTAATAAAAAAAGCAAAATGGAAACAGTGCAAATACATATATTAATATAAACATGAACTGAAAAAGAAAAAAAAAACTTCCTTGTTATTATTCATCCATAAATCTAAGCATCCAGCTCTTATATCTTTCAAATTTTACCTAAAACATTTTAAGTATTTCCATTGCATTTTGCTGCAGTGGTACTGCAATTGTTTTTATTTGCACGTGAAGAAGAAGTGACCTCCCTTCCTTGATTTAATTTAAAGATGACTTCTTGAAATGAACTGTGAGTTTAGTAAAAGCCAGAGTACTTTGGAAAAATACTGGCACTCAAGGTAATTCCAAGCAGGGTTACCCCTTGCAAGTTTATTGTGAACAGACGTGCAAGGTTTCAGGGCGTGCCCCTTTGTCAAGCATACAACACAACCAATGTGCAGACAATAAATAGTGTGAGCAATTAAACAATTAGCATATACAATTAGTGAATCCTCTCCTCTTTACAAATGTAATATATACTTCAATGCAGTGATAGTGTAATATAAATAGACATTATAAAATTGTGTACAAAAGCATAAAACACGAGAGGCTGGACCACGCACTAGCTTCATATAAAACTTCTGAGTGAAATCTGCTGTGCTTAAAAATGGCTTATACACAAAACAATAACATTGTGTTAATTACTTCACTGTTACAATCTGGGTCTGTAAAAAACCAAAAGACAAAATAGTTAACCCAGACAGCCAACATAACTGTTAAAATCGACACAGTAACAAACTGGCCCTATAAAAAATTGATTTACCTGTCCCTGGGGAAATAATCACACAGAAGTTTCCTTATCTGTAAAGAACAAAAGATACAATGTAATTCGTACTGGCAACATGTAACCATATCACAATGTTATTGTTTTGTTATTTGTGTCTGTTCACAATAAACTTACAAGGGGTAACCCTGCTGTTTTTTTACACCACATAATAAATCTGCTCCTAACTATGGCCTTTTTAGGTTTTACTTTTCATGTGATTCTGCAGCAAGCATGAAACACATTATAATTCACCAGGCATCAGTCTATCTTACTAATCTTATTTTAGTTATCTTGCTTACAGGTAGTGATGGGTGAATTTATTCACCTGGCTCGAATTCACAGCGAATTCGCACGTTTTGCGAAACGCCCGTGAAAATTCCCTTGTAGGTTTTTTTTTTTTGGCGCCGGCATCCAAAACCACGCGGGGACAATCGCATCCAAAACGAGACACCCGCATCCAAAATTAGACGCCAGCGGCGTTTCACAAATTTTTCTCCATTTCATTAATTTCCTGAAAAATTTGTCCAAACGCCCCAGATTCACCCATCACTACTTACAGGGTGAGATTACTGTACTATGCACTATGAATTTTACATTGTTCTTTTGTGTTTGTGGGGGAATTTAAAGTAGGTTGCCAGGATTTTAAAGCGGTGTGTCTCAGGTCTGAAAATTCTACAAATGCTTCTCTGTGAGGCCATTATGCCTGATACAATTTTCCACTGGTTTAGCCCCCCAACCTTTTAACTCCTGTTTGCAATGACCTGTCAATATTGAAGGTCATCTCACCCTCCCATCCATCTCTTACTTCCACAGAGCTCCATATTGCAGCTCCTCTTTGAAACTGACATTGCTGTTGATAAACATGAGTAGTGTGTATGTGTGAACTAAAGAGAAAGTACTGCAGCATTTCTACAGTTTATATGCTCACGTGTTTACTCCTCATCTTGGTATTAGTACATTTTATATAGTCCAAAACATCTAAAAGATCACAGCAAACCATAGCTATGTCATTCACACAGATCATTCATTGCCCCAAGTGGAAGTTTTGCAATATTTTAATCTAAAATAGTACAACATAGGATTTAATGCTTTTGGGATGACATCTAACATTTCATAGACTTAAAATAGGTCAACCACTGGACATTTTGGGGGCCTGAAAAATAATTTGCTGTGGGGCCCAGTAAGATCTACTGCTACCATAACTGCTTAATGTTATGAGAATATGGTAAACTGGCTGCTAGTTAATGTAAATTAGTTTATGGGATTGAAAGCCATTTTAAATTCTGGCAGATGAAGCCTAGAGAGAGAGATTAGATCCTCATCAGTAACAGAATGGATTAAACCACACAGTGTGGGTATTTGTCACAGATAGGGCCAGGAGAAAGGTATCTAATAAAGATGTGCTACTCAGCCATTTGGAATTGCTGGCGTGTTCATGTTTTGCAGTCATCTGTCATGATTAGATATGGGTCAGTGACTGTGCTTCTTAGAATTTGTTTACAAAAAGAATTTCACATTTGTCAGCTCCCAGGCTTTACCTTCCAAGTTCATTGTGGCCTATACCAGATGGAAAAACACCAGATCATATATAATGGTGTTTGTAGCATTATGTTTAAGATTAGCAGGATCCTGCCTGTCAATGCATTCTTATGGGGGGGGGGGTCGCATGGGTCTGGACACACCATAGGATCCATTTGGAACCATCATAAATAGTTGCAATATCCAGCAGTTCCAATCATAAAATATTGCAGTTATCTTATATTGTTCTTGATAGAGTCATAAGGGCAAATTAAATAACCTGTGTAGCTGCGCCTGCGTTGGCTTCGCTAGCATTCGCCGCACTTCGCCAGGCGTAGTTTTGCTAGCGCTACTCAAATTCACTAAAATGCGAAGTTGCACTGAGGGAGGCAAACGACAGTGAAGCTACATTTACGCTATCAATGCCTAATTTGCATATGGCGCAAAGTTAAGGTATAATAGATGCATATGCTGCAGCCACTACATTACACTAAGCTCAGGAAACCTTTAATAACTCAAATAAATTTGTTCTATTGCCCTACACATGCTCCCATATGTTGCCATATGTTAGGAAATGTAGGGGGGAGGGAGTGTATCCTAAAAAAAAGTTTTCAGTTTTCAGCCTATCACCTTTAAAAAAGTAAAAGACGCCAGAATTTTTTAGGGACTTAGAAAAAAATTCAAGATTTTTTTCATTCTCCTATCTATTGTATTGAACTTCGCCAGGTCTAACGCAAGAGGTAACGTTCAGTAAAATGGAGATCTTAGTGAATAAGCGTAGTCAGTGTACAACTTCGCCTAGCAGAAGGGTGCGAAGTGATGTTGGTCTATCTACTTCACGTCAGTGTTAGTAAATTAGCAAAGTTGCGAAATGACGTCACGCTGGTGAATTAGCACTAGCGTTAGCCTCTTCACAATTTTGTGAATTTGCCCCATAGAGTCAGATTTACCAAAAGATTGCAATTTCACCAACACTTCACCATTCGCTCAGACAATACTAATTTACTAAAGTTCAAAGTTGCATACAGGGTGCGGAACGCTGGTGAATTTTCTTTAGTGTTACTTATTTAGTAAATCTACAGGCAAACTGACAAAGTGCAACCAGTCAGATAACATACTGCATATGATTGTAGTAAATTAAATGTAGTTGGAACAACAGCTGTCCATATCTACACCCACATAAGAAAGCTCTTTTTGTGCAAGCCCATAAGCATAACAACAACTGTCCAATGTGTAGTCACTAATCTACTTATGCTATGAAGATATATTTAATAAATTGATTGGATGGTCTGGTCCAACTGGCTTATCCAAAATCTATCAAAAGTAGGCTAAAGCCTTTGAAATGCTTCTAGTGGCTGTAAGTATAGCCATTAAAGCTAAGTGGTAAAGCTGTATGGGGATCCTCATTCACAACCCTTTGACAATCCTGCGGCCTTATATTTGCAGACTCCTGCACTATACGGCTTAGTTGAAATATTTATTTTACTTTACTATTTTTTTTTTCTAATCTCTCTAAAAAAAAGTTATGTTTTACAGATTAGTTCATGTTAAATTGTTCAGGTAAAGAGGAAGGTGTAATGTTATTGGCTTGGTAATAAGAGCCTCTTTTTTCTTATAATTAAAAAAAAAATCATTGTTTTCTTAAATCCACTAGCAGAAATTACCCTGTGGTTATGGCATAAGGGATGGCTCCAAAGACATTTAGAAGAATAAAAACAAGACACCCCACATCCCAATAAGACACAGGGTCAGTAGTATAAGAAAAGAAGACTAATGTGGAAGATGCACTTCAGACCCTTGGAGTGCGCAGAGAATAAATTACGCCCGGGGCAAAATAAATGATATGCCTTTAGGCCAAAACAATGAACTCTCACCTGGAGACCTTACTATGAAACATAATTTTGTAACCAAATCTCCCTGTGTAGAGCTGTCACCCCCAACATGCAGAAAAGTTTTGTG
>CM044435.1:36573869-36594018 GCA_024363595.1 Xenopus borealis | reverse complement strand
ATCTCTAGAATACAATGGATTGGTCACACAGTGGGCTGGTAAACATATTGTAGTTGTTCAGTTCAAACAAATGTTTTTTTAATCTAGTTCTTTGCAGAAGACATAACAATATTGTAGCTTCACTAGTCACCTGCATACTATGTCAATACCAAAGACTAAAAATCTTTTATAATCTGCCGTACTAATGTTTGCTTTCGTGAGAGAACAAACAATGCGTCTTTTTATTACTGAATGTTCAGCGCCTGCCAGCTGTTGCCAAATAGAAAAGTAAAGGTTGGGATGAGCTATCCTTTCAGCACCAGAAAGTGTGCGTGTGTGAAAGGCATTAACTGCTCACAGTACTCTGTGCACTGTGAATAGAAATCCAACATCTTCTTGCTTTTATCATACAAACATCATCATCAGACCAGAGTGACTGTGAATTAATTTGTATTGACAAAAGTACTCTGTTTACTAACATTGAAAAAAGGCATCTCCATACTTTTGTAAACATCCAAACGCATGCATGCAAGATACCTGGCCCCTCTGAGTAAAGATGTGAAAGGAACTTAGACAGTAAGCTGGACCGGAGCAGGGATGTGAATGATATATATTTGTATATGTTTGTTGATGATCTATAGATAAAGAAAACTTAAAAATAATACAAAATGCTGCTGCATTTTATTATTATTAAAAGAATTCAAAATAATTTGCTACGGTTACTTTAAGCTGTTATTAAACTTATATTTGATCTAATTGAAGAGATATGTTTCCAGCAATCTAGCCAATACCAACAAGAACATCTGTCATGTTATATTTTATGCAGGAAACACAACAACCTAAAGGTAATGTCCTTTAATTACATATGGCAAATGGGTGAATAGATCAACAACATTATGGTTAAAACACCTGCCAAGTTATGTCTTTTACTTTACAAACAGGAGACCCAACTTCTACATTTCCATTCACTATTAATCTATTGTTTAGTGCAATAGGACCTGCCAGGGAAGTCACCAAAGACGTTTGTATAGCATGCCAGTGGTGGGAAAAGTTTAAGCTGTCACATGCTGTTATGTAGAGTTTTCCACCAATATGCTGCATTGTATCACTATAGCAGAAAGAACTTTAGTAGTAGAGAATGAACTTAAAGCACTCATTTATGGCAATAATCTATCTATCTATCTATCTATCTATCTATCCATTATAGATTGCACAGCCTATTGAGCAAGACCCACTTTGCAGTGGTCAGTATATCTATGTTACCCTTATGTTTGACGTGACACTATTCTTTGGTACATCACCTCGGAATATGATGTTGCTTTAAAAATACTTATCAAGGATACTACTTTTAGTAGACTTTTTTGGTCTCTCTCCAAAAGGAGAGCCGAACTGAAAAATGACATGCTACTTCGACAAAATATTATACTGTAAAACATCTACAGTAAAATTGATCCCGTAGACTCAATGGGCTCTGCCAATAAAAATGCTACCATTTAAAATAATCAGACTCCTGTTTAGTGTACTCTTTAAAGTTATGCATAGTGATGACCCGTTATCTACCAACCATCTATCTGACTATCTATCATCTAATCTATCTATCTCATCTCTCTCTCTCTCTCTATCAAAACAAAGCAAACCTAACGGGGTCGGAGATATTGCGAGCAGTCGTTCAGTGTTACAGTCGGTCACTAGATAGCATCGGAGGAGGTCGGCTTTGTGTGATTGAGCGACAGCTGGGAGGAAGGAGCTGTCCGTTCAGCACCGCGGGATTGTAGCCCTGGAGCCCTGTGCTGAAGGTAAGAGCCCGGTAGTACAAAGGCCAGATGCTCCTGCGGCTGCGACAAGGAGAGAATCGCACTAACCTGTATTTCTCTACCGAAATGTTGGAGACAATAGTAAAAGGCTTCCAGGATATCGAGCGGCGTCCCCAGCTCTTCAACTGCTCACACTGTAGCATAGAGTAACTCTCACCGCCTGTATGTGCTCTGACTGATGACTCCAAACAGGCACTCCCTTCCCTCACTGACGCTCCATCTCCCCTCCTTCCTCCTGCCTCCCTCTTACTCACCCCCTCCTTCTCCTTACTAACCCTGCTAACTACTGTTTCTTGCCCATTGATTGATAATGGTTGCTTTCAAGACTCCTCTAGACAATCGCCATCATTCATTCTCCTAATAAAATGGCACCTCCTACTAAGCTCTTTTTTAGTTAAATGGGTGTGGGGGCCAGGGTGACCTTGTCAGGGGCAAACAAGGGGATGTCACAGGGGGATTTTGTTTCCACTTTTCCTGTCACACTGTGCAACCTGCTGCTTATCACATATGAGCAGATCCACCAGCAATCCATTACTGCCAGCAATTACATTCATTCAAGAAGGTACACACATTTATTTTCAGAATATATATATATATGAACAGCACATACTTTAAAGCAGGCCAGAGACACAAAGATATAGTCATACGATACGAAACTAAGGTCCGTACGATTATCAGACCTTGTGTGGAGTCAGAATAATCTTCCCAAGATTAGTCGTTCAGACTAGTGATGGGCTAATCTCCCGCGATTCGCTTCGCCTAGAGATTCGCGAATTTCTAGAGAAATTCGCGAATCGGCGAAAAATTTGCGAAACGAGTCGCGGGACGATTTTGTCGCGCGTCGCATCAAAAACGACGCTCGACTGACGCGCTACTCGTTTTTCGCCGAAATTTCGCCAAGCGAAATTTCGCTGGTGATTCGCGAATTTATTCGCCAGCGGCGAATCGCGGGAAAGGGAAACTGTCATGGGAAACCATGTTTTTCTCAAAATGCATCAGTTAATAGTGCTGCTCCAGCAGACTTCTGCACTGAAATCCATTTTGCAAAAGAGAAAACTGATTTTTTTAAATTCAGTTTTGAAATCTGACATGGGGCTAGACATATTGTCAGGTTCCCAGCTGCCACCAGTCATGTGACTTGTGCCAGCACTTTAGGATGGCACTTCTTTCTGGTAGGCTGTTATTTCTTTTACATTAGGTGGCCACACATGTAGAGCTGAATCATCAGATATACAGGTAGAAATAATAGAATTCTACCTGTATCTGACGATTCAACATTAAACAGTGGCTGATGTGAAGGGTGCCTTCAAAGGCACCCGATCGAAATTTTCCATCCAGCCCAATCAACCAACTGACCCATATCCAATTTTTTTGGCCGATATTAGTCGGCTTCTCTCCCAGCATACACGCACTGAATATCGTACAAAAATTTGTTTCGTACAATATTATCTGTGCGTCAACGGCCACCTTTAATGTAATTGAATGTGTCTCAGTGGGATTTGGCTTCTGCTATTGAATGTTGTTCTTAGATCTACCAGGTAACTGTTAACTTGTGATAGGGAACTGCTATCTGGTTACATTCTCATTGTTCTGTTGTTAGGCTGCTGGGGGGGAGGGGTGATATCACTCCAACTTGCAGTACAGCAGTAGAGAGTGACTGAAGTTTATCAGAGCACAAGTCACATGACTAGGGGCAGTTGGAAAACGATCAATATGTCTAGCCCCATGTCAGATTTCTAAATTGAATATAACAAAATCTGTTTGCTCTTTTGAGAAATGGATTTCAGTGCAGAATTCTGCTGAAGCAGCACTATTAACTGATGTTTTTCCATGACAGTATGACTTTCATCTGAATGGCTAGTGGTAGATTGTTACATCGCAACAAATGATCTTTCATTGTACAAAGAATATAATCGGTACATCAATGGACAGCTTAAGCCATTATATATTTAAATCTGACATGCCCAACCTAGTTATTACAGACACTTACCTAACCACACTGCCTGCATCCCCTGACACAAATGAAAGAGTGTTATATTGTTGCAGTTTAATAACAATAGCTGGGGATCAGCAGGTTAAAACCTTAATTTTGTAAACACATATTTTTGTATGCTCTAAAATTTTCTACAGACACACCAGGCATAATAGGTGCACACCTGAAGACTTATAAATGTGTGCTCCTCTTTACAGTTTTGGCTTAGTTATGACATGGACATGTTTTTTTGGAATTCAAGTGGTGATAACTTATATAAGTTTTTGGGCTATTTCCTAAATCTTTAGATGGCGGGGTGCTCAGCTTGAATGCAAGTCAGAATAAGAGGTAGAATTTAGGCCTAGGGCAGGCAAAAGAAACAGTAAGGGGGAGCTAGGACCCTAGGCAAGTACCTCTTCTGCTTCCCGTAAACATGGCCTTGTGAACAGAGCAAATAGTGAGCTATCATGCGAGGAGGAGGCATTGGCAGTGGGAATGTTCTGTGGCAGGGGTAGTTAGGTGGCAAGTGCAGGAGTGTTAGGGGCAGTGTATGATTCCTGCTGTGGTAAAATTAAAGGAGAACTAAACCCTAAAAATGAATAGGGCTAAAAATGGCATGTTTTATATAATGAACTTATTGAACAAGCCTAAAATTTCAGCAATGATCCAGGACTTCAAACCTGTCACAGGGGGTCACCATTTTGGAAAGTGTCTGTGACACTCACATGCTCAATAGGCTCTGAGCAGCTGTTGAGAAGCTAAGCTTAGGTGCCATTATCCAGCAAGAAATGAGGTTGGACTGTAATATCAGCTGATGCTACAGGGCTGATTATTAAATTCTGATGCTAGTTGCACTGGTTTCTGTGCTGTCATGTAGTAATTATCTGTATTAATTACTAATCAGCCTTATATTGTGACATTTATATTCTATGTGTACTGTATATTGTGAGTGGGTCCCTAAGCTCAGTAAGTGACAGCAGCACAGAGCATGTGAATCAGTGAATCAGCAGAAAAGAAGACGGGGAGATACTGGAGAATCTTTGGAGACACAGATCTTTACTGCTAAAGGGCTTTGGTTGCCTTGGGCTGGTACAGAAGCCCAAAACATCATGTACAATATTTCTAGCTACTTCTTTAGTTTACCTTTCCTTGTCCTTTAATGACAATATCTCTGCTATTTTAGATAGGCTTGGAGCACCATAGGATAATGGCATTACATTATTTTGTTTCCTTGTTAACCGATCACATGTTGGACTATAAAGAGAGGCTTCGATCCAAAATGTCTGTAAACCTCTGTTCTACCCTGACTTCATTTTCACAGTAACAATAGAGTCTTCCCGACAGAATCCAACCCACATTTGACCTTCTTGTAAGCATTGTAATGGGATACTTCATTATTGCTGTCATCTGTGCTTCATCGGGCTCTCCAATATTAATCATGCCTGACTGCAAAGAAAATAGACCTGAGAGCCCTTCTCTAACTTGTCCCAGCATGCTTCTTAAAAGTTTATGAATCAAACGTGGCAATAACAGAAAGCCAACTGTGCTGGCATTGGTTAATCCTTTGGCATAAATATTATTGGCAGGGAATCACCAGCACATTTTCTAGGTTTCACTATATGAATAAAAATGCCCGATTTCACAGGATATGAGAAAAAGCAGTGCTTACATTAAAAAGCAAATAATGTTATTTGCTTTTACATTTTGCATATTAAAAAAAACTTTATACAAATGTGTATTGTTTATTATAAAACAAAATCAAGATACAGGCATGCTGTAGTGTGCCAATGGTTTCAGAATTACAGCAGTATACTTACACCTATTGCTAGTTTAGCTGACTGGCACGTGCTGGGCGTTGGGCCCCTCAACAGCTGAAGTGGCACATGTTATTGGATCCCGAGCTAGTTTTTAGCAAGCTCTCAGTATTAAAGGTTCAGTTACAGCCAGTGAATCCTAACATTTTCACAACTATATTGTATGCTCCTCTCTGGTAACCAAATTTATTTTCCCAAGATTTTATCCTTTGCAGGAGACTTCAGGTTTCATAATGTAACATGTCTTTGAACCATAACAAGGTATTAGATTAATAGCAAGTTATTAGAGACATTATATTATATACAAATATAAAGAGTGACCACTGCCAAATTTGACCTTACATGCGATGGTGACTGGGCTCTGCTTCATGTTTTGGCGAGTCATTGTGGTCTCACAAGATCACTGTAATGTGAATGCAATGTATGTGATCATTCTAAAATTGGTTAATGATATGCTATGGTAGTATAGAAACTTTCTGCTGCAGTTTAAAATGTAAATTTCACCCCCAAACTGTACCAATTACAATTTAAGAACAAAGGGATTCAAACTTAAAACTGCTTTTTGGGTTCAGATATGTATTTTATCCATTAACTATACTTCTCTATACTTCTTTATATGTCTCTTTTTTTAATTCTCTGAAATTAACAGAGCTTTCCTAGGAAGGGTCGCATTGATATTAATTGGGACTACCCTCCCCCATTATCACACGTGGTCAAGCACATAACAATGATTCTTGAATGAGCTAATATAACTTGGGGAATGCAAGAAAATGCCTTAAAATGGTCATAAACGTGCAGATTATTAGGCTATATCAGATGAACGAATGTTCCTTCTGATATTCTGACCTGCAACTAACCATTCAGATGAAATAAAGTAGTAAAGAGAACAAACCTCCTGATGCTCGGGCTATTATGTGACAGTAATCGTATGAAAGTTTGTCCAACAAATAATAGTGACAGTCTCCCATTTATATCCTCAGGCAATTCATGCAGAGATCTTATCAGTAGCCGATATAAATCTTTTAGCCTGTCCGATCGACTGAATCGCCATGTTACGAAAAATGTCACGACAATCCACACGCTTTTTTTCATACGACAGTATCTTTTTATCTATGGACAGCTTTAGAGAGCATCTCGGCTAACACACCGGTGACTGCATATAGGACGGCACTGCAGGGTACCTTAAGAGTTAAACACTATATGAATATCTAACATCTGATTTGTGTCTAAAGAATCACTGGGATATGCTACATAATATAAATGAACTTTATACAGGGATGTATGATCAGAGAATTCTCTAAATTGGAAGATAAAACCTCATTCACACATACTAAATTGTGTAGGATGCCCAATTTTAAAGTACATTTTATAAATAATATTCCAGCTGTGCAGCTGTCCAGATGGGTTGGGCAGAGTAGATAGTTTCCCATAATAGTAATTTCAAAGCTAACTGGCTGAACTGTCATGCTAACCAAAAGAATAACGCATTCCCTTTTTTAATGAGCATAGGGGTTCAAGAAAAATCAGCAAATGTTTATTTTTAAGTCATGTTTTGCTGTCCAAAAAACACAATTATTACAGTGAAAAACAAAAGTACCAAAGGATCAGATGGAAGACACATGGTGCAATTATGCATGTATCAAGCTTTCTTGTGTCTAAATACAATAAGTGTATGACTTCAGCTGCAGCCATCAACATACAGGCCCGTATTTGTGGGGAGGCCACTTAGGCTTGGGCCTAAGGTGGCAGGATTTTAGGGGGCGGCATGCTGCCCAACTACACCCATGTTCAGAAATGTAAATTTCCTGTGTGCCAATTCATATTGCTCTGTCCCAATAATGAAAATTTGAACAATAAAAGGGAGTGGACAGGGGCGACAAATGACAGTGGGCCTAGGGGTGCCATATACAAATCCAGCCCTGTTCACATACTGACTTCCAAAATATAGTTACATAGTTAGTTACACAGTTAAATTGGGTTGAAAAAAGACAAAGTCCATCAAGTTCAACCAATCCAAATTAAAAACCAGCATACATACACACACACCTCCACTCTTTCACACAAACCATATATGCCCATAGCTATACTAAGGGGCAAATTTACTATTATTCCCCAAAATTAACTCGACCAAATTCGAAATTGGATAAGCATTCGACCATCGACGAATTGTTTTAGGCTATCATTTTGCTCGCTATACGATTTCTTGATGAATTCGTACGATCGGATACCGATTGTTTGATTTCACGAAGAAATCGTGAAATTTCCTTCGAGCGTCTGAAAAATTAGTATGATTCGAACGATCGAACGCTTTGATCATACAAATGGTATTTGAGCAGGACTTAGGGGCAAATTTACTATTATTCCCCAAAATAAATTAGTTTTTACTCGATATTCGATCAGCATTCGATTTTCGAATGCTAATCGAATAGTTTTAGGCTACCCTTTTATTCGATCATCGATCATTCGATGATCAAATAATGATCGAATAATAATCATTCGATCATTCGAATGAACTATCCGATCATTCGAATGAACTATCCGATCATTCGAATGAACTATCCGATCATTCGAATGAACTATCCGATCATTCGAACGATTCGTACGATTCGAACGATCGAAGTCATCGATCATACGAATCCTATTTGATCAGGACTTAGCCTTAGAAGCCTATGGGAGTGTTCCCATAGGCTTTTATTGCAATTCGGTAGGTCCGAAGTAGGCAATCGAATAAATAAAAAAAATTAAATCCTTCACTGATCGAATGATCGAATATTCGATCATTCGAACATTCACTATTCGATGATCGAATATGCCAAAATTTGCATATTCGAGCAGTCGAATAAAACCTACGATTTTTGTTCAATTGAATTTGATCGAACTTCGATCTATTCATGTGAATTTAGTACATCGGCCCCTTAGTCTCAGAAGCCTATGGGGAGCTTCCCATAGGCTTCTATTGCAATTCGGCGGTCGACAGTGGTGTAACTACCAGGGGAGCACTAGGGCCTGCGCAGAATGAAGCCAAACGTTTCAGGAGCGTCACGCTCCCTTTCTCAGAGGTACAGTGCACCACAGACAGAACCCTACTTGCTTTAGTAGCTACAGAATGACATTGCCCAGAATTAGACAACTTGTTATCTATAAAAACCCCAAGATCCTTCTCAGTTAAGGAAACTCCCAACACACTGCCATTTAGTGTATAACTTGCATTTATATTATTTTTGCCAAAGTGCATAAACTTGCATTTTATCAACATTGAACCTCATTTTCCAGTTTGCTGCCGAGTTTCCCAACTTAGACAATATCTGAATGATTGTGTAATACATTGGTCCATGTATCTATGTATACTAGCTTCAAAATATATTACTGTTTGCTGACAACATATAATTGTCTTTCTATTTTTAAATAGGTACGTGTTTCTATTGGTGACTTTTGGGGCAGTTTTAATGTTTGAGTACATATTGCTGAATTGTATGCAAAGGACCACCTTATACCTACTATACACATAGGTATAAATATTAATGTGAGTGGCTCCCCAGATTCTGTTTTCATCCTTTTGGCTTTGTTCTCTTGGGAAATTATTGTGAATGTAATTCAAATTATAGTTGTGGTTTTTCAGGACTCACAGCTTAAAAATGTCACAGGTTTCCCCGAAAGCAATTTTTTTACCCATGTTAGTAAAAGGTATACTGTCATGGGAAAACATGTTTTTCAAAATGCTTCAGTTATTTCTCAAAAGAGCAAACAGATTTTTTTTTTACTTCAATTTTGAAATCTGACATGGGGCTAGACATTTTGTCAATTTCCCAGCTGCCCCCAGTCATGTGACTTGTGCCTGCACTTTAGGAGGGAACTGCTTTCTGGCAGGCTGTTGTTTTTCCTTCTCACGGTAACCGAATGAGTCTCAGCGGGACATGGGTTTTTACTATTGAGTGTTGTTCTTAGATCTACCAGGCAGATGTTATCTTGTGTTAGGGAGCTGTTATCTGGTTACCATCCCATTGTTCTGTCGTTAGGCTGCTGGGGGGGGGAAGGGAGGGGGTGATATCACTCCAACTTGCAGTACAGCAGTAAAGAGTGATTGAAGTTTATCAGAGCACAAGTCACATGACTTCGGTCAGCTGGGAAATTGACAATACTGTATGTCTAACCCCATTTCAGATTTCAAAATGAAATATAAAAAATATAATCAGTTTTTGCTTTTGAGAAATGGATTTCAATACAGAATTCTGCTGGAGCAGCACTATTAACTGATGCATTTTGAACAAAAAACATTTTTTCCCATGACAATATCCCTTTAAATTATTTTATTTCCTCATCCTTTGATAGGAGAGAATGATGTTAAATGTGATCCTAGTCCTCAGATTCAGGGACTCTAAGGCTTTCATTTGGTGTAATAAATAACAAAAATCCTTAGGAATAATGAACTGAGGGCCTTATCAGTGAGTAGCAGGTTTGGCTTTTAGTGATGGGTGAATACATTTGACAGACACAAATTTGCTGCGAATCTCCACGTTTTGCCGCAATTGAATACATTCGAGAAACTGTAGCGACTATTTGCCAGTGAAAAATCCTCCATGTAAAAATAAATTGTGCTTCAGAATTATTCGGAAGCCCATTGACTATTCATTTGGACCAAATTGTCGCACGTATAAAAATTGTTGTACGTTAAAATTGATACACGTCAAAATTATTTTGATGCTCCTTGACTTCAATGTATTTTGTTAATTTTTTTGCCACTTGGCAGTAGATTTTAAAAAATTTTCCGCGAAGCGAAACCACACAGATTCACCCATCACTATTGGCTTGTATTGCTACATGATAAAGTATTATTAGTGCAAATATAAATGGGGGGATTAAGGTGGGTGGATAAAATGACCAACATTTTGCAGAACGTGACCATAAAATAATGAACATACTAAGGGGTCACATTTACAATGGGTCGAAGTGAATTTTCTAATAAAATTTGAATTTCGAAGTAATTTTGGGCTACTTTGACTATCGAATAGCCCAAAATTCAATTCAAATTCGCCCAATAATAAATCTGCCCCTAAGAGTAGGAGAGATCCCTAGTGGGAGTTTTCAACTTCTAATATATATGTCACATAGCCTAAAATGTATATTACTTATACACTTCCGTACAATACATTTCTGCTCCTGAAACTGTATTTTTTTCTTGCTGACATTGAGGAAGTTTCTCCACACAGTCTGTGAACATTTAATACAGAAATGAGTGCGGTCACTGAATAATCGTCTAATTTGTTCGCATTGACAATGTTTAATCACCAGGGATTCTATGTCATCACTCTTTTTTCAGAGATCTCCATCCCACCCACCCCTACAAACTGAAGGTCTAGAACAAATGACATTGCTGCTTGTGACTCCTAGTGCCTCAGTATGTATGAAAGCAACAGTGACCCCTGCAGCTCACACCATGTGAGCTGTGTAAGATAGACAATAAGAGGTATACTGGTTAATCAAATATAAAATTATAAGCAAAACAGTAGCACAAATATAGACAGCTGACAGCTCCAGTTGTAGTACTGGATGTTACAGCCTATTGCTGTGCCTGGGGTGTGATCTCTGGGGTTGACTCAATGTATGATTAGCTTATCTTTATCCCATCTTTAGCAAAGCCCTCCAGTTGAGACAAACATGCGATCAGTTGCAGTTGCTATCATGAAGATACTGTAAGTCAGTTTACTGAAGTAAATAGGAAAAAGGATAATAAGGACATATGAAAATATGGAGGGTCAGACTGGGGTCCCATTGGGTCTGCTGTCTCAGGGGCCCCCTCTGCTACAAAGCTCCCAACTGGCTCCTCCAACCCCCTCCCTCTGAGCTTGCACTTGTACCTCTTTCTTGTAGCATTATAGTGATTGGAGCAGGAGAGAATGGTTCTGGAGGAGGGGGCAGTGACAGGATTCAGGCAGGGAATGGGCTGGGGCCGGTAGGCGACAAACAGGGCTGGGGCCATCATGTTTTTTCCAGAGCAGTTTACTAAACTACAATCACTACTTTAATTACAGATTGTTTGTTGAACATTATTGCATGCACATTACTTAATGGAAGTTGTTCCATAAGGTTTACTTAAGCCTGAGCTACCCCCACCAAAATCCATGGCAACTGCTGTCATTACTTGACGCCATTGATTCCAATGCATTTGGCACTAGAGAAAACGCAAGAAAAATTGCTCATTGACTCCAATGCATTTGGTGAAATCACACATTTTTTCGGCTTTGCTAAATTTTCAGTGTAATACCGCACTTCTACTAATCACTAGAAACAACTCCCCAAAATTGTAATGTGGGTGATACTGTATGTGACATGGGCATAAAATATAACACAGAGAGGGGTGCTCACTCACCCTAACCTTCCCACAAGGTAGTTGTAGCCTGGTGCCAATGATAGAGGCATCTCAAAGACTTTCACTGGCACACAATGCAAAACTGCAGGCTAAACCCTTGTGCAGTTTTGCCTTTTGTGCCAGTGAAATTCTTTGTGCAGCAAATAAAACAATCTTATTGAGGAAGAATGATAAGTAATATAAATGAAAATAATCAAGAACTGAAATCAATTAACTAACCATAAGATACTGGTAATATCCTCATCATTTATTTATAGTTACACACTGACTTCCATCAATTTAGACTTAATTAATACAATTCATATAAACTAGATATTCATGTTGTTCATTGCAATGGCGCCCCCCAAAATAAATCATTATAGCAGACTATGGAGTTGACTAAAATGGGCACCAAAAAAAAACTATGCATGTGTAATTAACGTTGGCTTTCCCAAGACTTTGGGGGTTCTTTCTTAATAACAGTGTTAAAATTTAGAAAAATACTAGCGATTCGTATTTTCAGTTTAATCAAGTTTTTCCCGTGATCCAATTAATAAATAAGCTAAAATCGGGCATGAGCATTCCTCCATACTGCAGCCAATTGAAATAATGGCTATATAATCATTACATAAATTATGCTTGTTCAGTATAAGCAAGTACAATTTTTGCAGTTTATCCCCCTATCGATTGTCATCTTTCTCCGATGATATATGGTACTAAATGTACATTGAGGCAGTGTGATTAATTTAGCTTCTTTCTGCCAATCTTTTCTGTGTCTTGCAACTGTTTTTCACCTCTCTATGTACCAATTTGTGAACCTTTATTCCTGAATAGTAAACATGACATTATCCTCTGCCAAAGCCTTTAAAACTCAAGAGAGAACACCCTTCCCCCTGTGCAATTGAATTAAATCAAATGCTTCTTCCTGTAATGGGTTGACAGGCTGTATTTGTAAAAAACCACATTAAAAAATTGCAAACTCGTTAAAAAATTCAGCCGGTCTGACAATCTTGCATTACTTATCTTAAACAAAACAAAATCATGTTACATAAATATAATATCGAGTATAGAGTGTCATGATATTATCAAAGAATAATTTTGCTTCAAGCCTTAAAAATTGTCACTCAAAGTGGTTATTATTCATTAAAATTACAAAAATGTCTTATAAGTTTGGAAGGTGTTCAGTTCTGTGTACCATTCCCTGTTGTGGCACATTCAGAGAGGTTTCCATTTCAGAATTTGTACTAAATTACTAACTCACTTCATCATTCACATCATTCAGATTTCACATGTAAATGTAGATATTTGTCAGGAGAATTGCACAAAATCACGACTCTCCATGTTTGCTTCATTAAGTAACACAAAAAAGGGTAATGCAGGTATCCAGAAGGAGTTTTCAGGAAAAGGAGTCTTGCCATAATTTGGATGACCATACTGTAGGAGGTAAATTTCTTAAACCTCAAATTTTTCTGGTTGAGTTTTTAAAGGGGGAAACTCAAATCTCAAAGGTCATGTAGCATTTTATGGCAGACGTCCCTGAAGTTGTTTCCTGACATCGTGATCTGCGCTGGATAATCCAATAAAGTTGGGGTCATCGTCTGATAATCCGAAAAAGTCAAGTTTTGCAGTCACAATTCTATTAAATCGTATGATTCGAATTGTAGCTCAATTTTGTTGCAAAGTTGGTCTGCTCTAACTTTTTTGAGAAGATTATTGATGAGTACAATTTGTGGATGGGAGTTTGGCCCACTTTATTTTAATGAAAAACTTGAGACTAAATTCCCATAAAATTATCCCCACCTCCCGCCCCTCATGAATACAGTGATGATGAACGCAGGCAGTGCTGTATTCATGGGGCCACTGCTGTTCTCTGTGCTCAGCGCAGAAACTTACGGAAATTCTTTAAAGAAGGAAGGCAGTGTGGAAAGAGCAAAAAAACTGGTGATCTGCAAACTTTGCAGAATACTTCCCTACTAAGACTTATTGCAGATGTATTGATTTATTTTATCAATGTTTTAATAATATATTATATTTAAGCCTTGAGGAAACAAAGGGGAATAATGGGAGTTAACAAGAGCACTGCTTGTGTATCTTGTATAGTATCTCTAGCAATTGGCAGAACTGGAGCTTGCATTTGTTTCATCTTGTGATATCTAGTAGATGAAAGGAAAAAAGCTCTTTAGAATTATTGATTACATGCTAGGTGCCTGCTGAAGAATGTTTCTCTTATTATAAAGCCTGTTTTTACTAGTGCGAGATGAAAAAGGAAGACACCAGCATATACTGCTCTAATGCTAAGACAGATTTTAACTCAAAATATAAACAATATATAATATAATAATGTATTTATTACATTTTTAGCAAGCCTGGAAAATGTCCCCAAGGAAATTCAGGCATACACTTTTTGCTAATTACTAAATGAATGATTAGTCATTTACTTGATTTACTGTAATTTATGATATGATTCAAGCTGTTTAATACTCCAGGAGGCTATGTTTTCAAAATGTCAGTACTTATTTGTACCCCCCGATACTGATGAAGTATGCAAGGTAGGGATATTTAAATGTGTATCTGGCACACAAAGGTTAAAAGTAATGCTTTGTTATTGCACAAAAAAAGGCCCATACTTGCCCGCAGGTGTGCTGTCAGTGTGGCCTTTGTATCATATGCAATGTGAGCAGACAGGACTGTAGAATGTACTTCTTTGCCAGTTCTACATCTGTGTCACACAGACAATGGTAATTTTTTGATGTAGCAATATCTCCTGCAGCTAAAATGGTAGGGCTGGCACATAGCTCATTGCTCTTATGTGAGTTTTGCTGGCCTGTGGCTGCTCAGTAAGCGGCAAGTGTCACTGTGAAGTTCCTAAAAGCAAATGTTTATGAGCTCTGACACTTTTCCTGTGTGCCTGATCCCATAGGTTGTCATTGATCTCTAGATAGCAAATGAATTGCTCACCAGTATTTAAGGAGCAGATATTCTATCTGTACAAGTAGCATCGGACTGGGGGGCCCAGGAGTCACATGGCCTGCAGTCTCAGGGCCCCGCTGCACCATCCCCCGGGCCCCCCATCTGCAGAGCCCCCCTCTCCCCCCATCCCAGCTGCAACCTGCACCTCCTCCCCACCTTGTGTGTGTACTTTTTTCCTACGCAGCAGCAGTCCAGGGAGCGGCCGAGTGGGTCTGGGTTGGTGGGGCCCAAAAGAGCCAGGGCACACCTGTTTTTTTTCCTGGTATCTCTCTGGCCCAGTCCGACCTTGTGTACAAGAGTGATATATAAAATAAAGTTGCAGAGTTGTTCTTGACAATTTAGGAACAGAGAATAGCACAAACTGCAAAGGCAATGGCAATTGTCCCCATTTTCTGCACTTTTTATCCGGCCTTGTAAAGCTAGTAATAGAAAACATCATAAGAGCTCATGGTATACAATAGTATCCTAAACATACATGGACATCAGCAGTAATGTCTCTGGGAAGGGATGAATAAAACTGCCTTATTTTGCTTGGCCGGAACAATTAGCAAAACTGTGAAAACAAATTGTGAAATGCTGTCAAATTTAAAGACATATATTCAGACAATGGCCATTTTTTCACCAATGGTTTTTTTTCACACTAAACGCATTGAAGTCAGTGGGCAATTGTTCTAGCATTCCTAACATTTGATTTTTTCCAATTGATTTTTCTCACATTTTACTATGAATATATTGAAGTCAATGGGTGTTTTTTTCATGAACCAAATGCATTGGTTCACAGGCGTTTTTTCACGTTTTTTTTCAACACATAGGAAAATAAAATATTCGCACAAAAATGTGATCTTTGCTGGAACTGTATCAGCTGAAAAAATTTGATTATCCCTATCCCTGGGGATTTGCTATACTTTGCTCCTCATTAAAAACATTAGACTATTTAGAAGCAAACTAGGACCCCCTAGACGTTCAAATTTCTTTATCATTCATCAAGACATTGCTGATAGAAAGGAAAATGTTTTTATCAATGCTTTAAGCAGTTAAAAAGTACATTTTTGTAGGGTATTCACTCCTAGAAGCAATGCAGAACACTAACACATGGCTGAATACTTAAAATGGGTTGTTCCCCTTTGAATTAGCTATAAGTATGACACATACATTGCTATTCTGAGACAATAAAAAAAATAAAATTTTATTTTTATGGCCTTTATTTAGCTTTTTTCTCAGCAGGTCTACAGTTTGCTATTTCCGCAACTATCTTCCAGCTAGGGTCTTATTTATTCCAGCAACCAGCCAGTGGTTTGAATGAGAGACTGGTATATGAATAGGAGGGGACTAAATAGAAGATAAGTAATAAAAAGTATTAATAACAATTAAATTGTAACCTCTACCAGGGTCAGTGACCATCCCCCCCCTTTGAAAGCTGGAAAGCTATTCCGTAATGTTTCAGCTGATCTTGTAAAGGTGGAGTTTTTAATCATGTCTTTGTACTCCAAAACTGCTTAGCATATTTTAAAGGAATACTGTCATGGGAAAACATGTTTTTTTCAAAATGCATCAGTTAATAGTGCTGCTCCAGAAGACTTCTGCACTGAAATCCATTTCTCCAAAGAGCAAACAGATTTTTTTTAATTACATTTTGAAATCTGGCATGGGGCTAGCCATTTTGTCAATTTCCCAGCTGCCCCGGTCATGTGACTTGTGCCAGCAATTTAGGAGGGAACTGCTTTCTGGCAGGCTGTTGTTTTTCCTTTGCAATGTAACCAAATAGTACGCAGTGGGACATGGGTTTTACTATTGAGTGCTGTTCTTAGATCTACCAGGCAGCTGTTATCTTGTGTTAGGGAGCTGTTAGCTTCCCATTGTTCTGTTGTTAGGCTGCTGGGTGGGGGAAAGGGAAGGGATGATATCACCCCAACTTGCACTACAGCAGTAAAGAGTGACTGAAGTTTATCAGAGCGCAAGTCACATGACTTGGGGCAGCTGGGAAATTGAAAAATGACTAGTTCCATGTCAGATTTCAAAACTGAATATAAAAAAATCTGTTTGCTCTTTTGAGAAATGGATTTCAGTGCAGAATTCTGCTGGAGCAGCACTATTAACTGATGCATTTTGGGGAAAAAAAACTTCCCATGACAGTATCACTTTAATGAACACAAACCTGTTTCACTGATTTCAATTTTCACAGTTTATTAATCTGAGAGGCTGGCATAGAGCCTACATCACTACAGCATTTATTTATGTATTCATTTATTTATTAATTCATGGTTTAAATGCACTGCATAAGTGCTCAATGTATTACCTTACACAGGCGGCCTGCAACTCCACCTGGGTTTCCTTCTATCGGTTCAATATAAAAAAAAACTATAGCTCTGAAAAGAATGCTTGCACACCTTGGCTCAGCAATTCACAATGGACAGTTATCCGATTGACTTCGAAAACATATGAAAGCTAATCTGGAAAGCTAATGACACTATTTTCTTTGAAGATCTCAAACAATTTGGAAAGAATTAAAATGTCATTGAAGGCAAATATATGTCAACTTCAATTGAACTTCCGAGCAGAGCAGCTGTGTCACCAAATGCCAGCTCATTAGCATCACGAAATCTCATTGAAAGAGATCAGATGCATTAGAAATGTGAATGGGAGGTTTGGAAGTAACCTTTGTACTCGGCAAAGAAGATAAAAATGTTTATTTTGCTGGTTGCTAAGAGACAAAGGAAGCCGGCTGATGGTGGGCAGAGAGTGCAAGCCGCAGGGACAGGCGAATAATGGCACTACAACTGAATGGCAAGGACGTGCAAAAGATGCAGCATAATTCAAAAAGAAATATGACTTGTTTATAAATAGGCTTTGCACTGACTTTATTTTCTTATATATTTTTACTAAAGCATAGGCAACACATGGCATGGAACATAGCAGAGAACACTATACAGTTAATAAAAAGTGTGCAAACTTTGCATAAAATCTAGAATCCCATCAGCAACCAATCAGCAGGAATGATTTACTGGTCAACTGTGTGAAACCAATCTTCTGATGCACAACCACCTGGTGCAAACCTTGATCCTACTATTAAAATCCAATATTTATTCCTTATAAAAGTGATAATATTAACCAATTCCAGTCTGGAAATTTATTAAACATTCACCACTTGTTGTGCCACATTTGGGCAGCATCTATGATGGCAGCATTGGAGGCAATTAAAAGAAGTAGCACCAATATCCTGTAAACAATGCATCCAATTTATCAGGTTTTTGCACGGGTTTAACACTAAGAACACCTCCCCTGAAGGTTTTTAAAGTAGTATTGACCTGTTCCTAGGAATCATTTGCCCAAACGTTGATGGATAAAGATTCATAAATGTATCCCTAAGTGTTCAGACAAACAAATCTTAAGGTGGCCAGATAAAGCTGCCGATATAGACAGCTTATCTGCCTGTGTATGGGGCTTCCGACGGTCTCCCCGATCGACATCTGGCCATGATATTTATCAGGAAGGTTTGATTTTCTCCCAGCCAACCTGTCTGAACCCATTGCCCTCATCGTGATTCGATCATTCGGCCATAGGGCCAAACGTTAGGACTGCCCCCCTGCCGTTAGTACACAATAGCAAACAAGGAGAACACACCTGTTCTCAAGCAATAATTAAATTTAATCCAAACAAATTACAAATAATATCTAAGAAAAAACAAAACCATTCACCAAAAAATACAAAAATAAAAAAAGGAAAAAAAAAGGGAAAAAAAGAGACAATCGCCCAACGCGTTTCGACCATAAGGGTCTTCCTCAGGGGAAAACAAGAACAAAAAATAAATAAAAGTGTCATATTGGGGAAAGATCTGCTCGTTTGCTGATATCAGCGTAAACCCATCTAAAGTCATGTGACTTTGTAGTGTTGAAAAACTGAACATTACATTTTTTTTCTTTGCAATAGATTCCATTTTCTATTTTATTCTCAAATAATTGATTCAGTTTGGGCTTTAGACACTGATCCATGTTATATGAGGTCAAACCCAACTTTGCTCCAACCATGCGTCTATTCAAGGTTCAGGCGAATAACTAGTAATAAGTATATAATTACCACCAGAGAGAAATATTAGAGATTTCTGTTGTCCCATCTGAAGAGGAATTTTTAAAGGGGTTGTTCACCTTTTAGTTAACTTTTAGTATAATGTAGAGAGTGACATTCTGAGACAATTTGTAAATGGTTTTAATTTTTTATTGTTTGTGGTTTTATAGTTATTTAGATTTTTATTCAGCAGCTCTCTAGTTTGCAGTGTCAGCAATTTGGTTTCTAGGGAACAAATTACCCTAGCAACCCTGCATTGATTTGAATAAGAGACTGGAATATGAATAGGAGAGGGACTGAATAGAATGATAAGTAATAAAAAGTGTCAATAACAATACATTTGTAGCCTTACATGGCATTTGTTTTTAGATGGTGTCAGTGACCCCCATTTGAAAGCTGCAAAGAAACAGAATAACATTGCAAATCATTAAAAAACTATGAAAAATAAATAATGAAGACCAATTGAAAAGTTTCTTAGAATTGGCCCTCCTACAATATACTAAAAGTTAATTTGAAGGTGAACCACCCCTTTAATTAAAGTCTGGGCACCTTACATGCATGCTTTGCTACATATGGGTGCGTTCCCTTCAACTCAGCAGTATCTAAGTGTGCACACTTTGATGCATTTGTGCATACAACCAGCACATGTTCACAGTGTGCAGTTAGGTGGCAAGGTCCTCGGTACAATGTGAGGTGTCTGGTGTTGACTTTGGCTTAACTTTGACTCTTCTGCTGATTCCCTGGTTGACCTTGGTTTAAGTAACCTAAGCTCCAGTTTGCTGCCTACACCAAAACTCTGCCTCTTCTTGCTAAAATGTTGGCTCCTGATGCCCAACCTTCTGCAGGATTACATATTAGCCTCTCTGTTACTCCCTACAGACTCCCTGAGACTAGCTGCTGAATTTAATAGATGTGTGTGTTTACCTGTCTTATTGTCAACTCTATGCAAATTGCAGCATTTACAGATGTGATAAATGCATAATGCATGTGAATAACATCATGCAAGAATACATTCCTTTGAGATTTCACATGGAAATATGCCTTGGTTTCAATGATCAAACTCAATTATAAGAATTGTTGGACCAATATCCTAACGTAGGAGATAAAGTGAAGCAGTGCAGGTACCAATAACAACCAATCAACTCTTTGAATTCCTTTTCTAATATACTGACTGGTTATTATGGGTTCTTAT
>CM044435.1:36534180-36562540 GCA_024363595.1 Xenopus borealis | reverse complement strand
GATAACAGCTGCCTGGTAGATCTAAGAACAGCACTGAGTAGTAAAAACCCATGTCCCACTGCATTCCAATCAGTTACATTGAGAAGGAAAAACAACAGCCTGCCAAAAAGCAGTTCCCTCCTAAAGTGCTGGCACAAGTCACATGACCGGGGCAGCTGGGAAATTGACAAAATGTCTAGCCCCATGTCAGATTTCAAAACTGAATATAAAAAACAAAATCTATTTTTACATTTCTGTGCATGTGAATTTTATCTTTCTCTGCTCTGCAGTAGACACATGCCATAGGGGATTGGGACAAGTGGTATATTAAAGGGAAATGCTAATAAAGGTCAAACAAACAGTACATTACTCTGATAGCCTCTGTTTGTAAGTATGAGTTGTATGTAGGATATATGTAACTAAAGGACTCCTTGTATAATAAAGTGCTTGGGTTTATAGCAAAATTAATAGTTGTTTACATGCTCAGATTATATATTCACAGAACTTTTTTATCAGAAATTCTGGTGGCCCCTTTTCTGGGCTACTCAAATTTTGTACTTGGAAATTGCAAGTTTGTTGTGAATGGGCAGATGTCGTGTATTAGCAATAACCCATTAAGTAGACAAATATGTTGTTTGGAAATTCATACTATAGCCTTCCCTCCCACACAGGGAGGCCTCCCTACGCAGAGAGTCTGCTTCATGTTCTTTTGCATCCTATGGGATGTAAACATCTAGAGACATCCAAAAAAGTAATATGAATAAACAGTGAGCTGCCTCTGTTCCCAGGATGATATCTGCATTGTTGCAGAGGTATTTTATAGAGATTTATATACAGAACTAAAACTTATCTGAAGTTTGGAAACAATTTATAATTGGGAGCATTTGCTATTTCTCAATCAATGCAAGATGGTCTGTTAATTAGTGTTTAGATCTGTGACAGATTGCAGCTTTTCTTAACTCTCTGGGGTACTGTACTCTTGGTGTGGAAAAGTACTAATTTATGTTCATTTTTATAATATTGGTATTGTAGGATGGTGCCAAGAAATACTGCAATAAATATAATATATGCAAGCATAAAGCAAATAAAACTAGAAAAACAAATCTATGAACACATTTAGCCAGTATGCTTGGAAGTCACCACAAACATCTGATTCTGGTCTTAATAAGCAGCCAACCTCTTGCCGAACTACAATAAATGGAACTCCCCCAATAGCTGGGTTGGTATAATAATTCTGAGAGTTGCAGCACTTCACCTTCCAGTATCCCAGAAGATGCAGAGCAACATGTCACAGACATATAGATAAATTGATAGATAGACCTAGTATGATGCAGCCCTCATACATATTGCTAGTAATTAGTAATAGTTTCTAAGCCTATGATGTCTGTGTTATGGGCAGTGAGTTGAATTATTGATTGTGTAACCCCTGTGTAGAATTGCCTTATGCAATGTTTTTTGAATATTCTATAAATCTATGTATGGGTTCTATTAGGCACTTCTTTGTCTAACTTGGATAAATAACAGCTATTCAGATTTAATATTCACGATCCTGTTTATATTTCTTTTTCTTTCTTTCTTTCTTTCTTTCTTTCTTTCTTTCTTTCTTTATTGTTGACTTTAAAGGGGATGCAAGCACTGTTGTTCCTCAATGACCAGTGTTCAGAAATCACATAATATACTTTTTTCAAGCCTTAAACACACAAGTATCACTAAGTCCACTTTTCTCTCAGAAATGAAGGTTGGCCTGTCTAGTTTCAATAGCTGATAGGTGAGCTAGGTAAGAAAATATACCCATCTCTTTCTGTCCATGTACAACTTACTGTAATAATGAAATTATTTATCTTTCCTTGATCCTTCCATGCTCTAACTGTATTAAAAAATGTGGTACATTTAGACAAGGCAACCCAACAATACTTCCACTCACTTCCACATTTTTGTTATTGCTAGTGTTTGCTAGCTGATATACACCTCTGATGCCTTCCTCTAGCAGCCTCTAGCATGTCTTAGTGTATTGTTTTTACTTTGTTGAACATTGAAAGGAAGATGACATAAAACATTTCTAGTTTCTAGGTTGAAGTATATATTTTGGTGCAGTTATTTTATGAGAGGTGGTAAGGTGGTGATGTGACAGTGTTGATTTTTTTGCAGAAAAAATGTATGAACAATAATAGAAAAGAGCAAGGACCTCAATAATAAAAAGACTCCTGGCTCTGCAGATGCCATCTAGAGAATGTGAATCTAAGTGCTCTCTGGGTAACTAATTTTGAAAAGTGAAAGATGCCCATGAACTCTCTGGAGGAGTCTTTGCTGATGTGACAGTTGTGAATTTTGTTACTGATATTTTGTCTCACTGACAGGAAAAGAAGGGTTGGCTAGGTCAACAGGGACCATTATGTTTTGTTGAATAGAAAACAGGAATTCTTATTTTTGTGTGCAGTGGTATTATATGTGCTAAATGCCTTTAATAAAAAGCAATTTAAACACATAGTCTGTATGTATGTACGGACAGATTTCAGAAAGGGGTGATAATGAAGACAAATTTTCAGAATTTTCATTTCCATATTACTTAAATTTGTAAATGATTTACTCTTGTACGATATGTGGAACAATGAAATCTGTTAAACATGGGAAATCACATTTATCTCAATCACAAATTGAATTATTGGATTCCTGCCGTTGACCTCAGCCGCAGAGAACTTAGTATCATGGCCTTTCTTAAAACAAAGTTGCAATTAAAAGTTTTTTTCTTTGACCTTAGAAATACAGAGACTGTCTGTTTACAGGATGTTGTGGGCATTGCCCTGGAGAAACTTCAAACAAACATCAGATACCTGACAAGTGAGATTACAGGCACAAGGAAAATGAAAAAGCTGATTTGGATGACAGAATGACATATTTCCTGATGGGGCAAATATTTGCAAGTACTAAGCATACACAAGAAATGGAATTCAAGCAAAAGAAACATAAACCATATTACCAGTGCTATTTTATTACAAATGAATTGTAAATGTTGAAAAAAATGGTTTGTCCAATGAAAGAAAGTGTAATTCTAAGTAACTCTCCAACATTAAGGGGCCGATTTACTAAATTCACGTGAAGGATTCGAAGTTCGATTGAATTCGATCGGATTCCGAATGTAGGATTTCTTCGTTTGGTCGAATATGTGAATTTTGGCATATTCGATCATCGAATATGGAATGGTCGAGTGATCGAATACATTCAAATAGAGTCGAATGGACGAATATTCGATTATTCGACCAGCGAAGGATTTTAATTTTTAAGTTTATTCGATTGCCTACTTCAGCAGATTGGACCTACCAAATTGCAATAGAAGCCTATGGGAGCACTCCTGATCGAATAGGATTTGTATGATCGAAGTGTTCAATCGTTCGAATCGTAGGAATCATTCGAACGATCGAATGATTTCTTCGTTCAGTCGAATGATTTATTCGACTGATCGAATAGATTTGTATTCGATCGTCGAATATCGAATAAAAGGTAGCCTAGAACTATTCGATTAACATCTGACGATCGAATGCTGATCGAATATCGAGTAGAAACTAATTCTTTTTGGGGAATAATAGTAAATTTGCCCCTAAGGGACAGATTTATTTAGGTTCGAATTTTTAAATTCGAGTTGGGAATAATCAAAATTTGAATTTGAGATTTAGCTTATCTTGACCCTGGAACAATTAGAATTTTACTATTCACCACCTAAAACCTGCAGAGTTCATGTAGAAGTCAGTGGCAGAGGTTCAATCACCCATTTGAAGATGTAAATAGTCTTCCTGACATTTGATTTTTTTCGGGGGAAAAAACTCGATTCGAGTTTAGTGGAATTTGAGTTTCCAGGTCGATTATATTTGTTTTATAAGTAGGAGTTTTTTTCGTAAATAACCTCCAATTTTTCTTCTGACTTACAAAATATCTAAACAGCACAATATCTGCCCTAGTGGCTTTCTGATTTTTTTACTTCAGTGTAGTATTTGCTATTCAAGTCATGGTTTGTTTATATTGGTGTCTCAGATAAGAACAGAAGTCTGACATAGCCCTAGTATTCAGGATTCTGACTAAATTTCTTTTCTGAATGCCATTTAATTTGTAGAGCAGCAATGTGGTATGGGTGGCTGGAATTGTGGGTTATCCTATTATTTTTGTTTATAATTATTTTAAATTTGTCGTGCATCAAAAAAATTCGTTGTGCGCCAAAAATTGTTCAATGGCAATCACACAGACATTGAGGGGCAGATTTACAAAATTCGTGTGAATGATTCAAAATTCGATCGAATTTTTTTAAAAATTTGAATTCGAATTTTCGAATAGTCGTTGTGGCCACTTCAGTCATCGAATTTAAAAAAAATCGATCGAATCGAATGATTCAAATAGATCGAATAAAAGTCTATTCGATCATTCGACTATTCGATGGTCGAATTATTTGCCCTTTAAATTTTTATACGAATCCCTAGTTCACCAGATTAAACCTACCGAATTGCTTATAACCCTATGGGAAACTCCCATAGGGTTTTTTCAGCTTTTTTAGATCGAAAAAAAAATGGTTTAAATAGTTTGATTAGAAAGATTTTATAGTTTCTTAATTAGAATTTCGTTAAAACCCTTCGAATTCGATATTCGAATTTGAAGGGTTAAAATTCGGTAAAAATTCGATGGTTGAATTCGAGGGTTTTTTAACCCTCGAACTCGACCCTTAGTAAATCTGCCCCTATTGTATTAGTGGTTTTTGTGGTTTTTAAACTTAATACATCTTGAAATTTAAAGCTTTTAAATAAAATAGGAAAACCACAAAAGTTTTGAGATTAGTGGGAACAAATATAATTTGACTGTTAGTACATGGGCCCCATGAGTGTGCTCAGCCAATAACTTGCTAGAAAACACAAAATTATGTATTTTAGAATGACAAATGATTGGCTTGTAATTGCACACAAAGGTTCAGGTCATTCATGAATGAAATTATTGAGGGAGAGGTCTAAGTATTTTGTCACCTGCCTTGATTTTTTTATTGCTTGGGTGTAAAAATTATCTGAATTGCCTTGTATTTCCCTAACAAGACTGACATATGTTGCATACAAGAGTAGTTATGCAGTATGCTGTAGCTGAATATATATATACATATATATATATACATCTATACTAGACTATGTGGTGCTAGCACTTCAAGGACAAGTAAAGCCCTGTCACTGAGGGGTTCTGAATGTTAGGCAGTTATTCCCCCCCCCCCCAAGTGAATAGAACTACTGTACTTGGTTTGTTCCTAGGGTTCCTGTTGGGAAAACTGCCCAAACTGAGGTAGATTTGATCACATTGTCTTTGATGGCATAGTCATATTATCTCACTTTTTCTTCCCCCTTTATCTGTTTAAGAGTCATACATGAACAGTAATGGATCTAAATCTGAGTCTAACCAAGTAAGTGTTGTGGAGCCATGACTGTCATTAAATAGGGCCTTTCTTGAACTTTATAAGATGGGAACTTGTTATTGGGGAAATGCAGGATGTATTGCGAGATATATAAAAAATATTATTTATTCCAATTATGGTGTACTACTGGGATTAAAAGAGGCATTTGGTAAAAACATGACACTTTGCATGATGCACTGCATTATGAAATGCTTTCAAATGTACAACCTTCCATTTATCAGACCAGTTTGCTGCCAGGTACCACATTTACTGTAAATGACCATCAAACATAGATATATACAAAACCTTATTATTGAGCATTATTTCATCAGTAAACCCAAAGACACTACTCTCTGTACTAATGTGAAGATCAGTAATGAGCAAATACATCTATTGACTGATGAAAGAAGCCCTAAGGCACTACAGCAACAGCGGTGGTCAAGCCACCAATATTGCCTGATTACCCACATTTCTTCTGCAGTCCTGATAACTCATTCTTTTACTCTTCTACTCCATTCTGACCTATTTTTGTTGTTCACTTGCCTTAAAACAATTGACCAAATCTTCACAGAATGCCTGTATCTACTTGCATAAACACTTGAACTCAATAAACAAACTCTATTTAGAATGTAGTCTAAGGAAGCACCCAATAAACATAACGTTGACTTCTGCACGTGGCTGATACTGCTTCCACCGCAGTAACTTTTCAGAACGTACAGCAATATGATAAATATGACTCTTCATATTGAAAAAATTATTGTTTCAAACTGGAAAAGAAGATTTAGACACTAATGAATGGGGATTGAGTTATTTTTAGAGACTTTAATCATTTATTTATCTTCGCATTAAAAATGTATTTGACAGATTGCAGCTAAAGACCTTTATTCTTATCACCATGGATATTTTGAAGATAAGATATACCATAGCTGGTGTACAATTAACTCTTGACACACACACACACAATAATTGAAATTAGTATACAAAATCTTGTTCTGCTGCCCTCCACTGATTATGAAAGAAGTTATTATTTTTATAATTTATCAATTGCTGACATATTCCATAAAAGATTATACATCATGCACATTGATTCCTGACCTGGTGGAGCATACAATCTAAGGTCCCTATCACATATACACATACATTTTATCAGCATGGAGAGAATATACAAACTCAAAAAAAAGGGTGCAATCAACCATTGTTTTGCTTTGTGCAAATAGCCCAAACCTTCAGTGGCGGTCAGGTGCTTAGGCATCCTCCCTTCCACCCTCAGCTTGATATAGTCATTTGAACATGAAAGTTAATGAACGAAATGAGGTGCATGCCTATAGGCTGGGCTGTGTCTTCAGACTCTCCTCTCTACACACAGTTCTATATTTTCAATACAGAGTTCCACACAGAGAGAAACAACCACGGGCTGGGGGGGGGGGGGCAAGTGCTGTTAAATGAGCATTAAGGGGCACTCCTTAGAGCTTCTGCAATTGTGCCCCCTGGGGTAAATACTGTCTGGCACTCTGACAAAGAATATGGGTGAGATAACCATAATTTAGTTTTTTTACATATCCAGATAAATCTTTTTTTTCTGCCCTACCTCTTTTAATCTGAATTTGTGCATAGCTTCTACCTAAGACAAAAAAAAACTAATGCAATAATATTAAACTGCAATATGAACCAGACCACTTCTCCAAGCTAAATCTCAAAGTATAGAAGGTCTCAAACCTTGTTTATAGTACAAACAGAATAATACAAGAGAAATATGAGTAGTAATGGCTTATGCTGTGAACACTAGCCCCATTCATGTTGAAAAAATAAAAACTACAATGTTGTATGACCAGATGTTTTAATGAAAAACTGAGATGGATGCTGGAAGAATAATTAGTAAGATGTTGTCATTGCAATATAAGTCTCACAATACCCAGGCAACTGTAGAGGCTGGAGTAGCATTTGGGAAGGCCAATCAACAGGCAGCTTTTTGAAGATCTCAAGGTAATAGTGCCTGGGATGAATGGGAAGGATAGATTGTTTCCCTGCTTACATTAAGATGTCTACTCTTTTAAATAAGACGTGTTCAAATCAATTTGCTTGTTTGTATCGTTTACTCTATTGACCAGCAAAGCCACTGCTACATCTGTAGATATATTATCTCCACAGAAATAAATAGCCTAAAGGTGGCCATACACAGGCAGTTAAATCTGCCAATATCGGTCCTTTAGACCAATTTGGCATCTTATCTGCCCATGTATGGGGGCTTCCGACGGGACTTCACAATCAATATCTGGACAAGGTATAGATGGGGAAGGTTTCATTTTTCTGACAACCGACCCATCAGAGTCCATTGCTCCTTGTTGTAGTCCAATCTTTTGGCACTCAGGCAGAATGTTCAGATTACCCCAATATAGCCAGGGTATATGGGGAAAGATCTCTCAATTTTCAAGATGAAACAATCAATTATGATATCATGTTTCACTTGGCTATCTCTCATGCTAAGTAGGAACTTCATACTTTTCAGTTGATATGTGCTTAGGGTTTGTACATAACTTGGTGTATTACAGGCAACAGAGATTGTAGGGGTCAATTACGACTGCAATAGCAGTGGGAACAGTGCAATTTTGGACACAAAACTCCATGTTTTTCCCACAATGCAGATTTTCCCCCCAATTCCTTTGTAATTGTGGCTGTGTGTGGATTTGGATCCACCTCAACTGTGTCCAAAGCACAACACTTAGTTGTCAAGAAGCTGTCATAGTTGTCAAATGGGCTATGGACTACATCATTTTCAGCATGTGGTGTTAAAACATCATAAGCATGTGAGTCTGTTGCATCTAATAAAGCAGCCAACTATGGGAACCCTGGAATTACTTCCACATTCATGGTGGAGGTAGCTGAAGGGTTCCCTAGCCAACTGACGGGCACATTATGCAGATATGCAGAAGAACAAGGAGTATATTAAGTCTCCAGTAACTTTAATGAATGACATTGATACAACATTTTGGTCTGTATTTGCAAAATCACAGCTACATTCATAAAGTAGATTAAGAAAACTTATTACACTACCCTCGCAGCATGTTAAGGGAGCCATCAATGTATAGTTTTATGCAAGATCCCAGCCTTGGGATTTAAGTATTTATATATTATCTCCATAAGTGGTGGAGTTACCAAACAGAGAACCACCTCATACAGATCCTACATCATGAGTTTTCTTCTGTAAAGGGAGCTACACAAAGGCTGAAATTGGAATATCTGATGATCTTGCTGCAGGTGAACTGGCCGAATATTCATACAGACTGATCATACATGTGGATGGCTAAATTGCACTAATCTGACTGGACCACTTGCCAAGGTGTTGAATAATGGGGAGTCCGAGTAAGTGCATGTTATGCATACCAGAACCTAAGACCAGAATTATTTGCTGAATCAGAAATCTCCACGGTAGGCCCTGTTTTCCATTTTGCCATAATAACTGGCTAACTACTGTAGATAGGCTGTGCAAAATAAAAATTGTAATCTGTAAAGGCTGAGTGAACGGATGTCCAATATAATAGCCAGAACACCAATTCCTGCTTTATAATCTATTTAAAGGGGTGCTTCACCTTCAAGTTAACTTTTAGTATATTGTAGAAGGGACAATTCTAAGAAACTTTTCAATTGGTCTTCATTATTTTTTTTTCATAGTTTTTTAATGATTTGCAATTTTCTTCTGTTTCTTTGCAGCTTTCAAATGGGGGTCACTGACACCATCTAAAAACAAATGCTTTGTAAGGCTACAATGTATTGTTATTGCCACTTTTTATTACTTATCATTCTATTCAGTCCCTCTCCTATTCATATTATAGTCTCTTAATCAAATCAATGCAGGGTTGCTAGGGTAATTTGTACCCTAGAAACCAAATTGCTGACGCTGCAAACTAGAGAGCTGCTGCATAAAAAGCTAAATAACTCACAAACCACAAACAATAAAAAATGAAAACCAATTGCAAATTGTCTCAGAATATCACTCTCTACATTATACTAAAAATTAACTCAAAGGTGAACAACCCCTTTAACTTTTAGTTAGTCAGCGACTTGAAGGGGGGTCGCATGGGACATACAGTAACTGTTTATTGAGTTTGCTTTTGATCCTCAGCATGCCTCAGTTAGGACACAGTTATGATTCATATGGCCCCCCTCAAGAGTCACTGATTGAAGTAGATGGGGGCAGACATAATACAAGAACAAGCACAAGTACTATGAAGCTATGAACATCTTATCCACTGTGTTGGATTTAATCAAGCTAAGACCTATCAAAATCAATCACTGCATGTGTGTATAACAGTTATGACATTACCCGAAGATTATATTTAAAAAAAAAATAAACATCATATGACACAATTGGATTTCCTAGGTCTTTGCGTCTGAAAGTGCAGCCTTTATGCAGAAGTTGTGATTCACAGACAAAGGGCCTCTCCAAATAGCTTTAGGAAGTTGCTTAGTTTGAGGACTTTTAGTGGGGAAGGGTAAACCGTCTAAGAACTGCTCCTGGTAGTATTGCTACTGCTACAATATTGATCATTTCCTGCTATTTTCCTGCATAAGAATGAACATTAATTCTGTCAGACTGTCAGGAAGTGATTTCGGTGTAGATAAAGATTTATAAGGTTGATGAGGCGAACACAACAGTTTCCAAAGCTGCACATAATAATGTCACTGGTCATATCCAGCCTTGTGATTTATTTTCATAGTATTGTGCAAGGGGATGGTACAGCAAATGATTCATTGTGCCTCTGTGAGAGCCGAGGAAGAGCTGTTCTTTCAGGCATGGTGCTGAACCCAGTCATTGGTAGGATTGCATGCTTGCTTGACCTGCAGTCTTCTCATCACTACCCAGAGTCGTATTATTATTATTTGATAAATAAGGGAAAAGGGTGTAATCTCACTGAAAGAAGCAATACTATCATCCACATTTTCCTTGGCCTAGTCTGTTTATATCGAAGCCACAGTGACAGCCATGGTATGGAAAAAGAACTAAGCAGAAATCGACCTACCGTGTGCTTTTCTGAAGGGCTGCAGCTTTCATGTAGTGCTTGGGTTCTGCTTTTCCTCTTTCCGTATTTTATATTTTCCGGGCTTTCTCCCTTTTGTTTTTTGTCACTGTATTTCACTGTCTCTCTCTCTCTACCATTTTGCAGCTCTCCCACTCCTGCTCTGCAATAAGAAAAAATGCTTCTAAAAATAGCAGCCTCACGCCTGGGAGCAAATCTAGCACATCCTATATACATGGGGTGAATTTCCAGCTGGCTCTCCTCTCAGTGTTGTGCTGTCTATTTCTATAGTCCCTTACAGATTCCAACCTGAGACAATCCTTATCCTTTGCTAGGCAAGGTAAGAGATACAATAACGACTGTACAGCTGCAAGACATCGTTTGCAAGGATATTAGAAAGTTAAGCAGAATCATTTGAACTGTAGTTCGTGTCACCAGATTAAACAGATTGGACACACACACTTGTATCTATATATACAGACATACCTGTATATCATGCTACAATTACATGAGGCTGAGCACCACATGCTCAGTTCATTGCTGGTTAGTTCTGAGTTTCTTTGTTCATGGCAATTACTAAACCTAATGGTAGTGTCGGATCATTTCTTTCTATGTTGAAATAAAAACATAAAATGCTCTCATTCAAAAGGGGTCATTTGCTTTTCCTGGGTGCTTACTCCCTTACTGCTCATTAACTTGCACCCTGGGAAATGATGCACTCTGCCCTTCATGCTGGAATCTGGCCCTAGCTGCAGAGCACAGATGGAGGTGCAGGCCAGCCCTGTTCTCAGAGCCTGCCATAATTGCATTGGGGTAATTTACATCTGCAAGTGCAGGGAGCAAATTGCAATTTTGAATGCAATTAACATGCATTTTCACCAAATTAATGCAATTGTACTTTACTTAACCATGAATTAAACACAATTACTATGAACATTTCCAGGTCCTGTTGGCATCATTTCTGGTGTTCCACATGAGCAACATGTACACCTGGTTGTTTAGATGCAAGTGAACTGTTCTTGATGCACAGTGCTGAGGGACCCTGGAACTAGACTATATCCATATGCCCCATTCCTGATGTTACATAGTTACATAGTTACATAGTTAAATTGGTTTGAAAAAAGACAGAGTCCATCAAGTTCAACCCCTCCAAATTAAAAACCCAGCATACATACACACACACACACATCTCCACTCTTTCACACAAACCATATATGCCCATAGCTATACTAACTGTGGGGTTTAATATCACAATAGCCTTTGATATTATAACTGTCCAAAAAATCATCCAAACCCCTCTTAAAAGCATCAACTAGGTAGTTCCAAGGTTCCTCTGTGTCGATAGGTGCAACTGAAATGAAAAGGTACGAAGGGCACTTATACAGAAGTCAGTGGAGTTTGCATACAACTGACTGCAGGAACATTTGTGCATATATATATATATATATATAAATGATCCTTAGGCTACAGATTGACCAAGTGATTTTTTGTTTATCTGAATCTCAGATTGGATGAAGAACTGGCCTCTTTACGTTGGGATGAAGAGAAGATTTAAACCAATATGGATATATATCTAGAGGCCCTTTTTATCAAAATTTTAAGGTGAAAAAACACGATAACTCGCCAAATTTGAATGTGTGCTTATTGAAGAAAAAAACTTGAATATTGAAAACTCGATCAACTAAAAAGGTGAACCCTCCACAAATTTGAAAAAAATCACTTATAATTGCCTAGTATAACTCACATTGACTTCTACATAAACTCTGCACATTTTAGATGCCATTTTTTTACATTCAAATATTTTAACATTTCTGTTTTTGCACGATAACTTTTTTCGAGTAATTTGAGTTTGAGATTTTTTTTCGTTGAAAAACCTTGAATCATGTTAAAATGTTGATAAATCATGGATGATGAATAAGTTACCACTGTATGGTCTTTGCATGGCTTACTGCCATGTGTAGGCTTCCTTCAAAACTGTAAAAATATTGAGGTAAGTGAATTTGAAAAGATGTTGTTTTTAAACTGATATCTGTGCAACATTTAATTGATATTTATGTGCTTTAATTAAATGCTACAAGGGCTGATAATGTGCAGTGCAGATGGGCAGAACTAGAACAAAATGTAAGGCTTTGGGTAATAATCATATGAAACCAAAAATAGAGTCAAGAGTAAACAGAGTAGGCATGATTCGTTTTCTTTGTCCTTTCACAGGTCAATGTTTACCTTTCTGTTTGTAATGTTAATTTACAGTGCGCAACTATATAAAATGTTCCTTAAGAGCATATATCATTTAATCTTTGATGTTCATGCATTTATCTTCTCTAAATGGGTCCTAGGCTTCTCATAGCCATTGAGCTGCTATTATGGAAGCTGCTTTTGTGCTGCCAGATCAGATTACAAGCTATTAAACTGGATAGGTCACAGAGACCATGCAACCACCGGGTTTTAAAGGTCTATAAGCTGCTGTTTACACCTGTTATTAGTGGGAAGTTTATTCACTCTGATAACAGATGTTGCTGAGTTTCCAAGAAGTAATGTAAAAAAAACTGCTCATGAAATCAAGTGAAGCAGAATCTCTAAAGAGCAACCAAACAAGGCTGATGTTACTTAGCGATTCTTATGAAGCACCATCATCATTTACTGTGTGGTTGAAGACTGCTATATTCTTGATTTGGTGCAAATTTTATTTCCCCACAAAATGGAATGCTAGGTACGGGCTCCTGAGTATTCAGCAAATGGCACACTGTACAGCTGGTTTCTCTGGTTCCTCTGCAAGGAGTGTAGTCTTTATTTTGTATCCATCAAGAATGTGTTTATCAATGCTGTACAGAAGTATTCTGTGTGAGGGCTACAATACACTATTACACTTGGATAGATATGAGGCATCCTATCTTCTCTGCTTCTAATCTATTCATAACTACAGGATTTAAAAAAATAAATAAATAAATAAATAAAATAAATATATATATATATATATATATTTGTATAAACAGACAGTTTAACTGTAAATGGGGAACCTTTAACGTTATTCCAGTCATTCCTTTTCCCTTAAACAACCATCTTTTTATATCCAGGGGACTAGTGGAGGGCTCAATGCAAATCCTCAGTTTAATGGAACTCATAAAGTTCTAACATATGTCACTGTTTCCCTTTCCTTCAGCAATGTGTCAGAATGAGTAATCCCAGGCATCTGGTCACTCTTTGTGTTATATAATGCACATGGGTGCATAATTCTGTGCAGTATTCCATCATTTCCTCCTTGCACAAAGATTATACACATCAATGGTTTAACATAAACTGCAAATAGAGAAATGTAGGTGGTGGGGAGTATTTAAAACATAACTAACCTAGCTGTATTAAGGGTAGAACTGTATTTAGCACATAAATATATTATATAGTGAACTCAAATAGTATTGCTTGACGATGAGTTACCCAAATGGCAAAACTCCCTCCCACTGCATCATATTATCAGGGGTTTAAAATGTTGGGATGGAAGACTGTCCAGGTTGGGGTTGTTTTCTCTGGAAAAAAGGCGCTTGCGAGGGGACATGATTACACTTTACAAATATATTCGGGGACATTATAGACAAATATCAGGGGACCTTTTTACCCATAAAGAGGATCACCGCACCAGAGGCCACCCCTTCAGACTAGAAGAAAAGGACTTTCATTTGAAGCAGCGTAGGTGGTTCTTCACAGTCAGGACGGTGAGGTTGTGGAATGCACTGCCGGGTGATGTTGTGATGGCTCATTCTGTTGATGCTTTTAAGAGGGGTTTGGATGATTTTTTGGACAGACATAATATCCAAAGGCTATTGTGATACTAAACCCTACAGTTAGTATAGCTATGGGCATATATGGTTTGTGTGAAAGAGTGGAGATGTGTGTGTGTGTGTGTGTGTGTATGCTGGGTTTTTAATTTGGAGGGGTTGAACTTGATGGACTCTGTCTTTTTTCAACCCAATTTAACTATGTAACTATGTAACATCAGGAATGGGGCATATGGATATAGTCTAGTAAAATGGGTAGAACTACACTGGTTCTCTTTAATGGATTCCATCTCACAATTTCAGTTGATTATCAGATCTCTACCCAGACATATTTGTTAGAGAAAGTCCTTGAAGACCAAAAGCCATCCAATCACAAATCAGGTGAACCACTCCCACATAGCTATAAAAGCACTAGTGTACAACAAGGACATAGTATAAAAATCTGCACAAAATATTTCCCAGCACTGCACCAGTCTGTGCCTTCTCTGTGTTCACCATGTTCTTGGTTCAGGCAAATGTCTCTGTATGCATTAAAAATACTATGGGGACGATTCACAAAAAGTAAAAAAGTGAGTGTTATTTATAGCATGCCTTAAAAATGACATTGCTTCTTATATTTTTAGAATTAGCAATCAATTCACTAAAAGTTCCCTTGTCTGACTTAAGAAGCAATTCTTTTTTGTTCATTTTTAGTGAATTGTCTGTGGTATTTTATAGCATGCATTATTTTGTGCGTTATTTTAAAGGGGAATTCAACCCCTACCGTGCTTACCCCCACCCCCCCATAGGCTCCCCTCCCTCTTCCCCCCCAGCCTACCTCTCCCCAGGGCAAATGCCCCTAAGTCGCTACTTACCCCTCAGTGCAGGTCCCCTCCAGCCAGGTTCCCGGGCACCATCTTCTACAGCAATGTCTTCTTCCTTCTTCTGTCAGCGATTGGCGGCGCATGCGCTGGAGGGGACCTGCACGGAGGGGTAAGTAGTGACTTAGGGGTATTTGTCCCGGGGGAGAGGTAAGCTGGGGGGAAACAGGGGAGGGGGTTCTATGGGGGGGGTTGGATTGCCAGGTGTTTAGCGTGGGAGGGGTTGAATTCTCCGTTAAGCCATTTGATATTGTCACCCATTAACAGTGCAATATATAGCACCTAATACATTATGGGAAGGCACTGACAGAGTAGAACTCATTTTGCAGTATTCTTTTCCTGCGAAACTTGATATAATTCCAAAACACAGAACGTAGTGCATTCTGGACCTACCCAAGGCACTGTGAAAATGTGTTAGTGGCTGTAGGTAAGACTCTTGCTCCTCTTAAAGGCCTTTAATTGCTGCCTTAGAGATCCTCAATACATTTTCCTCTATTAATCCATCTGATGTTGTTTAGTAATGCCTACTCCTGGGAGGTGTTAAATTTCACAGTAATTGCCGCACTATTTTATGCTTTCATCACTTAGCAGATGTTTGTGAATTATGCGTTAGGATTAATTCTATTCTATATGTATCGCAATGCCAATAGAGATATGTCTGAGAAAATACTTTCATGAATAATTCCTGAAATAACGTTCCATACATAATGTACAAAACTGTGCGTTAAGAAATAACTAACTTTTGTGAATAGTCCCCCTGTATGTCCTATAGCATTAAACACCTGAACAGCTTTATATCTGACCTTCTGGTATCTTATTACGGTATAATATCAGCAACCAAACATTCCTCAATAATGTCACCATGGGGCATATTTATTATTAGTCAAATAAGGAAATTCGCCTCAACATCAACAAGTACAAGTTTTGGCATTTGCATTTTTTTTTTAAATAAGCCAATTCTTTAAGTGCCTCAATGTGTTTTTTTCATTCAAACTACCATTATAAACATACAGCAGGCAAGTTAGCATCACATGATCAATGTAATTTTTTATGAGGTTAATTTGCTAATGTATATTCTCATTACAGTTGTACAGTAGATATTAATACCAGCAACAATTGCTGCATATTATGTCAATGGCAGATGTTCTTTTAACTATTTGAAGATTTTTCTTGCCATCGTGATCTGCTCTGGTATGATCGGCTGTCAAATTGAGAAAGTCATACGAATCGAGCATGTAATAAAAAAAGTAATTTGATTTGATTATTTTGTATCAACTTTTTCCTGCACTGGCTTTTTCGATTTGATTTTTTGATAAATTAGATACATTCGTGGATAAAGGTTAGGTCAACATTGTTTTAATTAAAAAAAATGGCAAACAATTTGAGTCTTAGTTAATACCCTCTGTTGTGTTTGGTAGCCGTTGTTGTGTTTGGTAGTCGAGGATGAGGAGAGTATAACAATGCTTTATTAGCAGGTTCATGCAGCTATTACATAACAGCAGTGAGTCTTACTTTCACTTTCAAGCTTTACAGAAAGTCCTGTGTATGCACAGTGCCACCTGCAGGCCATTTGTATAAACACTACACCCTCCTAATATTTTTCTATTTCTGTAGATATTTCATGAGCCAAGAGTCGCCCTGACTTAGAGGCCTATTTACTAACATTCAAGTTTTTTTTTTTTTTCACAAAATTTTTTAAAATATTTCTAAAACTCTCAAAATTCAGGGTTTATAAAGTGTAAAAACAATGAAAAACAGTATTGCAAAACTTCGGCAAGTAAAAGTCGACGTCCTATAAACGTCAGTGGGAAAAGACTGATCCTGTTGGACCTTTTGTCAGCCATTTGGACTTTTAGAGGTTTTCTAATTCTTTTTGCTAGTAAATCTCTAAAAAACTAATTTTTTTTTAGATTATCATAATTATATTCAGATCTTTTTCAGCATTTTTAAAGTTTGTGCTTTTTATATTCGTTTAATAAAATACATGGCTTAAAGAAAATTAGTTCAATTGTGGTTTATAGAACCGCTAAAATGAGAATGTTGATAAATGATCCCTTAAGGTGGTAACAAAGGGACCTTAGTTTGAGGTAGGTCCTGCAACTGGGGATTAAACTGAAAATGTTTGCCAAACACTAGGGACAGACAGGGAGATTCGGGGAGATTTTGTCGCCTGCTAAAAAACGCCAGGCGACAGAATCTCCCCGAATCTCTCTGTCTGCCCCCAGCCTAATACTTCAAGACCTCTTATCTGGAAACCCCCAGGTCCCACCCATTCCACATACCCTATAACCATACCAAGTATTGTCTGTGGTACTGTATATCTCTCTATCGGAAAACAGTCAATTGGTCAGTGAAGTAGAAACAAACTGTTGGTTGGGCCAGCCTCTATACTATCTTCATAGCATTTATCTTTATTAAGTTTACTAAATCAACTCCCTGGAGGAAAAGAAAACAAAGAAATCCATAAATATTTACCTTGGAGTCATGGCGGCCCATCTCTAAATCAAATGTTCAGCAGCCGGCAGCTGGCGACTCCTTAATAAAAATGGTAATCTTTGCAGATTGATTCTGTAACATCGGGGCGACAGTGACCTGTCGAGTGACCTGATGTCAGAGAAGTAAATATTAATAACAGAGTAAAATAGAAATTGTATCTGGAAACATACGGCTTTCAACATTTTTCCTGGCTCTTATCCTGCTATATGTTATATTTTGGGTTTCTAAATACTGCATCTCGCCAAGCATCACCCTGTCTCTTTTTTAATGAAATCAGCGTCTCTGAACTAGAAGAAAAAAATCAATGAACATTAGTTGTCTTGCTTTTAATTGTTTAATATTGCCATGACACTAAAGCATTCTTGACATCCCAATGAAATGGCAGTATAACAGATGCACTTAAGACCTTTGCATCAATGGAAATGCCAATCTCCTTAAACAAAATCCAAAAACACTTGCTTATTTGTCCTTGCTGCACTTCAGTATAAACTGGGGAATTACAGGCCATAGCTTCCTTTATTTCAATCCATTCATTACATGTACAAGTATTTAGACAGTTTGACCATAATTTATTCATGACATGAAGTCTTATCATTCTGAGAAATATGTACGGTGCCAGTTTATTTGGGCATGCAATCCCTTTCCTCATCAGCAAATGTTAAATTTGTGTGACAGTGCCTAATGCTATTGAATCTGTAATGTTCATACTTAATAAACCCTGTCAGTCATGGGACCTGTCAGTCATGGGCTGCTGTGCACCATGGGAATGTTGTTCATTCCTGGTATGATGTTGTTTATCTTAAGCTTAAGTCTTCAAACTTTTTTATTCAAAGAATTGGTATATTTTCACATGTAAGAGTATATTCTAAAAATTTGCATTGTCAAAGGAAAATATTATCTTTTTTGTTTTTACAGGAGCTAAAACCTATGCAAAAAAACATCTAAAGCAAAGTGTTTGTTTTATGACAGGCAGTATAAGAAGTACGATACAAATGGAACTTATGTATAACTTGTGCAAGTACATATAATAAAAATTCTCATCTATTTCAAGCACTAATTTTTCTTGCATGTGTACCTTGTGTACTTCCCAAGCCTTGTTGCAAAGCAAATAGTCACATTAGCTTTTGTCTGTGGTGCAGCATGGTTGCTCATTGGGTAGCACGTCTGCCTTACAGCTCTGGGGTCCTGAGCCCAAACCCAAACAAGGTTTGTATGTTCTTCCTGTGTCTTTGTGGGTTTCCTCCCACACTCAAAAATCAACAGGCAGGTTAATTGGCTTCTGACTAAATTGACCTTAGTGATAAGGAGCTTAGATTGTAAACACCTGAGACTGGTGTGAATGATGTATGATCTCTGTAAAGCACTGTGGAAATTTGTGGGGGCTATGTAAATAACAGAAAATAAATATTCAGCAGCAGTCGAATACTTAAGCCTAGGACATTGCAGAGAAAGTCTTTGAAAATCTATGATACAAAAAGTAAAATGTTCGATTTTGAAAGTAGATATTGCAAAATTCAAGAGGCTAGATGCAATGCGAATTGGCCCTACTAGTGGTACTTCTGTCCTCTTGTTGTTTTCTAACATATTGAGACTCCTGTGTAAGATTGTCTTGAAATCAAATATCCGCAGGATAAATATATAAGGCTGGTGGTGGCACACAGTAAGTTTCGGGGGAGATAAGTCGTCCAGTGACAAATCTCTTCTTCTTCAGGCGACTTATCTCTCTGCAATGCATTCCCTCCAGCAAGAGTGTAAATCGTTAGCAGGATGGCATACGTAGTGCTTCATTTTCTAAAGTCGCCTGAAGTTTCCCCGAGAGGCAATTTTGGAAAACAAAGCATTAAGTATGCCATCCCACCAGCGATTTACATTTTTGCCAGTGGGAAGGCCTCACAGGGAGATTAGTCGCTGAAGAAGAGGGTATTTGTAGCTGGGCAACTAAGCTCCCCCTGAATTTTACCACGATGAAAACTTCTACTACAAAACTTCACCAGGTTAAATTGTTTAGGTCTTATAGAAATCAGTGGGAGCTGCGCTGACCACTCTAAATCAGTTTGGACTTTTAGAGGTTTTTGTATTTTTTTCATTAGGAATTGTATGTAAAACTATAATTTTTAGAAGTTTTTGAGGCATCTGTATTGTTTAGAACAGAGTTCAGTGTAACTTTTCTTTTGTACTTTTATTATTTAGATTTTTTAATAAATGTCATGACATTCATAGTTTTAGAGTTTAATCATGGTTTTTAAAACCACGAAAATGACACTGTTGATAACTATGTCCCTAAAGCTAAGGCCAGACAGGGAGATTCGGTGGAGATCAGTCGCCTGGCAACTTCTCTCGCCAGGCAATTTTGAGCGACTTTTAAAATCGTGCCGCTCTGTCTGAACAAGCGCAGGCGACTTTAAGCCTAGCGGGCGCCCCACTCACCCAGGCCACAATTGTGACAACTAGCACAAAGACAAGGGAGGGAGGGTAGAACTCTTTTTTTTATTCCCAAAATGGATGCACTCCTTAACAGTTAGGGGCAGATTTACTATTGGTCGAATTTCGAATGCTAAAAAAAAATCGAAATTCGACCATGGGAATAGTGGACAATAGCGGGGAAGTAAAATCCTTTCGAATTCGACTATCGAATTCGAAGGATTTTACCGCAATTCGATCGATCGAACGAACAAATATAAAAATTTGATCAATCGATCGAATATTTGAATTCGAATCGAATATTCAAACAGAAATATACAGATAATGATGCCCAATTCGGTAGCTTTGATCTGGCGGAGTAGGCGGTCGAATTAAAATTTAAAGGGGAAGTATTCGACCATCGAATATTCGAATATTCAAATAAAATTGTATTCGAATATTCGAATCATTCGAACTCAAATATTCGATGGTGGAATGTGCCTAATTTGCATATTCGAAGATTCGAATTAGAATTTAATACATATTTGATTAAACTTCCATTGAGATTCTTCATGTGAATTTAATGTGAATTTTGTAAATTTACCCCTTAGTGTTACAAAAATCCCTTAAAACTCTGCCCCCCACTATGACACTAAACCCACATCTAATCCCCTGCCAGGTAGCTTTGTCCCGCCCCTGTCATGTACCCTATGACAACATGCACTGTCCTGGGTTTCACTGTTGATCTATTATGCATCATATCAACTCAGATGAGATTCCAGAAATAGTGATTTGTTTCCTCATGCAGTGCATATATTAATTGAAAATAGTTATCTCAGTGAAACGCATCATTTATTCGCCTGGTCCGCAAGTCCAACACTGCAGTATGGGATCACAGTGTTGGGCTTATTCATTAGAATTTTATATTTTCAATCAATTTACACAACATTTGTTTATAAAATATCAGCGAGCCGGGGGCCTTTCCGTAGCAAAAAGTGGAAAAAAAGTCCCATTAAATCCACTTGCTTTTATGCTTATAGTTACATTATTTATTTTGGAGAATAAACAATATTACAATCTTTATGGCAGTTTATATGGAAAAAGACATATACAATGAGGGTGTTAAAAGATTAATATGTATAGCTTCAAATCAAGGCTTCTTTAAGATTGTTGGAAACACGTCTTTTCATAATGTTCAGACTGAACACTGTCAACAGCTAAATACAGTTTTAAATTGGTCCCTAGAGTTTCATTAAACAGTTATAGAAGAAATTACGTATACTTGTGTGACATACAAATCTTTTCAGACTGAGCATTCTAGCCATGGATACTCTACAGCTACCCCACAATAGAAATAACAAAAAAAAAACTGGATACTAGCCTGTAAGTAACCTATATTTGGGCAGTAATTCTTCTGTAAAAACTGATATAATTGAGCTACTGGTTCTTGGGAAAACTCATGTTTCCTTTGAGAAATTGTGGCGCAGGCAAAAACTAACCCTAACAAGTTTTTTTAAATATATTAATAGCAAAAAGATGCAGGTTGAGAGTGTTGCTCCATTAAATAATGGTACCAGTATTGTTGTAACAGATACAGAAAAGGCAAATGTGCTAATTCTTTTCTTCAGTGTATACAATAGAGGAGTCCGAGTACTCATTTTATAGCTGCACTGATGACTCAGCTCAATCTAGTCAGTGGCTGACTAAGGATATGATTCATAAAGCTTTTATAAAAATTAATGTAAACAAGGCTCCAGGGCCTGATGGAATACACCCCCGGGTTCTAAGAGAGCTTAGTTCAGTTTTAGACCGGCCTCTATTTTTGATTTTCTCAGATTCGCTTTCTTCTGGTATGGTGCCTATGGACTGGAGAAAAAGCTGATGTCATTCCAATATTTAAAAAGGGATTACGTTCTCAGCCTGGCAATTATAGGCCAGTAAACTTGACATCTGTGATGGCCAAATTATTTGAAGGCTTATTAAGGGATCATATTCAAAATTTTGTCCTATTCAATGGTATTATGAGCAGCAATCCGCATGGCTTTATGAAGGATAGGTCATGTCAGACAAATTTGATTGCTTTTTATGATGAGGTAAGATGCTGGACTGGGGGGGGGGAGTAGAGGTTATCTATTTGGATTTTGCCAAAACGTTTGATACAGTGCCCCACAAATGGCTACTTTCTAAACTAAGATCTGTTGTGCTTAATTAAGTCATTTGCACATGGATAGGAAACTGGCTACAGGATTGGGCACAGAGGGTGGTTGTTAATGGTACATTCTCTACTTGGAATAAGGTTCTTAGTGGGGTCCCTCAGGGCTCGGCATTGGGTCCACTTTTATTTAACTTGTTCATTAATGACTTAGGGGAGGGTATTGTAAGTAATGTATCAGTGTTTGCAGATGACACAAAACTATCCACCCCAATTAATTCCATCCAGGATGTGGCATCCTTGCAACAGTATCTTGAAAAACTGGCAATCTGGGCAGCTAAGTGGCAAATAAGATTCAATGCTGATAAATGTAAAGTCATACAAACCAATTATACCCTTAATGGGACTGAACTAGGCAAATCCATTATGGAAAAGGACCTTGGAGTCCTTGTCGATGATAAACCTGGCTGTTAAAATCAATGCCAGTCAGCAGCATCAAGAGCAAATAAGATCTTGAGCTGTATTAAAAGGGGCATAGAGTCACTGGAGGAGGGGGTCATTCTTCCACTTTATAGAGCACTTGTAAGGCCCCATCTAGAATATGCCATACAGTCTTGGTCTCCATCACTTAAACAGGACATTAATGAATTAAAGAGGGTAAAAAAACACTGTTATCCCCAACCGGATTGCGGGCTCTACCAGCCCGCACCTTTGGTTGGGGATAGCATTTTTAACCAATAGGTGCCCTTTAAGAAGGGTTTGGCTGTTTTTTTGGCAAGTGAGGGAATTCAGGGTTATGGGAGATAGCTCATAGTACTATCGAGGGACTAGTCCAATTGCCATTTTGGAGTCAGGAAATAATTTTTTCCCCCTCTGAGGCAAATTGGAGAGGCTTCAGATGGGGTTTGTTGTCTTCCTCTGGATCAACTAGCAGTTAGGCAGGTTAAAAAAGTTAAAAGGTTAAACTTGATGGATGTATCTTTTTTCAACCTAACTTACTATGTATAAAATGATGTAGAGACATGTTAGATCAGGGCACATTCCCTTCTCCACCTATAACTTTGCATACTGCATTGGACATTGTAAATGAAAAAATATGCCAAGAGAAAAAACACCCATCAGTTCATTTACTGGCCCTAGAGATCTGGAAACACGTCAATATTGCTGTTGAATTTTATTAAATAACTAGTTCATTCCAATGAAACATCATTCTTATGAGATATCAACCACCATCATTTTGTTCAACAGATGTTTTGCTTTTCTCATAAATAACAGGGAATCAGGATTTTAGTATATGGTCAAAAGACATGGAAATATTGGTAATTAACAAACAGGAAATGAATGAACATTTCTGTAGCCTAGGTACCCTACCCTTTCCTAATGGCTGAGATTTGTCATGCCCTTAAATAACGTTAAGCCTCCTTCCACAGATAATGTATAAGCTGATAAGTTGACTTTATTGTCCCATGGAAGCTTAATTTTTCATCATTCTGTTGCACTGTATGCTGTTAGTGGCTGGCACAAGCATACAGTGTAGCCAAGCCTTCTCCATTGTGTCTAGTACTGAACCACAGCCAACTCATTAGACATTTAAAAAAAAATATATTAGAGCTTTAAAGAATTACAAGGTTTTCCTTTGTTGTACTGGCACTGATCTGTAATCAGTGTCCAACAGAAACACAATAAAGGGAACAAGAAAGAGAGAAAGCAAATTAAACTGATACTAAAATCAAATTAGGACCCTACGCAACCTAACAATAACCTCAGGCACACATAGAATAAAATACAATGCAGCTAGGAGGCACACAAAACTCCATGAATTAAATCAATTAGAGCTGGAGAAAGAGAAAAAAAAATCAATACATTTGTAAAGTACATATGGATTGGCTGAATACTGCTAAATTATTAAATTACTGAGAGATGTAACAGTCTATGTATGCCCCAGACGCACCAGTATTCCTATTTATGTGCTCATAATGGAGTGTTTCTTTTGTTTTTATAGTGTTCTGTTGCTTAAACAGGCTTTATATGTTCCCGTTGTGTAAAACTTGATGCTCTGTCTCTACATATATGCTTTGTAGAGTATCCCCTTAGCCTGGAAATGGGTATATGTATATACAAGTTCATGACATATGCCCTTAAGAAGTTTCAGTTCTAAATGAAGCAGGTCCCTTTTCACATATCGACCAGATTCAAGAGATATACTAAATAGGGAAAATGACTATGGGAAGGATCAGGATCTGTCCCCAAGTGCTTTGTGTACTTTTAGTAATTTGATTTCTCCTATGCATTTAAGTATGAAGAGGATTTGATGGAGAAAATATAACCTTGTTAAGGGTTTCTGTTTCATTGAATTAGATGGTCTATATTTCAGACCAAGGGCCAGCATGGTACCTTATAAATACTTATTTATCAGCAAAAACAGCTTATTATTTGTTTGCCAATTTTTTTTTCTATTAAATCTGTTCAGTTATAGGAATGAAACAGTAGTTGATGTACTGCCAGACATACTAATAGTGGGGGCACAATGAAGTCATGTAAAATATCTCAGTCATGGGATGAAATTATGGTGACTCATTTTCAGTGAAGAAAACTGTAAATAATCCAAATATTAAAATAAAGGTTATCTCATGGCGACACAATTTTATCAGTTCTTTGACTGGTATCCAAACTAAAGCTGTCCATACATGGTAAAATCTTCTCAAATTTACCCAATTTAGGATGATATGATTGTAAGGTCACTGGACTAAATATCAAATTGTAATTGTGGCCTACAGAGACTTGTTAGAAAGAACTGTGTCAATGCACCAGAGTAGACAGGATTTTCAAACTACTCTGAATGATATCTGGCTGATTTTGGCCAGATATTGATGAGACAGGACCTCTTCAGGGCCACAAAATCGCCAGCTTGGTCTGGAGAGGCCAAATCACCAGCTTTTATCAGTCAATGAATGGCCATCTCTAATTAACTGAACATCTATAGTACAGTATATATGTTTATAACTGATGGCCTAACAGCCTCTGAATTAGATTTAGACATCATAAATGTATTGCTTCAGATTTTTCCTGACACAATATACAACAATGATTGCATTCATTTGTAATCTTGCATAATAGACTTAGATGGAGTATTCTATTGCTTTTTCAAAACAACACTCTAATGAAAATATGAAGACAATCAATTGTAATCAATAAAGTTGTGATAATTAACACTGAAAAGATAAAGAAACAAACAAACAATGATCTAAATGGTTTGACTTTCATGTTATTTAATAATATCCTAGAAAGACTCTCCATAAATGCTGGCTTCTCCTACTGTAAATTAGGTAAGCCTTAATATTAGATTAATAGTTAAAGGAGAAGGAAACACTAAAAATGAATAGGATTAAAAATGCCATCTTTTATATACTGAATTTATTGCACCAGCCTTAATCTTACAGCTTGTCAATAGCAGCAATGATCCAGGACTTCAAACTTGTCACAGGGTGTCACCATCTTGGAAAGTGTCTGTGACACTCACATGCTCAGTGGGCTCTGAGCAGCTGTTGAGAAGCTAAGCTTAGGGGTCATCAAAAATTAATTGGCCTGTCATACAAGCTGATGTTACAGGGCTGATTATTCAATTCATTTCGAATCAGCCTTATACTGTGATATGTCTATTCTATGTGTACTGTATATTTTGAGTCGGTTCCTAAGCTCAGTAACAGACATCGGCACAGAGCATGTGCAGTGAATCAGCAGAAAAGAAGATGGGGAGCTACTGGGGCATCTTTGGAGACACAGATCTTTACTGCTAAAGCATGTGGTTGCCTGGGGTGGGTATAGAAGCCCAAAACATAATGTACAACATTTCAAGCTTACTTCTTTAGTTTAACTTTCCTTGTCCTTTAAGTGGTCTAGCTATTATTGATATGTTAAGATGCTATAGACATGCTTTTCTGTCTCTGACATCATTTTGCCCAGTTACAGGATGGAGAGTGACTGATTGGCTGGGCACCTCAGTGCATCCTAGGGCAGTGTCAGACTGGGATGCCAGGTGCCCACCAGAAAACCTTAGACCAGGGGCCCAACTTTCCAAACTATTTTTCCTTCTCTCCTCACTTAACCTTTTTATTCTCCTATTCTTTTAGATATACTTACTATACTCTATTCTTCCATTATTAAGCCTCTTTTTCCACATAAAGAAATAGGGAATGAACATGAAATAGACCAAATTGTTAGAAGCAAGAGGGGCCACTGACACCTGGGCCCACCAGGAGTTTTCCTGGTATCCCTGTGGGCCAGTCCAACACTGTCCTAGGGAGATTTTGGAGCTGTGTGTGCAGGGCCTGTGATAGAGTTGAGCACAGGCTGTGTAGTGAAAGGTCCAGCCAGAACCAAGTGCTGTAAAGCTGTTCAAGCTGTTAAATCAATGGAAGTACAGAAAGAGGCCATCCTGTTCTCTGCCAAGCTGCTAGAGACTAAGAAGGAGAAAGGTGCAACTGTTGAGATTGATTCTGCTGCAGAAATGCCTCTAATCTCCAGTGTGCCTCTGAGAGCATGAGGAAGATTGTTTTCTCTGGAAAAAAGATGCTTGCGAGGGGACATGATTACTCTTTACAAGTACATTAGAGGACATTATAAATAAATATCAGGGGACCTTTTTACCCATAAAGAGGATCACTGCACCAGCGACCACCCCTTCAGACTAGAGGAAAAGAACTTTTATTTGAAACAGTGTAGGTGGTTCTTCACAGTGAGGACAGTGAGGTTGTTGAATGCACTGCCTGGGGTTGTTGTGATGGCTGACTTGTTAATGCTTTTAAGAGTGGCTTGGATGATTTCTTGGACAAGCATAATATCCAAGGCTATTGTGATGCTAAAATCTATAGTTAGTATAGCTGTGGGTATATATACACATATAATTTATGTGAGGGTATGGAGGGGTCAATGTGTATATATGTGGATGCTGGATTTCATTTGGGGGGGTTGGACTTTGGAACTTTGGCCTTTTTTCAACCTGATTTAACTATGTAACTATGTAAGCTTTAAATTGAGTTATTCGAAGAGCAGGAGATAAAGGCATTGTCTGGTGGCAGAGACCATAAATACCTCTATAAATGTGCATATTTGTTAGTTCAAGTGCTAATCTTTTGTTTATTAAGGCTACACATGGAACTCTTGTTAAATGCGCTTCTATAAGAGTGGAAATGTGGGACCAATAATACTGGGTAATATTGTTCAAGGTATTTTGACACTGAAGTATCATAAACAAGCAGTATTCTCTGTAGACCAAAAAAGAATGTCTTGTTTTCATTATAGAATATTATCAATAAGGGTGCCATATATTCCTGTGCAGAAATCACTTTTGGAATAAAACTCAAAGAGGAGATTGACGCTATAACCAATATTCTAGACAGAGCAGCAACATAAATGAGAAAGTTTTCATTATAAGCAAAAAACACTTGTAATAGGACTGAACTGGAAGAAATCTGTTTCATTTGCAGTTAGCAGAGTTAATATGAGAGAAAAAGAAACTCACCAAATGATCTGGAGCGAGATGAGGCTTTTGCAGAGCAAAGTGACCTTTTAGGTCAATAAACGATCACTATGAGTTGAAGCAGTGACTGGTCAAAACTTTTAGTATCCCAGAAGGGTGGGAGGTTTATATGACAGGTGGGTGAAGGTTATAGTTTCTTTCACAGAATGGGGTCACTTTCAATTCACAATCTTTGACTCTCTCTCTGTATATATGTATTTCAGCCAATTTTACAGCAACAGACTAAGGTAAAGCTGCAGATCAGTTATGATGTTGAGTTGTTATGATGTTTTTGCCTGTTTTACTTTGAGAGTTCTTTGCAGTAAAAGCACACTGTAGGAGTCGTAGTCCAGAGCTCTTCAAGTGCTTTGTTTTTCATTCTAGGCACACAAATCAGAAGATGTAAGAATCGTCTTTAAATGCTCATCCTGCGCCATTTCTCACAAATCGTTCACAGAACACCCAATGCTGGAAAATCAATGAATGTTTTTTAAGTGAGTGCAGGGAATAAGGATTTAAATCATTCAAATTCAAGGTCTTGTGAATATTAAAATAAACTCGTTCGGCACATTAAAAGGTTGAACTTTTCTAGCACAGATCTTTTCTAGCACACCTCCCCCCCACCCCGTATTCCCTGTTGTGAATATTGCTGCAGGATATAAATGAGGGCAAAATCTGCAGGATGGGTGATGGAAATGTGTTACTTATGTCAACCTATTTTGTATATTGTATATATATATATATATATATATATATA
>CM044435.1:36486767-36505248 GCA_024363595.1 Xenopus borealis | reverse complement strand
ATCGCTAGCGTAAATGTGCTTTGCCTGGCAAAGTAATGGTAGCACAAGTTCGCTAAAGTTCGCCACCCTGACGCAAATTTTCATTTTAGTGAATTTGCATAGTGCTAGTGAAACTATGCCTGGCGAAGTGCGGCGAACGCTAGAGAAGCCCTCGCTAGCGCAAGTTTACAGGTTAGTAAGTTCACAGGTAAGTGAATTTGCCCCTTAGAGCATCTACATTTACTCCATAAGGGAATAAATTGAGAACAGTAATGATTTACTATTATTTTAAATGATAACCATTTCTGTTCTGTGTTTTTAGCTGAAAATTTAACGCCCCAATCAATGCTCTGAAGGGCCTCAGTATATATTTGTTTTTTGCACCAGACATTAAATGATATCCAGGATCCATCATTAATGAACTGCAGTGTACCCAGGAACACACAGGTGTTGAACCTATATTCAGGTATTGAATCTGGGTCTCTGGCATCCTTTTATTTTGAATATTTTTTTATGGTGTCACGTGACAGCCATGGGCGCCACCATCTTGGATTACTCCTGACTCCTGTTATAATGACCCACTCATTGAATATTTGAGACTTTTTTTTCCATGTTACTATTTACTGTGAAGGCAAATTAGGTTTTAAAAACCCAGTACTGGATCATAATGAACCTAATGGTATTGGGTTAGTTGACATCTCTGTTGTAAGGGACATGCTATAAACTCTTCATACTGGATGCAGTGAAGGTTACATACTGTACATTGGTATGTATTGCCAGGTACTCATGTGTTAGGTTAAAATGGTTACAATTGTACAGTACATGCTATCTGTTCTTTAAAGGTGTAATATTATGTACTTGATGTAAATTTATATTTACATCTTATTATGTTATTTTAAAGAGATTCTGACACCAGAAAATAACCTTTTTTTATATCTAGCGTAATATCGTATTTGCATACTATTTATAATTTTGCCATATAAGCATTTGTCAGATGATTTTACATTACCCTTCTTTCCCCCATGTACCTCTATGAGGGGGGCTGCAATATTTGTGGAGCAGGAGTCTGTTAGCATTAGAAACTCTAAGTTACAGGTGAGAAGGTATAGTCTTGTTGGCAAAACAGTCAGGTTTAGGAACTTCAAGTAACAATTACTTACAAAAGCAGATCTATCAGTGAAAAACAACCAACATGACCTATAGGTAACGGTTAATGTAGATTAATATTTTGAAAATATTTTTTTTAGTGTCAGTATCACTTTAAATAAAGATATGACCACATTTATAATCCAATGGTATTCTAAGAGCTGTTGTGTTTAATTATTTCTAGGCCATAGGTTATCTGAGGTGGGCAGGAATGTATCCTTGCCTGGGCCATGTTGTAGTTTCAGTGGAAGCAATCACACCTTTGTTTGCTGTGCCTGAGTTACACAGGGGTTGGGGGATATAATCCATCCATGCAAATAGCCCCTAGGTATGCAAGATATAAAATCGCAAACTGATAACAACCTCATAGAAAATGACAAAGTAAATGATAAATGAGCTATAACAGAATTGAATCCTACCAACGTGAAATAAAAACCCAAGGCTTTATTTATTTCTGTTTATTTGTATTTGAGTCTTTAGCATTTTAATCTTAGGCAAGATTAACATTGACTCATAAAATAAGAGGTTCCTCTCTAGAAGGGAAAATAAATGTGCTATAAATGTGACATTTTCAAGCAGAATCACAGGCACCAGCTGAGAAGCTTGTGTCTAGGATACATAACTATGTAATGTATGAGCCCAGCGTTAGCCAGCATGAGCACTAGTTAGTGAGTGTTCTAGGAAAGCTCACAGTAGATTGTGTAGATCTTTACTGAACTGCAAATGTAGTCTGCGGCATATTTATTTCCTTGCTATGTGTTCCATGTGGTATTTATCAGTCTGGGTTCCTCGTGCTGTGCCATTCATTTCTATGAAAAGAAGCATTAAAAACTAAAATATGACCCATTACCTATAACAAATGAGATGTTTTGCCCAGTTGCCTAGGGCAAGAGAGGCTTATGTACCTTTTCTCCCTGCTGTGCTTCTGGAATTGCCTGACAGAAACAGAGATGATGATGTATGAGCTACCAAGGGAAAAAAATCACCTTCTCTTTAAATTCCTAATGAAAAGCAGAAATAACTACAGATTCCTTTGGGCAACTAACCACATTGGTGGTGCTCTGTAAGAGTTGGGATAACAACTGTTTAACAATAGAAATAAAAACTATTAGTCCCAAAAACTTCTTCAGGGGTCAGGTATAAAAACAGAACAAGGCAACTAAAATATGTATGTCCTGAACATTGGCAAAGGCAAACTGTTCATGTTGGTCATGGATAATTCAAAAGTACAAACCGTAACACAGACAATGCATCACTAAAGCAAACAACCAGCTTCAAGTCAAGGAGTTATTCAACATATTACACTGAGAAACCAGACTATAGAGATAAGAAGAAGTTTACAGTTGTTCAATTTACTTTTTCCAACTTTGTACAAGTGCCTTTATCACCCATCGCTTTAGCTACAAGTCAAAAATGAGATTTGTGCTCAGACTTGTGTTTGGAAAAAAAACCTAAACACATCTTTCAAGTTAATGGAAAGGCAATCAATAAAATTGAGAATAGGTGTAACATTAAAGCAGAGCCTGAGATTTGTCCCCAGTAGGTGCTAATTAGTATAACACTGACATCTGCCCTATGCTACAGACATAATACAATATGTCTTGATTTTTTTTTGTGTGTGCTCATTCTACTTCTACTACAGCTGCATGAGTTTTATTTGCAGCCACTAATTGGCAAGGCCAGAATTGCCACCCAATCCTTTTTGTTCTCTTCCCTGCAGCACCCAATGCTCTCCATTTATTTACTTGTTATCTAAGTTCATGGTAAGATAATGTGAATCCACTGCATGCAGTGCAGTCAACATGCTTTCATTTAGAAACTACAATATATGGAGATTTATTACTTTTTTTTATACCTATTTATATGTGTGTGTATGCAAGAATATTGGACACAAGTGTTTGGTACCAAACCACTCGGGAACATGCAAAGGCCATCTGATCAGTGGGAACAAAGCAGCAGTAAGCTGTAAGTATGAAAAGCATCAGCTGCTCTAGTTCCATTAAACTCTGGCATGAAAAAATGGTGATGGGAAATAAATTATGCACCCTGTTTCTACACCACTTTGTAAATATATCACTTAAGGGGTTATTTACTAAAATGTTAACTCTTATTTCACGAATAGTATATATTCGGATCTTTTATTAACTTTCATGGCATGATTTTTGAAAAATAGGGGGTTATGTAATAAAAGGCACTAAGTTTGCCCAGGAGCAGTAACCCATAGCAACATCAGCAGGTAACATTTACTGGTCACATGTTCAAAGCAAACATCTTATTGGTTGCTATGGGTTATTGGTCCTGGACAAACTTAGTGCCCTTTATTACATATGGAGGATAGAGTTTCTAATATGTCTCTAGAATTGTTTAGTCTATCCATTTTCAAGGACTTTTACAATTACATAAAACAGGTACCATAAATATAATTCAGCTCATAATCTTTTAGCATATGTATACAGTATATATAGCAATTATAGAATGTTAACAGATACTAGTTAATTTTTGCAGGGCACAGATCACACTCAGTTTGATAACTGGCATCCACTGAGACACAGAAGCTACTCTCCACCCTGGAGCAGGTAGAGTTTGGTCTGTGGTCAATACAGAGGAAGCCACTTTGGATTGTGTGTTTGACAAAGAATAACTTAACTCAGACTTCACACTTGTCTCATTTAACACAGAACATTGCGTCACATCATCCCATCTAATTAAAGAGTTCAAAACAATGGTGCTTTGGTATGCTAATGAAAAGGTTAAATGCAGTTAAGATAACTTCAGATAACACAGTTTCTTCAATTAGCCCTGAGTCACAAATCCAAGTGGCTGCATCTGTACACTTTATGCACATATTTAGGGAATATTTCTGTTGAAGAATTGCACCAAATCTCAACTTTCACATGAAGTGCACGATCAAATAATAATGTTGCTCTTCCTAAGAAGCATTACCTGAATGATTTGGGTTTGACTTATCAAGAACCAATATAACAGTGAAAAAAATAGCACTGCAAGGAGGAGCTACTCCTAGTCACTACTGAAATATTCAGTTCAAATATAATGACTTTTCCAGAGAGAGAGAGAGAGATGCTCATTTTAGCTCATGACAATTGGCATGCATAAACATTCGTAGCAGGACTAGCACAACAGATATCTAATATAAGTAATTTAAAACAAAAAAACAACTGTACTTGCTGAAAAAATTTAATGAAGACGTTTCACTGCTCATCTGAGCAGCTTCTTCAGTTCCACTGGTGTGGGGAGTTCTCAGCATATAGACTCTTCCAACAATCCAATCACAATGGCACATTATGTAACCCTTCAGAGAGGTGACATCTGAAATTCACAGTGGTGTTGACTCTATGTAGTTACTGTGATACGATTACCACTGTGTCATGCAACTCCTAGAAACAGGTGTTACTTGTGAGTGTTGCATGAATGGATGTGTGAAGTGTTCTGAAACTGCTGGGATACATATGTGAGAGCAACATTTTATGTAGCAGACAGGTGGTGTCGAAGGCCCCCGCCTCTGTTCAGGGATGGTTTCTCCACCTTGATATGAATCGCCTCTTTCACGCCTCTTTCAAACCTGCGGTCTTCTTTATACAAGATTGTTGTGATTGGATTGTTGTAAGAGTCTATATGCCGAGAACTCCCCACACCAGTCAGTTGAATTGAAGAAGCTGCTTGGATGAGCAGTGAAACATCTTTATTACAAATTTTCAGCAAGTCCAGTTGTTTTTTTTTTTTTATTACTTACACTATATTAGATATACTGTGACCTGGATGAATGAAAATCTTCATAGTCACAGATGTTTTGACCTCTGACAAGCCAACCATTCCTCTAGGCTCTCTCTCTAGTGAGTTTTCCCGCTGTTGGCGTTTGATGGTTACAGTCCAGTTAAGCACATGCTTTCAGAACCCATTAATTATGATCCTTTCTTATATAGTACAATCATTGGTCACTGTCATGGGGATGCTTATAGCCTAATTTCCCAAATCCAGGATCTGGTGCACATATTTAGAAGCAAAGCATGAATTGAGGGAACAGTGGATGGAAAACTGGACTTGCTAATGTATATATTAAGTTTTAAAGCTATTATTTGCTTAATATGCAGCCATAACATAAGAGGTGGAGGTCCTTTGTTAAGTAAGAGCCGAAGGATTCTAGCAGCGCAGTCTAAGAAAGTCTGAAGCGGACAGAGTCTGCAAGACTGCTTAGCTTTTGACTGCAGAATAAGGGCAAGATGCTGCCAATATTGTGGTAGAAAAAGCAACAGGTTTTGATTGTGTCATTAATATTAGTGATGGACGAATTTATTCACCAGGTGCAGATGCGCAGCGAATTCCCGCAATTCGCCGCCAGCGAATAAATTCGCTAAACACCAGCGAAAGTTCGTCTGGCTAAAACTAGCCGGTGTGGGAAAAAAATTAGATGCTGTAATTGTAAAATGTGGAGTAGGCACATGTTTTGGTGAGAAGACAATGAGTTTAATTTTTGTAAGGTTACGATAGTGATGATATATTCAGGAGGATCTAGCTAGGTGGCTGCAAGATATCTGTGGTTGAATATCAGTTGTCAGTGTAGTTGTGTCTACATATTTCTGGATATCATGTACATACAGTACATGTCATATTTAATGTCAAATGAATGGACGAGGTCTCTTAAAGACAGAATGTAGAAGAAGAACAGCAAAAGTCTCAAGTAGCAAACCTGTGACACACAATGTCAAGTTGGATACAAAGGGAATGGAAAGTTATCATTAGAATGGAAGTGTAGCATCAGAAGCAGATGATACATTTGGTGAACAGAGAAGTGTCTTGGCTTTGAAAATGTAAAATCATTTGAACAAGTTGCAAATAAGACGGCATAGGTCCAGTAGATTAATGGTGTGAAGAAAGTTACCAATATAAGAGCAGACAAGATATTGCAGTTTAGAGGCAGTCTTATGGGTAGAAGAGACACAGGGTGATACAATAGTCCCTGTGGCATATTAAAGAATAGGCATGCCACAAGCAAATACAGTAAAGCATGTAGGTTTATAAATAAATCACAGCAAACGCCACCCACTGCTAACCACTCTATTATTCCACCAAAAAGAGAGGTTGATGCTCCTCTGCATAGTTACCAGAATTAGAAATCCATTAAAAATGCTTAGAAAATGAGCCGCACAATATGTTCCTAGAAAAACAAACTTAGTTTTATGTGAAAGTTGCCTTTTCAAATATATAATTGAGTATGATGAATGAGAATTCCCTGGAGCTGATGAAGGCTAATTTGTCAAAGTCATGTTCTTGCCCTGGAATTAAATTATTAGAGTCATTCTGATTCACAGATTGATGAATTGTTGAGATTCTCATCAGATTTTGTGTGTCAGAGATTTGTGGGATTATTTGCAGGAACATGAAAGGGGCAGGCTCTAGTTGACTTACTTCAGGTATATTATAGTCTGCATATGTTATCTTTACTTGTCTGTGTATATGCTAAACACTAGGTCCACCATGAAAGCAATTTCTGCATTTTTAACTGCTTCTGTTTTTCAGCCTTTGCTCCCGAATGTCAGTAAATCAAAATAGTAAAGGAATGAGACATCCAGCAGACTCTCTGCAAAACTTTTATTCCAGGTTGAGGTTTTACATGACATGTTTCAGGTAGATACCCTTTATCAAGTGTACCTGATCGTAGATAACTAGTGATTGGTGAATCTGCAGCATTTCGACAAATTTTTTCTGAATTTCTAGAGAAATTCACGAAACGGCAAAAAAATTCACATCGTCTCGTTTTGAATGCAGGTGCCCATGGCCAGTGTCAAAAAAATGGACGTGTGTGTCCGTTATTGGATGCTGGCGTCCGTTTTTTGAATGCCAGCAATGGGCGCCAGTGTCCAAAAATGGACGCCTGCATCCCAAACGAGAGGCCGGTGAATTTTCGGCAGGCAAAATTTTGCTGGCATTTCACGAATTTATTCGCCTGCGGCGAATCACGGGCATTCACTGTGAATTCGCCCATCACTATAGATAGCTTGACTTGGTTAACTTTTCTATAGCTTGTGTCTGCCTTAATGGTATGGGACATTAATAGGACATTATTAGGACAAATTAAACATGATGAAAAAGTTCACAAACAAGCTTCAGGTACAACTTTGTATTATTGCAGTGCCTTATCAATTAACTGTGAGTGGTTTAATGCTTCAAGAGAATTTTGAAACAATTTATTCAATGTTTTTCCTATGGCATTAAAACCACAGACCCAATATTGTACAATTTGGCCCAGCATGTATATGGCCACTTTACAGTGGTAGACCCCACAGAAATACTTCTTCACACAGTGAGAGTTGGCTGGGACTCCATACACATAGTTAAAGAGGTCCCATCTGACCAATCACAATCTTTTTTTGGTTTAGTTTGCCAATTTCATTTATAATGAACTTTTCAATATGTCAGTGAAAAGATATTCAAAAATATAAAACAGGTGAGTTTAGTAAAGAATAATGTGCTGTGTTCTTAGTGACTGCTTTTTCACTTTGTGAACCAAGCAAAGCATTAGAGCCTTCCAAGAGTTAAACCATCTAACCATTAGAGTTTTAGAATGCCTTACTTCAAATAATAAAAGAAGCAACTTATATGTATACATAACTTATACATAAGCATGTCTTTATATATGCAAATAGACCCTTTGCTTTAAATGTTACACATTTAAGGATGAATTTTGCCAAAACTAACCTGAAATTGATTATTTCAGGATAAATCCACTTAACTGGCTTGGTTTCTCCATATACATTACTATATGGATTAAGTTCACATCAAGCATCTCTCTGCATGTATAATTCAAGTTAAAGTAATTCCTACTAGCCTCTTTATGCAATGAATTAGGATCTCTCATGATTATATACAAATTTAATGGTACAGGCAGTTGTGACCTGGACAGCAGCCTGAGTTATTACCTGCAGGAAGCAACCCTAGTTATTAGCTGCATCCAGCCATGCATCTAGCCCTGTCCTTACTACCTCCCGTTAGTATAAATGATGCGCAAGGTTGGGATAGGAGAGGAGGATGCCTATGTGATCTATAATTTGGATCTTCATACCTTAAGTCTAGACAATCACATAAACATTAAATTAACCCTAATAAGCTGGTTTTGCCTCCAATAAAGATCTTCTTTGGATCAAGTACAAATGCACTGCATTATTATTACAGACAAAAAAGAAAAGCATTTTTAAAAATTTGCTTTATTTGGAAAAAATTGAATCTATGGAAGACATTCTTCCTGTAATTCGGAGCATTCTGAATAACTAGTTTCTGGATAATGAAAACAAGCTGAGGTTTCAGGGCGATGCACCTGGGCCACTTCCTTTATGTGGTGAGGTAATTCTATACTATATATCAACCCACCCCCCCCACTTCTACTGCATCTGGATAATAAATACCATACCTGCATATATATAGCATACCAGGATTTTGAAAAAACAAAAGCTGTTTTATTAGATCGACGTTTCGGTCCTCACAGGGACCTTTATCGAAACGTTGATCTAATAAAACAGTTTTTTTTTTTCAAAATCCTGGTGTGCTTTAGCATTCTCTATGGATATATATATATATAAATGAACCGTTGGGGAACCAGCACTCACGTCCCGATGGTGCAAAAACACTTTATTGTGTCACAACAACACTGACGTTTCGGTCAGCAATCTGACCTTTCTCAAAGTGTATGTATATGTATATATATATATATATATATATATATATATATATATATATGTATAACATAGTTTCTGTACCATCTATTTCTCAGGAAAAAAAGCACACAATAAAATATCTTTTTGAAATTCTTTCTCTTTAAATATGCAAGATACTAATTATATATTACGTGGAACATCCCAAGAGAGTTATGCACTTAACCTATTGCTCATAAGGGTAGCAGCTCATATAGGAAGAGTGCAAATAATACTAATGGTAATTTTCTTGTGCTAATTACCAAAGGCACATTCTTATGTGGAGGGCAGGGATTTTGTTAATCCTCCCTTTATTGTTTTTTTTTTTAAGGAATGGGTAAATAAATAAATAATTCTAGTTTCAGACATCTGATGGTGCGCCCCTTGATGTTCTCTGACATTTGACCCTACACTGTATCTTTTAATTTGCCATTGCAGTTCTACAGGGGCTGTGAAATGGTTAACAGCAATTTTTTGCAGAAAGTGTTAAGAAAACTGGATGCACAATGACAAATGTGATGCCTCAAACGGGGATTCCGCAGTAGGAAAAAATCATGCTGTTCCCAAAAAAACAAAAACAACATCTTATTTCCCTAAAAACCAACCAAAACAAAAATGGTATTGATACATGTCCCATCTATATTAATTTGAAGTGCTATAACTGGGATGTTGGGGTAACACATTTCACTGGCTTGCAGTGGCCCCATGTGCTAGTCATTTCCAGGCTAGATAACAAAACATTTCAAAAATGCTTATCAAACAAATTTGACTCTGACTGAATAAATAGAACACAAAGTCTAGAAAAGATAGGGAGCTACTGAGGGAATTTTCTGTTGCCTAGATCTTCACTGTTACAGTGGTGGACTTCATCTGATATAGAATCATAAAACATAATAGGTAGCATTTCTAGCCTACATCTTTGTTAAACTTTAAAGTGGTCATAGATTTAACAGTTGTGATCTTTCCTGAGACCACACACACACACCAAATATCTGTCTATGCATGTATGGCCACCTTTAGGTTGGCTGTTGGCCCACCTCAAAGATCGGTATAGTATGCAATGTATATTTGGGCTCTCCCTGATCAACTTGGTGAGCTTGTACTAAATACATAGAGCAAATGATGACCCAATTTAGCTCATGTATCGGGTCACTTGTCAACAAAAATGCATGGGCCACTCTTCCATCTTACTCATTGGATCAATACAATTTTGCTGTGGCCAATCAGCAACCTGGTCACACAGTGAGTGACCTGAAGGATGACAGCATAAACATAACCTGTGCCTAAAGGCAGGTTTTCCTTAAAAGTTTTTGTTTTAGTAAGAATCAACAGGACTCCTTTATGGCAACAACATTGCTGTTATGGTGCCAAAAATGGCCACAGTCATTAAAGGGATTCTGTCATGATTTTTGATTCATGGTGTACTTTTTATCTCTAAATTACAAATAATTCAATCTTCCATATCAAATTTTATTTCTGAACCAACAAGTTTTATTTAGTTGTATTATTGGTGTGTAGGCAGCCATCTCATTTTACCTGATCCTGTGCTTTCAGAAAGAGCCAGCACTTCACAATGGAACTGCGTTCAGATAAGCTATTGTTTCTCCTACTCAGTGGAACTAAGGGAATCACAGTGGGCCTTGACTATTGAGTGCTATGCTCATACTGTATCTACCAGGGAACTGTTATCTTGTGTCAGGGAGCTACCATCTTGTTACATTCCAATTGTTCTGCTGGGGGGAAAGGGAACCAACTCCAACACACATTGGTGTTCAGTAGAATTGAACTTGTGGCTTCAGGACTTCAATTTCAGCTATTTTCAAGACTTCGGGTTTTTTGGCCGCTTCAGGACTTCAATTTCAGCTGTTTACGTGACTTTGGGTCTTTTTGCCGCTTCAGGACTTCAATTTCGGCTGTTTACGTGACTTCGGGTCTTTTCGCTTCTTCGGGACTTTGGCTTGGGCCAGTGTCGTGTCATTTTCGGCACTTCCGCATTGCGGGCGTTCAGAAAGGCGGCACGGCTTCACTGTCAAAGGGGCCCAGCTCTTTCGAAAAGTGCAGCACTGCTGGGCCCCCCTTCAGGCCCATATGTCTGTATATATATATATGTATATATATATAAATAGACATGCTGTTATGAGTAGGAAATGGTTTAAGCTTAGAAATGGTATAAGCTTATACCATTTCCCAGACATATAACAGAGCATCCCTATAATCAAACTTGGAGAAAATAAGAAGGCACACAAAGCCACATCCATAGCTAAAAACAAAAGCTTACACAACATTTAACTATTTTAGTGTGTGCACCTTGCTATTTTGTCCATTTAGCAAATTTTGTGAAATGTCAGGAGTTTTCCTACTTTATGTTCTCATATTATCTATTAATAACTGAATATGTATGTTTTACTGAAAGTGCTGTTATATTGTGGTTTCTGTATCTTTACACATTATAATTGTGAGAGTCTGTATTGTATTCATTTATGTTAAACTAATGTGAAACGCTTGATCCAGCAAATGTTTCTGATCGCCATTGGGGTCAGGAAGGAATTTTTTCCTTCTTGAAGCATTATTGGCACTGGCTTCGGGTTCGGTTATTTGCCTTCCTCTGGATCAAAACAGCACATATGATATAATATGTTAAGTTTTATTTGTCACAGCAGTGGTAGGATATTGTTTAAGTACTGCACAGGTAGGTTTAGAAGAGGGAGAAAGGAGGTTCTCTCTTGTGACTGCACAGTGGATTGATACAGACGCTACTATTGCTTGTGCTAGGGGGCAGCTGAACTTCTTTCATGTTGGTGGCACAGCAAAGTAGCAATCTCTTGTTAAATTCTGGCTTTAGAATATTGCCTTGGGTTAAGCTGGCAAAGTCCTATTTATCTGATAAAATGTGAATAAATGCAGTGGCCATTTTACACCCATCTCTGTTTCCTGGTTTCATTAAGGTATATAATCATAGGGCTCAGCGGAATAGCTCAAGACGAAAGGTCAAATTGAGGAGTCCCCTTGTCATAAAAGAGCCGGCAAAGAACAGTGAAATTATCTATTGTCTTTTGTGAGAGGAGACTGAAGCAAATCCAGGCTTACATCCCACATTTACAATAATCAAAATGCATTTCATCTCACAGAGAAATGTACACTGCTTTGTATGCAAGGACCTGCATCTTGCTGGTGTATGTATTTGTTTGCCTGTTTTATCTTGGCTTTAAATATTTAGCACAGTGTGAAGTGGTGGGCCAACTTTAAAGCAAGTTCCCTCATGCTCCCAGGATAATTCTTTTTATCTTAATACAGGAATGTCAAATACATAGAACTCAAGCAATGGGACTCTATGTTTGATTTTCCCTTTTTAATATAGTATGCACAGCTCTGAGGGGAGAAGGGAGATAGGTTGTATGATACATATCAGTAAATACATTTCTAATCTAAATTCTTCCAGATGATGGCATTTTTATTTAAAGAAAAAGAGAACTAAAACAAGAAGCCATCATTTGAAAATCCAAGGGAGAACTTTGCTTTGGTTCAATTGCATCAACTGTATCAGGCCTAGGGGTGCACAGCAAGATGTAAACCTTGGGTCTTTGGAGATACATATCAAAATATATAATATACAGATGCACAGGCACACTATATTACCGAAACTATGCGGACATCCACATATCCAACATGTGATTCCAAAAACATGATGTACTGTTTAACGACGAAAGCTTTCTGGGTAAGATCACTGTTTGAAGAGGGGATTTGAGGTGTGTTATGGGAGAAGGCTATTTGTATGCAGAAACCACTGAATTGGAAATTGTTTTATTTGCCTTTTGAACAAGAAGAGATGTGTGAAATGATTTCTGCAAGGTAAAAAGATTTGGGAAATGAGGATTTTTCAAGTATATTGTTTCAAATGCCTTGTTTGAACAGGAGGTTTGAGAACCAGACCTCTGTGTCCAATGGGAATCTGTTAATTATAAAGGAGATTGGCAGAATATTAAAAAAACATATTTGTTTTATGGAGTCAGTTATCTATTCAATGCAGAATATTCAGCTGTGTTATTATTATTGAGAAGGTGAAAGTGTCTTGGATGGATATGTACAGAGAAAGCTTTAAAAATACAAAGAACACAGTATACAGTAACTGCTTTTTTAAGGCATTCTGAACATTTTTTTGGCCAGATCCCCAACCAATCCTTTCTTTCTTTCTATTGCTCTCTCTCTCTCTCTTTCTGTTTCTTTCTTTCTTTGTTCCTTTCCTATCTCTCTCTTTTTTATTTTTACACAGGACAATATAAAAATCAGTAATCAGTAATAAAATTACAGGGTATTCTGATTAGTTCCTATTGTTCTGAATGTGTGTGTGGGTGTGAAGGAAAAAAAGAGAAAAAAAAAGTTACTCTCCCTAGAATCTTAATTAGAGGGGCCAAGGAGGGCAGAATAAGGGAATATTAGGTAACAGTACTAGACTGAATGTATAAATTATACATGGGTTTTATCTAATTCCTAGTGTATTGCCAGTCGACAGCAGCTGGATGCCACAGGTTGCCTACAGCTGGCTTGAATGAAGAGAACTACGCAATTATTTTAATGAGGTACATGAAGCTTTACCTGATGAGAGAGAAGCAAAGTGTTATATTTTTCTGTGCTGTTGCATTTCTGCATATTATGTGTGATGTGCTGCATAGAAATTGTACAGACAGAGCTGTGATGTGCATAATAATTTGCAAAAAGAAAAAAAAAGCTGAAGATGAAAAATACAACACAGGAATATAGAAGTTGGAAAATGAATGGTAGCTAACTCTGTTCTCCTTGTGAATGTACCTCAGGGGATCAGGAATGCTGAGTGTTCTGTACAAAAGTGACTTAATGTAATAAATTGTTTTATTTTGTAATTTCTTTCTTTTCGGAATGCCTCTTTATATTATAGACAAACACAGTACTTCATTATGGATTGTGTGACTGGGTTAGTTTCCTATTTTATTCCTGAATCTGTAACTATCTTGCCAAAAGGAGAGCTCCTCTTCTACTGGGCTTCAAATTATTCTGCACAATAAAGCTCAGAAAGAGCTGAAATCTGTGAGAAGGATATGATGGTAAAACATTGCCCCCATGTGGTTGTTTTCATCAAAATAAAAAATAAGCTGAAACTTCCTTTAAAGTTTAGGATACATCCTGGATATGATGTTTGGTGTTGTTCGAAAACTTAATCTGTAAAGTATGCTCTCAACATATCCTGTATATTTACACCACAGAGTGTTCTGGGCATAAGTTGCACAGATTTTGCAAAATATACTTGGTGTATACAGCCAGGCAAGATGTTTCTGCACCATGTGTATTGTTTGTGTGCTCACTAGTTAGCAGGCTTTAAGTTTATTTTTTGTGCACTTGAGCAGAACAGCAACGATTTAGTGGACAGTATAACTTTTGTGAAGACCACAAGAAAGTGCTGAACATTTACTGATCCATGTAGGCCAATCAATATAATATATCACACATGCCAGGTAGGTTAAAAAGGGTTGTTCACCTTTAGGGTTGCCACCTGACCAGTATTTTACCGGCATGACCAGTAAAAATGTGGGTCAATTCCAATGTTATTAATAGGGGAAAAAGCTAAATATATAGGAAGGCCGGAATTTTTCTCCAGAAAAAGTGGCAACCCTATTCACCTTCCAAATACTTTTTTTCAGTTCAGTTATTTTTAGATATGTTCATCATAAAAAAATACTTTTTTCAATTACTTTTCATTTTTATTTTTTACTGTTTTTCCAAAATTGAATTGTAAAAATTAAAAGGATACTGTCATGGGAATTTTTTTTTTTTTTCCAAAACACATCAGTTAATTGTGCTGCTCCAGTAGACTTCTGCACTGAAATCCATTTCTCAAATGAGCAAACAGTTTTTTTTATATTCAGTTTTGAAATCTGACATTGGGCTAGCCATTTTGTCAATTTCCCAGCTGCCAATGGTCATGTGACTTGTGCCAACACTTTAGGGTAAGGCCAGATGGGAAGATTCGGGGAGATTCGTTGCATGACGACTAATCTCCCCAAACCGCTTCCCCCTGCCTTCCAGCAGCTTAACGAATAATCTCCTGCGCCTATTCACACGCTGTGCTGCGCTTTCCCGAAAGGAGGCGACTTCGGAAAAGCCAGTGCCGTATGTAAATAGGCTCATGAGGTTATTCATTAATCAGCTGGAAGGCAGGGGGAAGCGGATAGGGGAGATTTGTCACCCCATAGAAGAGGCAATTAATCACCAGGCGACAAATCTCCCTGAATTTTACCCATCTGGCCTTACCCTTTGGAGGGAACTGTTTTCTGGCAGGCTGTTGTTTTTCCTTCTCAATGTAACTGAACAGCTGCCTGTAATGAAACTCAGGGATTCTGCTCAGCAGGAACAAAGATAAGAAATTAATCAATTTAGGGGGTTATTTATCAAGGTATGAATTTATCTCAGTATTTCTAAGTTAGAGAATAAGACCTTATTTATCATTAAAAAAAGTAGGTTCGGGTAAAAATCCAATAACTTTGGAGCTTTGCTCAAAATGTACAAATTTTTAACACATACAACAAAATTTTCAGACTTTTTGGTCAGAAATACCCAAAATCATTGAATATTGGTACGGACTGCAGTGCAGACACTGTGACTTTCCCCATTGACTTATACAGGACCTCAAGAGCTTTGAGATGCTCGATTTTCGGAGTTCGCCTTTTCATATCATCGAACTTTAATAAATTCCTAAATTTGAATTTTTTGTCCAAAAAACTACAAATTATTCAAATTTTGAATATTCGAAGCTTGATAAATAGCTACCTTAATGTATCATTTAGAAGCTACGGGGTCGACAAGCCCCCTCCCAGAGCTACTTAAAAAAGACATAGAAAGGTGTAGAATTAACGTTGGAACTTCAGTATTAGAAAAATGGTTGCAATTAGAACATATTGAACTGAAAAAAGGGTGAACAATCCCTTTACTGACAACAACCTTAGTCGAATGGAATGCATCCTACCTAGTGCCATGTGGGTAAAGAATAGGGATGCACCAAATCCAGGATTCTGCCTTTTTCAGCAGGATTCGGATTCGGTCAAATCATTCTGGGCGGCCAAACCAAATTTGCATTTGTAAATTGGGGCAGGGAGGGAAATCGCATGACTTTTTGTCACAAAACAAGGAAGTAAAAATGTTTCCCCTTCCCACCCCTAATTTGCATATGCAAATAAAGATTCTGATTCGGTTAGGTATTCCACCGAATCTTTTGTGAAGGATTTAGGGTTTAGGCCGAATCTTTTTCAAAAGATTCTGTTGTTCAGCCTAATCCAAAACAGTGGGTTGGTGCATCCCTAGTAAAGGAGCAACACACTGTTCTACAGTAGATTGAAGATGCAATGCATTCAATTTAAGAAAATATTGCAAAGTTATAGGTACTACAGCAGACTGTGGGTAGTGATGGGCGAATCTCCCGAGATTCGCTTCGCCGAAAAATTCGCGAATTTCTAGCGAAATTCGCGAATCGGCGAGAAATTCGAGAAACGAGTCGCGCGACGATCTTGACGCGCGTCGCGTCAAATCGCGTCGCGTCAAATCGTGTCGCATCGCGTCAAAAACGACGCGTCGCGTCAAAAAACATCGCGCGACTCATTTTTTCGGCGAATTTTCGCCAAGCGAAATTTCGCTGGTGATTCGTGAATTTATTTGCCAGCGGCGAATCGCGGGAATTCGCCGCGAATTCGGCCCTGGCGAATAAATTCGCCCATCACTAAAGTCTGTGGGCAGTACCTTAAACAGATAATATACTACTCTAAAGGCACACACACATGCTGTATATCTCAGTCCTTGTTTCCAACATCACATGCTTTGAATTTCTGTCAATATGGTAAAGGTCAATACAAACTAACCTCCATGGACCCTTTGAACTACAGAAACGTTGAAAGAACAAGATCCCCAGCCTTTAAACATGGAGAGATAGTTTTACATTCAAAACTATAAAATGTTCCTTCAAAGACAGTTTAGCTTCATTTTTAAGAATAATATCATTGGTTCAGTAGCTTATGTTAAAGGACAAGACAGAGCCCCTTAACAACATTTCACCACATCGTTTTCCCCCATTGTGACTTAAGACACTAACCATTAACTTTGTTACGCGCTATAGGTCTTACTTACTATGGCGGCTGCCATATTCAATCAGATGACTTCACAAATATGGCCACTAAAACACATTGGCGCATGGGCAGACTTTGACCCGCCTGCTTACTCTGATTAATGATGCATTGTCATCAAGCAGGCTCGCTTTGCTCTGTCTGCTCTTTTATGCATCAGCATAATTCCTGGCAGGCAGTTTGTGTACAGAATCACGGCCTAGGTCTTACTCTTAGACTGCAGAATTGTGGGAAATACATGCAAGTGGAAGATTGTTTCACATTGATTTTTATACTGAGAAACCGTGCCAGACTGAGCAGACTCTGACCTTAAAGAAGACTTATACAAGCAAACCATTTTGCCTGATATGGATTCATGGAGAAATTTTCTTTTTCAGATTAATTTTTTCAAGTTTGACATAGAATTTTGCCATTTGTTTTGTTTTGCTGCAAAAAGACTTCCATGCATTAGGTTCAACAAAAAATGTGTTAGCTCCAATGCACTTGGCACTAGAAAAAACTAGACTCCAATGAGTTGGTGCGAGAAAAACTGCCCATTGACGCTTGTATTTGGTGAGAGAATTAATGCCGATTGACTCAACTGCATTTGGGGGTTTTCTCTGTGGGTTTCGCTCGAAAACTCGATTAATTTGAGCGAATTTGGTTTAAAATTTTTTCAATGTGAGTTCATTTAACCCACTTAGAATTACGCTTACACATACTATAGTACAGATATTTTTCATATGAATGAGGGAAAATAACTTGGATCCTTACATATCTGCTTCTCTGTAGCAACAAGCAATCTGGTTCCACCATGCTCTTATGATGTAATAGTGATATTTCTTAAGTAAGATGCATCTGATTTGAAGCCAAGCTGAAATACTGTTATTTGTCTGGCTCCTGATTTTACCTTTCTTCTCTTGCCCTCCTTGAAAGGGCACACAATGTAAAGGGCATCATTACTGTGAAAATGCCTCTGACCTAGTGTGCCATCAAATGTCAGAAGACCTCAACCTGGCATATTAGTTTATATACAAGAAAATAATGAACTTGGAGATTAATGACAACAGTCACATATTAATATGTCTCAACCTCAGATAAAGTTTTTCCTGCTGCATAGAAAAAAAGGTGGGTACATATCTTACAAATTTAAAGAATATTTTGATAGGGTGACCAGATATCTAATTTTTTTATTTTGTGTTGTTTATCAGAATTAAATTATGGATAATTATTAATGTCTGCCCTTTATTATGAAGGAGCTCTAATTAAATAATTTAGGGGAAACTTCTCAGCTCCCATAGACTTCTTCCCCTCACCCTGCTTGTTACCTTAATAATAACTGAGCAATTTATTTAATCAAAAGGTTTGGGCTTTAATATGCATATATCTTAATTCTGCATTCTGCAATTTAGCAATGGTTAGCAATAGAATTGTGCATCTGATATTTGCCTGAATCGTGTATAACAGGGAGAAAAATATTCACTGGAAATTTGACTATGAAGATTTTCATTCATCCAGGTCATGGTATATCTG
>CM044435.1:36458066-36468653 GCA_024363595.1 Xenopus borealis | reverse complement strand
AGACCTCAAATGTGCAGTTCATGCAAGACAGGCCCAGAATTTATGGGATCTGGAGGCTTTTTGACAGGAAGAATGGGCAGCTTTACCAACTGATGATCTGAAGATAAAGAGCCACATCCACATCTACCACAAAAGACTTCAAGCTGTCATTGATGTTAAAGGGGGCAATACACGTATTAAGAATTGGGGTATATACATTTTTGATCAGGGTAATTTGGGTAGTTTGTGTAGTGATTATGATTTAAAAAGAGTAAACACAGTTGTTTGACAATAAATGGCTTCAGCCAACCATTAACCATGAGTAAAAGAAAAGTTTTTATGTTATCATTCATATTTTCTGAAAAATCATTAAGAAATAAATTCTGCCAGGTATGTCAACTTATGAGCACAACAGTCATTTCTCTGCGAGTAAGGGGCTTTAGAGGGAATATATGTTTTTGGAACAATACTATAGAAAGCATACAATAAGCTCTTTATTGCCAAAATAATGTGTTGCTAATATACATAGGTGTTGCACCAGTACTGTAAAACCATAAGGGCTCAATTACTCAAACATTGGAAAGAAGTGCAAGAGCTCTAAGGGGTCAAGCTCATTCCAAAGTCTTTCTGTGTTCTGCTCCCCATAGCAGATGAAGAAAATCTGGCCACAGGTCTCCGTGCTTTGAAATGGAACATAGAGGTTAGCAGCAAATTTAAAGCAGGAATGCAATGTATACAGTGGAAAAAATGGTGGATTGTCCCTGTTTTTAGCACTTTGCGCATGGCCTTCCTTCCCATAAATGCCCCCTGTTATATCAGATCTTTGATTTTATCTTATAACTTGTAGTAGATGGACCAATATTAATTACTGATGCAGTCGCCTATTTCAGTAAATAAATGCCTATGCGGAAGGTCCTGAGACTGCAGCCATGGGGCAAATGGCTGTTTTTGAACTGACACGTCACATGGCCGTGACTACATCTATACAACCTGAGTGTAAAAATAATGACAGATATATTGTGCCATACCAGGTCCATGTAGTACAATATTGCCTAATATCAAGCTTGTGTTTTCCATAGTAAATTGCTTTATTTTACGTTGTATAGCATATCCTTTTTTAGCAAGTTTCAAAAAAGGTTACAATCACTCCATTTGTGTCTATTTGATGATTACCATTCACAGTGATGAACAAATTTCCATCAAAAGAAAACCAGTTTGTCCAAGATGCTTCTGTATTAAGCATTATCCCAGTAACTGTTCCCGAGAGACCATAATGCCCATCCTGCAGCATCTCAAGTGGAGGTACAATGAGGTGGGAATTGTCCTGTATGCATATTCCGGGACTGCCATAGATATAAATCCTGTATAAACACTTCTTCCCCTGATGATTGTCATAGGTTCCATTGACTTAGATACAAGTCTTAAAATAGATGTCCTTGGACTAAAACTTTGTATGTGCAACAGCACAAATACTTACAAAATTGTGTTTATTAAAGGGGTAGTTCACCTTAAAATCAACAGTGAATATGGAATTCTAAAGGCAATTGGCAATTGATTCTATACAGATGTCAGGTTTGTGAATTGAACATCTAGGTTAATCTTAATAATTACTCCAGCAACCAGGCAACAATTGGAAAGAAAAAATGGAAGATGAATAGTAAAGGATCTAATTTAAAAAAAAATGGGCAAATATAAGTTCTAGGGGGTCAGTGATAGCATTTTCATTTGTGGGCTAGAAAGAGTCATAATAGGAAGGGCACTAGTTGGAAAAATTGACCAGTTTTATGAGCTAACAGGCATAGTGACCAATGGTTAAATTTATAACACAGGCATGAACTGAAAAAAATCCAACAACCATTCGTCTATAACAGACTAAAAAATTTTTAAAGGTGAACTTATGCTTTAAAATAACATTGTGTCCTGAAGCTGTGAAGGTAAAAGGTTCTGGGGTCTGTCATTTGTGTTCCATCTGAAGACAATCACATGCAGTTTCTATTACCATGGTGCCTTGTGCCAATTTCCAGAAAGAATCTAAGCAGAGTCAGCGCTCTCATCTAGGTCAGAAAATCCACACATTTACCGCACAGTCTGGATCGTTCTCTGCCAAAATAGGAGGGGTGGGAGTAAAAAAAATGTTTTTTAAAATGTTTTTTAATAAACAGCATACATTCAAGCAGTGTGCTATACTCTACAGGAATGTCATATAAATACTAACACTTTGATCTTCCCCTCCTGTGTAATGGGTTCAGAGTTTTTTTTTGTATAACAAATGATTGACCAGAAAACTTTTTATTAAAAGCCTAGCACCTTATAAGAGAACTAAATCTTAAATATAGAAGTAGGGTAGAAATTCTGTCTTAAATCTACATTCATTGGTTTAGATCAGTTTAGATCCCCATTAAGTATTGTATTTTCTAACATTAGAAAGCTATGTCTAGTAAATTGTAACTTATTCCTTACTGTAAAAAAAAAATTGCTGTAAAAAGGAATGAATTATATAATGCGGTCTACATTTTTCTTTATAGAGGATGAAAAGAAAATGTTATGCTTTGGGGGATTAATATGTTTTCTTAGAAGCATAACAGCACCTAATTTAGCTTCTGCGATTGGTTTGTGAATTAAAGGAATAATATGCCAAGTTGGAGAGAAACTACCCTTACTCTAAGCACTGATCTTCAGACTGAGCCTTATGAGTTATTTAAGTAACTCAGGTGGCTGAGCAAATGGAATTGGTTTTCCTTGAAAAACGACATATTGTGCCACAATTCTTAGATCATACCTTACTTTGAAAAGCTGTTATCCAGACAGATATCTTTCATCCTTACAAAGAGAATTATTGGTCTTGGAACATAGATTGGTAGTCATTATGTGCGGAAGCAGGACTGAGCTTGCTCCTCATTAGATCATTTCACTGGCTTGTAGGGTTTGCTTTTGGTTACAGTATATATATATATATATATATATATATATATATATATATATATATATATATATATATATATATATATATATGACTGTTAACCTTTTTTTGTAAGCATCTGCATTTGTCTTGGATATCTTAGCCAGTGATGTAAAACCGAGTGAATGCTTCTATAACATATATATGCAGTATATGTAATATGAGTGTCACTCTGCTTCCCAACATTACCCATTTGCACGATTAAAGTTTACATATGGTCTCCAAAAAGATGCAGCACCACCAGGGTATTGGGGGAGAAATGTAGAAAGGACCCAGTTGGGACTGAAAGGTAATGTTGGCTATACTGTACATGCTTCACTAAATGCACTTTTCTTCATTTTCAAGAATATCCTGGTCTCGCTGGTTGTTTTTGGAATTTATACATATTTTTATACAGTATATATATATCAATAGAGATGCCACAAACAAATCTTATGAATAAATAGAAAATGAAAAATACAACAGCAGAGGAGTGATGTGGCAAACTTTGGAAAGTGTTTTAGCTTTATTACTTTCTTCTTCAGCTTTCTGTGCTGCCCTGCAAAGTCAATATTACTCTTCCACATTTAAAGAGAACTATGCTCCTGAACAATGCAGGTCTCTATAGACATATATCAAGTTAAACAACCCATACCGTTTGTAAACTGATTCACATAATTAAAGCCGATTGCATGAGAAATGCTTGAGTAGCAGTATGTTGCGCTAGATTATTCCATATAGAAAAAACAGCATTTAAAGAAATAAAGTTCATCTCTCTGGCTTGTATGAGGCACTCTGCCTAAACACAAACCAAGAGCATGCATAGCCAATGAATGGGCACAGCTGGGTCGTTTATTCTCACGGCTCTAACTGTTTTGGGTAAAACATGCATCATTTCCTGTCAGGTGACCACTGAGTGATACACAGACAATCACAAAATGGTGGCTCAACGTGAAAGATTAAAAAGGCAATATTTATTATGTACAGTATGTGGCATTTTTATAAGATTATTTGCTTTGGTATATGTGTTCTCATCTTGAAATTGAGCCTTATTATACCGGTTTTAAACCGTCTGTCAAACCGTCCTTATCTACGGTCGAATTTCAAATTCATGCGAGTTGAACTATCCTAAACTCCCATAAGTTCAGAATTCGACCAATCGAAATGTATTTAAAAAAAAAAAATCACATTTTTATAACGCAGATGAATTAAATTCGAATCAAATTCAATTCTAATTCAAACAACTCTTTTCTCTGAAAAAACTTGAATGCTATGAGGGCTGCAAAGAACTCCAAATTGATCCCTGGACCTTTCCCATTGACTCAAACAGCAATTCGTTAGGTTTTAGGTGGCGAATAGTCAAAAGGTGACAGAGCATGGTAAATGTTGAAAATCAAATTAGAATTTTCAATTGATAAATCTGCCTCTAAATTTTGGGAATTTAAAAAATTACACTCATAACTGAACTCAGATCCCACTGGTACAAATTCCTATATTCTGTTTTGGCACTTTTAAAGACATTTCACAAAAAAATATTTTCCTTCCTTTGAAGGAATATTTTGCTATGCCAAATCTCCAAATGTTATAGATTTCCCAACTTTGACAAATCGTTTTTCAAAGTCTAACAAATTATTTCACTTATTTCTACACAAATCAGCTTGTTCTTACATAAACATGACACATTTTTTAAATATACTCTTAGCTGTGCAACTCAAGTAGTTTGTGATGTCACATGTTTAATACATGTATGTTATAGTGCATAAATAGATTTTGTTATGATGCCATCTAGTGATGAAAGTCATATATGCACATGATGTATTTCCTTGTATCAATAAACCCTAATTTCTTATATGAAATTTAAGTTCCTTTTACTCTACTTTCTAGTTCCTGTCTTTTTTGTGTAAAGATTGTTTGTCCTATATATATAAATATAATAAAACATCAGCCAGGTGGCAACCCTATGAGTCCAGCACGTGTTCACCTACCCAAATTAACTGCATTTGTGGATAGTGTCTTTGTGAGTTCAACTATCTGGAAAATAATATCTTCAGTGGTTGTTGAGCTTAATTTTTGCCAAACAAGGAAGCCTCAGAGGAAAATAAACCACTTTTTAAATTCCGAGTCAGAATCAAGTCAAATAGAGCTTTTCATAAATGAAGCACATATTAACACCAGCCAAACAATAGATGCATCATCTGGGGTTTGTTGTCGATTGGACACGATACACTTTTACTCTAGCTTCCAAGGTACATTTGAAAACATATTATGTGGAATAATAGTGACCACAGTGTTATTGAAACTGAACGTGAATCAACAAAATAAAACAGTGAGAAATATACACATTCACTAGCAGTTAAAATAGCTCAAGGGTCGAACTTGATGGACATGTGTCTATTTCAACCTGACTTACTATGTTACTATTTTACATGTCTTAACACTGCTGAATTGTGCAAAAACATACAGAAAATATATTCCCTTCCATATGCTAACCATCGATATCCTCTAGCTTTAACTCTCCTAACTTACACGGAGGATATGCCCCCTGCGTGGAACCTTCACTAGTAAAGAGTGGCCATTTACAAGGGTCCACCAACACTTTTAGGAAGTTGCCACCAGCCTGTCCATGAATGGTGACCCAAATTAGGAGTGACAAGGACCAATTTCCAACTTTGATAAGTAAAAAGTCACTTGAATGCCCTATACACTTTACGAAACACAGACCCCCATAAGTAACAACTATCAAATGGCAAACTAATACAATTAAACCAACTCCTTTTCTAGAGATGGGAGGTTAGGACCTTGCTTTATGCTGGTCACTATAAAATGGTGGCCTTCTAATGCTCTCCTAATGTAACTCTAAATATAAATAAACTCCATAAACTTATATATAAATAAACTCCAAATATTAACCCCAGCACCACAATCAAACAAACCTATAGCACGTGTTGTAGGGCTGAGCAGTGTCATGCAGCGTATCCTCTAAAATGTACACATTCTTTAATGCAATATTGTATGACAATATTTAATTCCTTCAGATAAAACTTCACATTAGCAATGCACAGGTTGTTTTTCCTTGCACACAAATAAAGAAGACACAGGGAACATCTGAAAGGGTGACGTACTGGTACTTGCATCAGGGATCATTTTCTGACCACCTTATCATTTTGCAGCAGCTTGTGCAACACTGTAAAGATGTTTCAACAACATATACTCTACAATAGTAGCAAACACAATTTAGATGAAAGACAGAATGGCAAAAAGGCTATATGCAAATTCCTTGCATATTAAAAGTGGAACAATGCTAAAAATACAGATACTGCGACTTGCTGACAATTCTCATGTTAATGAGATAATGGAATGTGAAATGTAGCCATGTGTGATTACCATCATAAAGGACACATAAGGCCAAGGCGTTTAACATTGCACTGTTTAGATTTTTAAACCTTGGTCTAACTTGGTACATTCAGGTGATACTGTTCTTTACCTTACGTAGTCCAGTTTGCTTTTACAAAAATAGATCTGCTTTAGACTATGTTTGTGTAGTGCTGGATGAGGAAATGCCTTGGGCTATAGGACAAGGGATATTTTCTTGGCTAATATTTCAGCCAACACAGAAGCATTTAAAAACAACACTGTGAACCTAGTGGTGTCAGGTGCTTTCTTTTAAAGGAGAACTAAAGCTTAACTAAAGAAATGGACTAGAAATGTTGTTTTATGCATCTGTACCAGCCCAAGGCAACCACCATCCTTTAGCAGGGAAGATCGGTGCTTCCAAAAATGCCCCAGTAGTTCCTCATCCTCTGCTGATTCACTACACATAAAATATACAACACACACACATATATATATATCGCAATATAAGGTTAATTAGTAATTAATGCCAATAATTACTCCATAACAGCACAGAAACCAGTGCACCTAGCATTGTAATTTAATAATCAGCCCCTAATCATAGTGAGCTGCTCAGAGCCCACTGAGCATCTGAGTGTTGCAGTCCAAGATGGTGACCCCCTGTGACAAGTTTAAAGTCCTGGATCATTGCTGCTATCGAAAAGCTCAAACTTTAGGCTGGTGCAATAAGTTCAATGTATAAAATATGGCATTTTTAGCCATATTAATTTTTAGGGTTTAGTTCTCCTTTAAAGTTAATTGGAGTTCGCAAAGAGGGTTCTTGGGTGCTTCTACCTAATGTGCCATCTGCCTTAGTAGGGGTGAGGTGTTGATGAGCCTGGGATTTAAGCATTTGGGGGGGGCTTTATATTATTTATGATACCCCCCCAAGGGTGGTTGACATGTTATTGCAGAAGGACTCAGAAACACTGTATTAACAGTCACCAGTCACATTGCATCCTCTCAGCAAACAAAAGGTAAAGCGTGGGCATAGCACACCCTCTTTCTCAATAAAAAACTTAGAGAAGGATTCAAATGCAGCAACATTGAGTCTGCAAAATATTTCAAATCAACCATCAGCAGAGAACATGTTTTTCTGCTCATTTATTGTGAAAGATTACAGGTTTTCAGTATTTGATTTTCTTGCACGAGGCTAATAATTTAAGCTTCTGAATCTACAAAGATCACAGCAGAGATAACTGCATTGGAAAGAATCCTACAGCAGATAATTTCCACATGCAACCTGAGAGTGTAAATCTATAATTTTTGTAACCTCCAACATATAACACCCTTACTTGCATTGATCTCTGCAATAATAAATGGTAACCAATAACGTTTTATAAGTTAACCCTTTCCAGGCTCCCTTGATACATGAAAAACAAATGGCAAATTCTATACTCACCCACTTGCTTTTGGTACACTTTGCTTGTCTCCAGGGAAACCTGACCTAGTCTCTAGGTGCTGATGGACTCTGCAGAGGGCAGTCAGGAGTAAAAGTTTGTGGAAGAGGACCCTGAACCGGGTTACAGATCATGGACATCAGGAGACCTATGATCCTCAGCTGGAAAGGGTTAAATTATATAAAAAAAATAAACGAGCAATCATGTTTATTCATTTATGTAAATTAGAGGTAGATTCAAGTTTATTTTTTCTGCACGCTAAGCAAGAGGAATACGCTGAACAAACCTGTTCCGGAGAAATAATAAATATAACCTGTGCTGAGGAGATAACACAGCTATGAGTTATCTATGGCGCCACAATGTAATTTTCAGCTATATATATAGAAAAAGCTGTTTATATTACTGAAGACACATTACAACTGCAACTTGAGAGATCACCAGTATAGAGTAAGTGCTCAAAGTGGATTTTTTTTTTGGTATTTTGGTGTCTCTGGCAGATGAGCGCAAGCCATTATAAGCAGTATGGAGTCAAGCCAGGGATAAAGTGAGCATGTGTGAGTATACAGAAAGCAGAATTAGCCTGCCTTTACCAAAATCATTGCAAACCTTCTGTTATCAGGGACACTGCCAGTAATAATATAACAAAAACAAGCAAGGTACAGGTTATATTTCACTATATTAAATAACATGGCTGACTACATAACATAACACTTTGGCTTTAGAAGAATGGACATAACTGTAACCTGTGATAGCAACATTACAAGAAATCAATACTTCTTTGCTAGAGTTTCAGCTGTAATTGAGCACTTAAAAAATTATTGGGATGAATAGCTTGTGCAGGTCTCATAAATTCCCAACACAGGCTGCACTGTACATTGTACTTCTGAGAATAACTGTGCAGCCTGTCAATTTCCTGACTGCCAGTGTATTACAGTCAATGCACAAAAGTATTGATTCCCTGGAAGGCTCAAACTATCCTAAAAAAATATATGTTTTGATCCAATAGTTCTATTGATTTAATTGAAGTGAGTGAAGAATTTGATCTTTTCCATCAATATTCCTGCTAAGTTAAAAAGAAATAAAAAGAAATATTGCAGAGTTAAAATGAAATAAAAAGAAATAAAGAGAAAGTTGTGCAACCTCAAACAACACAGACCGAACAGCTAAAAAGATGAGCGCATGAAAGAGCTAATGATTTGTTAATTTTTGGGCTCAATTACCAATGGCATCAAGGAACACAAAGGCAATAAATAGGTGCACAAATCTTTGAATTGTATGCTAGCAGACAGTATATTCCATCTGGTGCAATGTACAGAACACAGTGCTTAGCATATGGCAGCAATTTTAAGCCCCTTACTAGTGATGGGCCAATCTATCCCATTTCGCCAAAAAATTCACGAAACGAGTCGCGGCACGTTTTTGACGAGCATCGCGCCGATTTTGACGTGAGTCGCATCGTCTTTGACACTTGGGGCCTTTTTCGATGTGCGTCGTGTCATTTACGGCGTCACGTCATTTTCGACGCGCGTCGTGTCATTTACGGCGCGCAACTCGTTTTTTTTTTACGCCAGCTAATTTTAGGCAGGCGAATTTTCTCTGGCGTTTCGCTTGTTTATTCGCATGGCGAATCGCGGGAATTCGCCACGAATTTGCACCTGCCGAATAAATTCGCCCATCACTACCCCTTACCCATTTAGCACTTTCATCTAGCCATTTGTAAGAACCCTTATTCTATATGTTAGAATACAGCAGTTGCAAAGCAAATAAAATGTCTCTTGGCAACACTTGGCAACAACTTGTTAAGTTTTTATGCCTATATGTGTGTAAAAAAAACTGCATTTAACCCTTTAAGTACCAACGTCGTTTTATTCTATATATATATTTTATCTGTTAAAGGAGAACTAAAGCTTAACTAAATAGGCTAGAAATGGAGCACATTCTGCTTTGGGCTTCTGTACCAGCCTAAGACAACCATAGCCCTTTAGCAGTAAAGATCTGTGTCTCTAAAGATTCTCCAGTAACTCCCTGGGGCTCATTTATAAAGTTCACGCAGGGCAGATTGGTTCACAAAGTGAATATATCTGCCCGGCTCCAGGTTATACTTATAAAGCTGAATAAGGGTGTGCAAACAGATTTGTGAATTTGTTTTTCACATTGCGAATAAGAGCTTTTTAAATAGGGCAAAAAAATTGCAAATTGTGAATATTTATTTTCACACTCTGCGTTTGAATTACGCCACAACTTTGGTGGTGGAAAAAATATTCGCAAAACAGTTTCACAGATTTAAAATTTATGTTACTGCCAACACTATTTCCGTGCACAACAACCTTGCAAAGTGCCTGTACTCATGCAAAGTGCCTGCACTCACTCAAAGACCCGTCTCGTTCGCGAGTCATTTGCGAAAATGTACTCATAATCCGAAATCGCAAAAACTGGATGGGCACAGCAGTGCAATATTTTAGTGTTCAGGAAAAAGCATTGGCACAACAACCATTTGCAAACAATTATGCTCTGTGCAAACTTTGTAAATTACCCCCACTGTCTTCTTTTCTGCTGATTCACTGATTCACATGCTCTGTGCTGCTGTCACTTACTGAGCTTAGGGACCCACTCACAATATACAGTAAGCACAGAATACTAATGTCACAATACAAAGCTGATTAATAATTAATAAAGATAATTAATACATGGCAGCTCATAAGCCAGTGCAACTAACATCAGTATGTAATAATCATCCCTGTAGCATCAGCTTATATCACAGACCAACCTCATTTTCTGCTTGTAAATTTGAGACAACCCCTAAGCTCAGCTTCTCAACAGCTACTCAGAGCAAACTGAGCAAACACTTTCCAAGATGGTGACCCCCTGAGACAAGTTTGA
>CM044435.1:36431684-36456936 GCA_024363595.1 Xenopus borealis | reverse complement strand
CCAGGCTCTGATGACTTATGAAAGAATCAAAATAAGTTGAATTCTCTTCATGTGATATTTAGTACCAGATAACTAATGTAAAGGGGAAAGCAAGGGCTATTGTACACTAATGCAATTGCTGTCCAGAGTGGGCTGTTGCCAGGCCAGTAACTGTATATGGAGTACTTTTAGGTTGGTGTAAAAGTAAATACACATCTATATAAATATACTGATATTGTTATTGATGGGTTTAATTTACTCGTGAGATTTGTTTATACCAAGAGCAAGAGAAATATGAAAACTTCCCAAAGAAAGCAAAATTCCCCAACAAATGTGCATTTAAATCAATTTTGCAAAGGCTATAATACTGTATAGCAGTGCTGTCCAATATTTTACACATAATGGGTGATTATTTGCATATTCAAGGGCCAACTATATAAATAAAATGATGGCATCACACAAAGATCTCTATAGATCACCTGAGTAGACTGGGGGCCATTACTACCTATTTGAGAGCAATACTAAGCCCACACAGCCTTCAGTAGGATAGTCCTCTACACAAAAGGGATACATGCCCCCAAACCCTCGCCAGTGTTGAATGTGCCTAAATATGTAGCAAATTCGATATATTCCCAAAACAAAAGAGGAAAATGTAAAACATAAGTTATATAAGAATGCATAAATACTCAGAACACAAGTTATATACAACCACAAAGAGAAAATGAGCTTAACCATATGTACTCAGAGGGTGTAATGTAGATGCAAAACACTTAACTCAGCATTAGAGTTTATGTAATCACAGAGTCTCAGGAGAAATGTCAGCACAGAACTTATATAGGTTATGAATAAAAGATTCATGTAAAAACTCAAAACTGCCTCAGAGACTAAATGTAGTAAAAGCCTCATTGGACACAGATGACAAAATGCAGACTTAGTCTGAGAGGCTACAGTATGTGGAGCAATGTAGCAAGAGAAATAGCAGCATCAAACTCTTATGGACTGGAAGATTAATGAGAAGAGAGCAAACCAAGAGAGAGCAAAACAGGTGGCGACTAATGTGGAGGTAAATACTGTATATGAAAGTACTCTGAGGCATCTACTGAGAGTTACATGAAAAATCTATAGGGTGTAAAGTGCAAAAAACAGGTGAAAACTGCTATGGTTTCCACATTTGGCACATTCCTTGCCATTAGCAGCCATGGGCATGGGTAATTTGTGCTTCCGAATGGAGTGTAAGGACCTGCACTTTCTGCACGAGTACAGCAGTGCCAACATTTGTCTGTGTTATATTCATAGTGAGTGGCCTGAAGGAGGCACATACATGTTACACATAGGGGCCGATTTACTAAATTCTCGTGAATAGATCGAGGTTCGATTGAATTCGATCGAATAACGATCATAGAAGATGCAGCTTAGTTCCAGCAGTTCAGGTCTGAGGTGGTAAAGGAAACTCTGAAGAAAGAGGTAACGTTCGGTTATATCCACGCTTTAGTGAATTTGTGGAATAACGACCATTGGCCAGAGCAAAAAGTACCCTGGCGATAGAGTGCGAATGAATGCTAGCAACAGGCCTGTTTATTAATAAATTGTTGTCTGCATCTGTTAGTGAATTGGTGATGTCCCTGCAGATTAGATTTCTAGTGAATTTTCTTTTGCGATGACCACGTCACACTTGAATCTGAGTGAATCTGCCCCTTAGTCTATTCAAACCAACAAAGACAAACCACTCAAAATATATACTGTATAATATATAATTTATGTGAAATAAGAGAAACACCCATAAAAGACAGATCGAATCTTGCCGTAAATAGCCATAAATATAAAATGTCAAGATATGTAGTAAGCGGAAAATATTATGTATGATACATTCTAAATGGCTTCAGTCTCCTGTTTAAGCCTACAACCTTAATGGTTTGGTCCAAAATCCACTTTCCTCTGCAGAATTAACAAGGAGTAAATGTCATATTTGCAAAGTAAATACTATGATGCTAAACCGTTAAGGTAATGTGGAAAATGAGGAAATGACATTCAGTCCATTTTCAAAGGATATCTACTAAATGGTTTTAATTTAGCACAAAGGCCAAATGACTGCATTCAGCAGAGGTAATTGTTAAATATAAAGCAAAATCGAACCCAAATGAGGAAAATATGACATATTCCAATACTACTTAGTATAATATCTAAATGCTTGCTGCAACAGAGCAGGCCTACTGCCTGCATAACACAGGAATCAATCTTAAAAGATACATGTAATTCTGTTTGGCTTATAGCATTTCAAGAAACATAAAAGTATCAAGTCATTAAAGTGATACTGACACACATTCGTGTGAAGAGATCGAAGTTCGTTTGAATTCGATCAAATACCGATCGTACGATTTTTCTGGAGGATTGAATATGCAAATTTGCCCACTTCGATCATCGAATACCGAATATTCGAATTATCAAATAGATCGAATATTCGATCATTCGATGATCGAAGGATTTAAAATGTATTCGAATGCCTACTTTGCCAGATTGAACCTACTGAATACCATTAGAAGCCTGTGGGAACCCCCCTCCCTATAGGCTTCTTTTGCAAAGACTTGCTCAAGTACCATCGAATGGTACACATTTTTCAGAGGCTCAAAGGAAGAAGTACAAATTTTTCGTGAAATCGAACGATCGGTATTCGATCGTACGATTTCATCGAGAAATCGAATATCGAGCAAAAAGATAGCCTAGAACTATTTTGAATAGATTAGAGGGAATTTTAGTAAATTTGCCCCTCAGAGTTGAATTTCAAGGGTTAAAAAAACCCTCGAATTTGACCCTCAAATTTAGGTCGAATTGAAACCCCTCGAATTTTAATCGAATTATGTGCTATTCAATTTTTTTTTATTTGAATTTGATTCAAATTTTCTCTTCTAATCAATTCGACCCTTAGTAAATGTTACCTATAGGTCATGTTGATCATTTTTTGCTGAGAGGTTTGTTTTTGTATATAATTGATAGATGAAGTTCCTAAGCCTGACTCTCTGACACGCTGACACTCTGACTTTGCCAACCTGACTGTCCCATCTCAGTCTGTTAGTTACAGTTTCTAATGCTAACGGACTCCTGCTGCACAAATATGTCAGCCCCCTCATACAGGAACATGGGGCAACAGACAGGTAGTGTAAAAGCATCATGCAAATACTTTATGGTAAAGTTAGAAGTAGCTTTCAAAGCCAATATTATAATAGATAATATAAAAAAGAGTTTAATTTTAGGGATGTAGCGAACGTCGGAAAAAATGTTCGCGAACTTCCGGACAAAAATGCGAACGGTTCGCGAACTTCGCGAACCCCATAGACTTCAATGGGAAGGTGAATTTTAAAAGCTAGAAAAGACATTTCTGGCCAGAAAAATGATTTTAAAGTTGTTTAAAGGGTGCAACGACCTGGACAGTGGCATGCCAGAGGGGGATCAAGGGCAAAAATGTTTCTAAAAAATACATTGTTGACACAGCGCTGCGTTTTGTGCTGTAAAGGGCAGAAATCACACTACGTCACTCAGGTGATGTTTCTGGACACGGAATGTGAAAAAGCTCACACAGCTACGTGGCACTTGGTTAAAGACTGGGCAAACAATGCCTACAAGGTCAACATATACACTACTACAGCAGTGGATACGGATTACGGAAAATATTATTGCTGCTTGAAAAACGTCACTCAGGATGGTGTTTCTGGAGACGGTATTATTATTGATATTTAGACAGAATGTGAAAAAGCTCACACAGCTAGATGGCAGTTGTTTGAAGAACAGTAGATTACTAGCCAGCAAACTTACTATCAACTGTCCCTCAAATCACTAACAGCTCTCTCCCTACACTAGCTCTTCCAAGCACACACAGGCAGAATGAAAAAACGCTGCAGGGCTTCAGTTTATATATGGAAGGGGAGTGGTCCAGGGGGTGTGGGGGTGGTCCAGGAGGGAGAGCTTCCTGATTGGCTGCCATGTATCTGCTGGTCTGGGGGAGAAATGGCAAAAAAAAAAGCGCCAGCTATGGCGAACCCAAATTGGCGAACGTCGCGCGACGTTTGCGAACATTCGGCGAGCGCGAACAAGTTCGCCGGCAAACAGTCCGCGACATCCCTATTTAATTTCAGGTGTCAGTATCTCTTTAAGCCAACATCACAGCAAATGCATAACATAATACTGTACATTCAGTTTGGTTGATGCTTTTCAAGCAAGTTTATTGCCAACTCCCTGAGCCATTGCAAGACACAGTGAGGTATATTTAATTTGTCTACTAGACTCCAGAACCACACCAATGGAGAGCAGAATAAGCTAGTGGCCCACCCAATTATATGAATTCCTAGATATTTGAGTCAATGCATTACACTGTGTGCAACACATGGTTGCTGATTCTAAGCAATCCTATTGCGAAGCTTTAGAAAGGGAGCAATGCATAGTTGAATATATTCCATTTGAATAAAGAATAAAGATTTTGTTTGCTGATTCTAAGCAATCCTATTGCCAAGCTTTAGAAAGGGAGCAATGCATAGTTGAATATATTCCATTTGATTAAAGGTTTTTAAGCTGCAAGATACCAAAACCATAGCATTAAGACTCCTAAAAACATTATGTGTCCTGCACATAATAAATCACTCTTATTTTGTATAAGTATAAGAAAAAGTACTGTTTGCATATTTCCTCTGTAAATGATTTTGTACCAAAACCATAGCATTAAGACTCCTAAAAACAAAGAAAAAAAAAACAGGTTGGATTCCACCGTTGCTCTTTGTCCTGCACATAATAAATGACTCTTATTTTGTAAATGTATAAGAAAAAGTACTGTTTGCATATTTCCTCTGTAAATGATTTTGTATGTTGATAACCATATTTAGACTCAAAGCATGATTTATATTATTGGAAATAAACACAACAAGAAGCAGTTATGAAGAATAACCTGTTTTGCAAAAGTTTCTTCTAAGTGAGTCTTTTTGTTTTTGCATTTTCGTTTGTATGTAATTTGTTTCGGATCAGATGACAATTTATATTACACAGTGTTTGTATCTGCTTCCAAAATTATTTCTGTTGTTTTTTTTCCCTTTTCCAACCTGAAGATGAAATGCCTTTTCTCAGCTTTGAAAATGGGAAAGGAAATTTTTATTCTTGCAAAGATTGGACCCCTACCGCCTTCTGTAACTGCCTGGCAGACATGTTCAGTTGCATGTCTGTACTGCTCCCAAATCAATGGAGGAATCTGAAGAGTCCATTTAATTGGTTGGAAAACTCATACATTTCCTGCTGATTTTACCTTATCTGAGAGATGTATCTGAGAGATGTTATGCTTTACTTAACTCTCCCTTTTTATTTTTAAGAAACAATACTGTTAAAAAAACATACTATTTAAAGAAATCAATTCCAGAACCTTTTTGTGTATATCTTAAGATGAGTGGTTTGATGAGAAAGCGAGCACTCTCTATTCATTCTGCCAGTCTGCACTTTATCTGGCCTTATGTGTCATTAAATCTACTCCAGCCTTGTACAATAAAAGTGTATTAAAAGATTCTTTAAAGCAAAGACTTCCACTCAAGGGAAATGTCATAAAATGACAAATGCTAAAGATGAACAATTTGCAGTGATACAGATTTACAAAGAACATGACCCGCAAAGTACAAAGCTAACAAAAAAACTGCATATCAGTTGTGATTTTAAAGAATTTCTTTCTGCAAATGTACATAGCGTTGTTTAAACAGCAAATGCTGCTAGAGGCTCTGAAGGTCATTTGTCAAGGTAACAGAATAGAAGATGCAGTCCATACAATTTATTTTGCCAGTAGTGATTAGGGAAGAGGTTCTTTACTTTGTCCATTTATAGGAACATTTTCAATTTATACATCCATTCACAGAATTGTACAAATGAAATATATTTAGTTAAAAAAAAAAAACAAAATCCATTAATGAGGCTCACTTGTGTTATCTTTGTTATCTAATAAGATGTTTGGATAAATTGGATAGGAGACTGAGCAGGAGCTATCTAGCAATGCTCTTCCAAAGTTATAATATGTTTGTAAGAGGGGGTAAAAAAGGAGGCAACATGTACAGGGTAAATAACAAAGAAATAAATAATCTGAAAATCAAAACCTTAGTCTAAAACAACATTATAGGTGACCTAAAAAAAGTGTTGTGGTAGTGGTGCCTTTGCCAAATAATTGAAGAATGTTAGCTTCTAGCACAAGTTATTTGATATTGATATCCAAATAACTTGTAGGCTACAGATTCACAAAGAATAAAATTCTACTTTTTCTAAATGATTTCCTTTTTCTCTGTAAAAAACATCATGTTTAAATTTAATGTTTAAATAATTTTTTTCAGACATATAGAGGTATGTAATAAAAGTAGGTAATGCCTTTTCGTGAACAAATTTTACTTTGTGTGAATTTAATATAGTTTTTGGGAACCCAGAAACTGTTTAGCAACCATATCCAACAGTGGAAGAAAGTTTGCGAATTTTATAGTTTGCGCCACTGAAAACTATAAACCAAAAAGACCTTGTGTTTGCTCTAAAAGATTACTACACCTTCAAACACGTCTTAAAAGTGTGCAATCAAAATTTGCAATGAGCAGTTAAAGTGAGCAATGGAAGAATAATACAGTGTGAGATGTGAATTTTTATTCTTATTGGTGTGAATTGTTTTTCTCTTCAGGACTTTTATTACATTCCCCCTCTAAGGCTTAATTGTAATCCAAATGATGAACAACAGTACTATGTTCCCCACACAGTACACTAAGTGCAAAAAAAGCAGCAATGAGTTTAAGTGGACTATGCATTAAACCAATTTCTGTCTGCATTAGGCAGCTCTTGATTCAAGAAAACTGGCATTGTCTGGCAATGCTCTGCCCATCCCAGAGGGTTGACACCTGTTCAGTTTTGACACCTGTTCAGTTTTAACCAATCAGTTTTGTTTTTTCTTAAGGTTGCTCAGATCACAACTGTTTGTTTTAGTCTTGTAAAGTAAAATAATAATCTATCCAATAACCACCTTTGATGTCACGGCCCCCATAAAGCACAAATATGCCCTAAGATATCATGAACCCATCTCCATATGTTTATGCTCTGTCACAATGTCATCATCCCACCCTTTTGTTTGTTTTTTGCCAAGGTCAAAGCTGGCAACCCCAGCCCTATTCTTACTGCCTTCCCCTACTGTATATTTATTCCCAAATATCCCATACTGTAGCTCCCTCCACTGCTGTAGTACATGGGAGGGGTTTAGAATAGAATATTATTCTTTTACTATAAAGTTACTTAGACTAAGAGGCAGATTTACTAATGGTCAAATTTTGAAGTTAAAAAACTTTGAAATTCGACCATCGGATTTTTTTTAATGGCCATTTTCAATTGATAATGGACCAAATAGGTCAGTTTACGATTGAATTGAAATAGTTCGAATTGTTTGAATGCATCTTTGATTCGAATGATTTTCCACAAAATCCTTCTAATTCCTATGACAGGTTCTAGGAGGTCCCCCATAGGCTAAAATACCAATTCAGCAGCTTTAAGGTGGTGAAGTGTCGAATTCAAAGGATTTTAAAGAGAAAGTACTTCAAATTTTAAATTTTTTCAAGTTGAATCGAATTTTGGGCTATTCCATAGTCAAAGTATTTTTCATTTGAATATTCACAGTAAATATGCCCCTAAGTGTTGCAAGTAATGAGCTTAAGTATTTAGCGGTTGTGAAAATTATGTTTAAACTGAAGCAGCATTTGAAATTTTTCTGGATGTTGGGGTGAGCTAAGTCCTGTTCCGGGACCTAGCCAGGTCTTAGCCAGGATGTACAGGTTTAGTACTGATGTGCTGGTAAGAAAGGCAGTAACAATCTCCTTAAATAAGAGTTTATATTCTTTTCAAAGTAATTATTATAGACTAACAGAGTTACGCAATAAGGTGCAAAGTCTGCTACAAGTTTAGTCAGCAACCAATCAACAGGTAGCATTTACGGGTCACCTGTTTAAAAGCAAACATATTATTTATTGCTAAGGGTGACTGCACCTGGGCAAACTGCATGATTTTTATTACATAAAAGGGAATTTCTGCCATGAAAAATAATTACAAGACACTGTTTTAGAGAACAAAGAAATTAAGATGGTTAATCGATTAATATAGACTATCACATTTAATTTTTTCAAAATGTCTGTAATTGGGTATTAATCATTAATCATATTATTTAATGGAAATTAAAGTTCTGACCTTATAATGATTAATTGAATAATTCTACAAATAGCTTTTTTGCCTTCTCAGCACTAATGTGTATAAAAAAAAAGGCCTAAAGTAAATAACTATAAAAAATAAAGGGCATCCAATATAGGCAGTTAATTATTAGTGCAAAACATGCATTTCAACAACAAGGATCAGCATGTTTTTGTCTTAGTAAACATCTTTCTTGGAAATGTTGCAGATGGATGGGTAAATAATGGGATCATATTCCACTTAATACATGAATTCACTTTACATATAGACACATGCTGCTATAAAACTAGATTGCAAAAAAACTTTTTTGGATATATGCTTTATAAACATATCAAATTTACTGTGTATTATGTGATATAGAAACCTAAAAAAAATAATATAAGAAAATAAAATTTAAAAAAAGTAAATAAAAAAAAAAAATCAGTAAATTAAGGCCAGACACAAATTGTATAGAATACCACTAGGGATGGCGCGAACAGTTCGCCGGCGAACTTGTTCGCGCGAACATCCGCTGTTCGCGCTCGCCGGAAGTTCGCGAACGTCGCGCGACGTTCGCATTTTGGGTTCGCGTCAATTTGGCGCTTTTTTTTTGCCGCATTTTTTTGCCCTCTCACCCCAGACCAGCAGATACATGGCAGCCAATCAGGAATATCTCCCTGGACCACCCCCACACACCCCCTGGACTAAAAAAAAAAAAAAAATGTGCATACCTCCCGAGTCCCAAATGTCCCTCTTTTGCGAGCTCAACCCTCTGTCCCTCATTTGTACTGGAAAGACCCTCTTTTTGGAGGACCCTCTTTCACTGGAAAGACCCTCACTGAACAGCCAGAAAAAGAAGCAAAGATTAGAACTTGGCTTTTGGCAGAGAGTCCAGAACAGCGTCCAGAACAGCTAACAGGTGCAGGCAAGATACTTTGTAACACTTTTGACATAAGAAAATAATGGATTTTTCTTTTCCCTTGATCCCCCTCTGGCATGCCACTGTCCAGGTCGTTGCACCCTTTAAACAACTTTAAAATCATTTTTCTTGCCAGAAATGTCTTTTTTAGCTTTTAAAGTTCGCCTTCCCATTGAAGTCTATGGGGTTCGCGACGTTCGCGAACTGTTCGCGCGTTTGTCGCAAGTTCGCGAACGCGTCCGCGAACTTTTTTGCGGCGGTTCGCGCCATCCCTAAATACCACTACATATGTAAAAACCTGCTTCATTTAAATAGAAATTTGTATGGGACCATACAAATTAAAGGGACCATACAATATATTCTGATGGGTTATATTCAACAGGACACAAGGATGTTCTTTGAGATTAAAAGAGATGAGGGTCTCTTAAAGTTTAAAAGGTGGTTTTAACCTTTTGGGAACAGTGAGGGGGTATAATTGTTTCCATGTAATAGTTATACTGGCAGACATATTAAAAAAGCAAATGAGAAAACACAGAGCTACTCTTAATAAAATCCTTAGGACAATGTTAATCTGAAGAATGGCCCTATTGCACTTTTGGAGACAGGAAGATTTTTTTTTCATCTGTGCATTTATGAATCGGCCTTACTTATCACAGAACCAATAGCAAATGTGTTTTTATATTATCATACTTCATGCACTTGAAGAAACATATTTTTTTTTACTATGATTAGTAAATAAATTTACACTTATTCTGCTTGATAGAACATGAGTCTGGGGGGGGGGGGGGGGGGGGGGGTTAAAGCTTATCTTTTACTGGTTCAACAAACCTGAACCTTTTGTGCTTATCAAGCACATTAAAGTGCAACTAAGCACATAATAGGCATTTTTGTACATTGTCCAATTAGTAATTACATGTAAAACATTCCAAGTAGTTTCACTTGACAGAAAAGCATAGATTACATCTAGTTTCCTGAGTCCTACTAGAATTTTTTTTAATAATGTTATGGAACCATTAACCAGAATTCTTGGATAACCCCACTAAAAAAACATTTAAACCCAGTGGGATTTTCTTGCCACCAATGTGGATTCATGTGGAACTTATTGAAAAGTATGACTTATCTGCTTAAATGAACGGTTAAGTATAAAAATAAAAACTACTGTGCAAAATAAAAAATGTTTCTAATATGGTTAGTTAGCCAAATATGTAATCAATAAAGGCTGGCGTGAACAGAATACAACTTCCTGCTTCCTACCTTTCAGCACTATTTCTGAGTCAGCAATTTTAAAGGGGGGCCACATGGGACATAACTGTTCAGTAAATTTGCAATTAATCTCAGCATTCAGCTCAGATTCAAAAGCAACTGTTATGACCCATGTGCCCCCCCTCAAGTCACTGACTGGTTACTGCCTGATAACCAATCAGTAGAAACAAAGACATCTGCAAAGTAGGAAAAGCAGGAAGTAGGGTTCTGGCTATTATGTTAGACATCCAGTCACTCCAGCCTTTATACATTACATTTTTGGCGAACTAACTATATTACAACATTTTTTATTTTGAACATCCTTTCTAATTTACCCAGTTTTTATTTTTATACTGAACAATTCCTTTAAAATGGAATATATGGGAGATGGACCAATTTGGATCTTTTTAGAATATTTTGCTTTTATATTTTGCATTAACTTCATTGTCTCTCTGTTTTTAAGGCACACATTTTTATTTTGTGTCAAAACATTCCTGAATTTTACCAGAAATTTTATGTTTTTACAGATATATTTTACAGTAGATCTGAGAAAATCCGGCATTACTTTATTGCAGCAGTGGATGCCAAAATGTACTGTATCTGGTCAGGCCTTTCAAGTCTTCACATAGTAGCATCTCATTTGGGCTCAAATGTTAAAATGTTACTAATTCCCATTAGTTTTCCCTTTTGATTCCTTGCACCATATACCATGTTCCTTTAATTTCTAATGGTTGCCAGGCTCTATGTCCTGTTCATTAGGTAATCAGCAACCCTAGCAATGTCATGGTGCAGTCTCGGGTCACCAACAGTTCTATGCAGCAGTACCCATCACCCCCTGCTCTTAATGATACACTAGTACAAATTAAAAATAATATAAATAAAATCCTCCCTCAAGAGACTGAGCCCACTTACAATTGTAACTCGTTCTACTCTGGTAATCATAGCTCTTCCTGTAGCCCATTTCTTTCAATGGCATTTGAGGCATTTGTTAAACAGGTGTTTCCGTGTTATATAATTATTTAAATGTTAGTGCTTTTGTTGTTGGAAGAAATGCACTTCATGATTGAATGGACTCCCACTTTGGGTACAGTATATAATGCTAATTTTAGAAACCTGTGGAAATTAAAAACATGCTTTGGAATTGAATATCAACTTAAGTTGGATAAGAGAAATGAACATAGTATTGAGCATACACAGACACACAGAGTTTCATAAGTAAGAAATATAAAAATAAAAACCCCCTCTGGGGCAAAACTGACAAACTTACAATCAAGAGCTTATTGGCAAGTTCACCTCCCAGAATAATTGGAGAATGGATAGTGGTCATTTACAGCAGCTGTGGAGCCCTTCATTACCAGCTCTAAGTAAATCTATGTGGTGGAATATATCATGCAAGAAAAATATAATTAGGTAGGATTACTTGGGTTTATTTATTTGTTTTTTTTTTTGGTTTGCTTTCCTCGGGATTGAAATTACACAGAGAAAAAATGATTATTGTATTCAATTCCTTTCAAATTGGTTAAACTTGATGGATAGAAGAGCTTTATCAGCATCATTTGCTCCATAATTGAGTTTTTGTTCAGAATTGATTTTCTTTGATAAATCCAACACAGTCTTGTCAGGTTCAATATATAGAGAACATTTTTAATACTGATAAATTGCTTGCGCCTCCTGGGAGCCAAAAGGTAATTTTATATAAGATAGCATTTGAAGGACACCTTTTAATATTATGAATATTTTAAGATGAACATTGGAAATTGTACTGAAGCAGCAATTGCTCTACTAGGGAAAAAGATCAAACACGGATGCTTAAAAACACTGTGTTCATTATGGTGTGTGTCCAGTATTGTGATATCTAGGGACTTTGCAGATTCAGGCTGGTTAAAGCTTCAGTTTAAAAGGAACTATAGTGAAAAAGGGATTGGAATATAGCCAATTTTTATTCTCTTGAGGTGATACTGACATTTAAGGGAAGGTGAAGAGAAGTGAGCTGTGCATGTTGGCACTCTAGCACAAGCTGACCTATAGGAATGGATCAAAAGATAGCTGCTGATGTTGGCACAATAGTGCACACTGACCTATTGGAATGCGGCAAAAGGCAATACTGATGATTACACTAAGCTGCCTTATTCCATTTGACCAACAAGACTGACTAGGTCAGAAGATTTTGTGCCGAGGTTTTCATCTGTGAGGGTAATGAGAGTGGCAAGTTATAAAGAAAAAGCATCACTGTAACGTGACAGTAAAAATGAGTTTCTTTTACTAATGCCCTGGTTGTGCAAGAGCTCTAAGGGATACCTATATCCCATGCACAGAGCACAGGAGCCTGGGGCAGTAGTTTTGCAAGATGTACTTTGTACCTTGTGCAGTATCAAGGAATCCATTAGATGGCATTGGCTGATATTAAGTACAGGGTTCTCATGTGCCTTGTGGCCCCTGTCATCCCTAGTCTGTGCACCTGAATGAGACATGATAGGTTGCATTCCATGGGATGCTCACTTGTCATCCACTACCTACTTCCAGTTGATGCAGTTCTCCCAAATGCACACCATGGCACTGAGTTGGGTGCCTTTCAGTAAAGTGTGTCTTTATTATACTTGCACAGTGCACAGTATGCTGTTACAGAATAAAGCACAAGAGAGCCTTTCCAAGGAATTTGCCATGAACTTATGGTAAATACAGTGCTCTGAGTTTTTTTTTGTATCATGCAATTAAGCAGGAATTCTGAGAGAGAATTCTGCACTATGCTTAAGGAAGGTGAATTGCTCCACCTATTTTTTGCATGTTTTATTTGTTTAGTAAATCTGCCTTTAGTAGTCACTGTATTTACAAACAGACAGGCAAAGAAGATTTTCTTATGCACTAGCTTGTGCCTGGTATGGTGATTCTAATAATGTATTCTGAAGCCAACAGTTTTCCTTGTATTGTGAATCAAACTTATTGAAAAGAAAGGGCCCTGATTGTGCGAGGAAGGGTTGGCAGGAAACCAATGGTGGGAACAATGAATGGTTGATCTTAAACAACTAGAGAGGAAGGGCTGGAATTGGAGGGGGTAGTGAGGAAGTACCTGCCTTTTCCAGGACAGCAAGGGATGAGCAATATCCCATTCACCCACCCAGTTTTTCAGGTTATGTTATGGGGGAATGGAGTTCAGTAGGGGTCAAGTTCTTTGTCACAGCTGTGGAGGAATGCTTGACCAGAGTGGGGGCTCATGCCCCAGTTTTACGTACGCGTGTACCAAGGTGATCATGGTCTCCTCTGACAAGGGTCCAAGGACAGTGATTTTTCTGGCTGCCTGCTCCCACTTGCCCTTCTATCGCTCTTGAAGCAGGTGGCCAGCATGGCAGGTAGCCCAGCTGGTGATGTTTTCCTTTGTGAAAGCATTCTGTGTGGTATGTATATAATGTTCTTGTATAATGTTCTATATATTAGATTACTGTTATTTATGTTTAATACCAATTTTGTTAATAAAGTTGTGACCTATTACGTCCCAAACTGGTTGTCCTCATTGTCTGTGGATGTTGGTGAATGGTTTGATGGTTATAGGGTCAGTCAGTCTACCAGCTTGATGATGCACAGTCAGGGAAAAATCTATGACCAATATCTGAATATACATTGACTCAATTTAGGAATCTTGATGGGCAAGAACAGCATCATTTATATCTTATATAGGGAAGAAGCACATCAGTACACACTGGTCATTTTTCATAGCAGAAATTTGGCACATGCTTTCAAGAACACCTTCCTTCCACCCTCAGGTGCAGTTGCTATTTTTTTTGTTATATTAAATTTAACTGATGCAGAAGTCATAGGCAGAATGGACAGACATTTAGAAACCCATAAGTAGCTATACCACTTACTTTTTAAGAAAAGAAAAAAATGATCTCTCAATGCCTTACAAATATACAATAATTGAAACATTTCATCTATTTAAGTTATAATTAACAAAGTCTAAGGAACTCTAATATCTATTAATATTTGGGGGACGACATAGATTTATATTAATAATTTATTTGAATGTAATGCCCCAAGACTCAAGGCAAACACCGGAGAATTCTCCCATATGCTTAAATAGCGGTAACTTCAGCTCAGTGGTGAGAAATAATTAATATTTTGTTGTGCCTTTGAATCTACAGAAGGACATGCTATCAAATGGAAATTCCGATTGGACCTTATCAGGATTGTAGATATTGGGTCACATTCTTAATTCTACAGACAGAATGTCTGCTGACATTCTCAGATTTGTTCCTACTGATTTCCTAGGTGCATTTATATTAACTTAAAGAAAAATGTATAGCAAAATTGTCTCATATATCTTTTAGATTTATTTGATGCACTTATATCATGTGTTGGTTGATGTCAGTTTACATAGAATTGTATAGCTTTAATTGTTGAAATCTCTCTTCATAACATTTTTTGTTTAATTTTGTTATCAATTTCAGCTGCCATTTAAGAGTAAATACACTGTTTATAAAAGTTTTTATACAACGGTATAACAATTTAATGCATGTTTGTGTAGAGAATATTCCCTCTTTGCATTTCTATGCACATATTTGATTTGGAACTGTGATAGAGCTTTGCTTAAGCTATGGCTATAATTGGTTTCAGACAAGATAAATATTACGGGAGTTTAAATGCTTACAAAAATAACGCAAATATGCAGATGTTATGTGCACAAAGTAAGCTACTGATTAGCTATACTGGTCATTTAACCTTATTCACTGTCAGACTGGTCCTACTAAGGCTCACAGAGAACCTGAAATTGAGGCCCATTCTCACAATTAGCTGTAGACAGAGCTAAATGTCTATATATATATATATATATATATATATATATATATATATATATATATATATATATATAAAACAAGGAATGATAGTAATGGTCCTCAGTTGGGGTCACCCTGGAGATGCCCATCTCCAACAAATATAAGAATCACGCACTGGTGGGTCAGTAAACTGAAATTAAGTTAAAGGCATTTTCATTAAAAAATAAATATGTTAGCTGTCAGATAATTTGTAGTCCTTCTTTCAACATGCTGTGTAAATGTAAGCTCATATGTCATTTCATTTGCTGCTTTGTGTCCTCGGTGCTCTTGAGATCACCTTCCCTGACGTCTTTATCATAACCCTATCTAAGGAATGCTTTTTCATATTTTGAACACACTACTAAAGTAAACAGTCTGCCTGAAAAGCAAAGTGCTCACGCTATGAATTTTGCAGAATCTTTTAACTTCCTGGTTAGTCGTTAAAGAATAGCAGAGAATAAAGAATCAGGAAAGTGATAAATGAACAAAGTGTAGACTAGAGGTTTTTAAACTTTTTTTGGTCAGGCCCAAATTTGATGCACATCAATTTGCTTCCCCACCAACACATAAATACACTGTTTCTATTGTATATAATTGTACATTTTTATGCTATTTGTTTCTGTAGTATATAATTGTACACTATATGCTATTGTTTCAGGCCCAAATTTGATGCACATCAATTTCCTTCCCCACCCCCACCCCAGCCAACACATAGATACACTGTTTCTATTGTATATAATTGTACACTATGTACAATATTTTGAACACACTACTAAAGTAAACAGTCTTCCTGAAAAGCAAAGTGCTCACGCTATGAATTTTGCAGAATATTTTAACTTCCTGGTTAGTTGTTAAAGAATAGCAGAGGATAAAGAAGCAGGAAAGTGATAAATGTACAAAGTGTAGACTAGAGGTTTTTAAACTTTTTAGCTCAGGCCCATATATGATGCACATCAATTTACTTAGCCACCCCCACCCCAGCCAACACATAGATACACTGTTTCTATTGTATATAAGTGTACACTATATGCTATATGTTTCTGTTGTATATAAGTGTACACTATATGTGCTATTGTTTCAGGCCCAAATTTGATGCACATCAATTTGCTTCTCCACCAACACATAGATACACTGTTTCTATTGTATATAATTGTGCACTATATGTTATTGTTATTACCTATTTTTATCTGACTGTACATTTGAAATAACTTATAACCTTTCAGTCTGGGCATCACTATTTTATATTAACCTCTAATTCTCCTTTTGTGCCTCCTTGCATTCTTCTCATTTTCATCCCACCACTTCCATCCCTTACTTGTGTACTTTTTTTCCTTTTACCATTTTGTTATAATTTGCTGTGCCATTATGGTGACACCACTTTTTTTTCCTGATGCCCTATCCCGTTCTGCCATTCCCACTTGTGTTTGACCCTCTGTGTTTGACTGTTCTCTTACCACTTTTACCATTTATTACTTTCCCTTGAATACTAATTTCTATTCCTTCTGATTTTCCTTCATGTGACACATCTTTTTCTTAAGTACTTTTTAATCTGCTATGTCCATTTTCTCTCCCCTTCCTCTCCTATATGTATGTTCTTTTCCATTTATCTTCAGTTTTTTCTTTCTGTCCAACCCTCTTTCCTATTCTCTCAACCTTGACCTCATGCATATTCTCCACATTCCTATTCTGTATCTCCCCTTCATTTGCATTTTCTTCAGCTTGTTTTTACTCTCTCATTTTATCTCCATGTTTCTCCATTGCTTTACTTTTCTACTTAGTTGTCAAACCTACCTGCACACTGCTCACTTTTTTTACATGAGAGCTCACACTCTGATATCACAAAGTGCAATTGGATAGAATTGCAGGATATCCATTTATGTATTATCATACATTTGAAATTCAGAGAACTATATGTTGATTTTACATAAGGGGTAGTTTCATTAAAGAATGAATGATAAACTAGCTACTATTGTATAAACAAGCAAGCGATCTATCAGAATTGAATAAACATCCAGTAATGTTTCTAGGAAGCAAATTAAGGCTATAGTTTAGCTCATAATGGTAAGGAAACCAATACCCTTTCAAACCAACAGGTGTGAGATCCCTGTCAAAAAACTCTTTCAGAATATACAAAGGTTATTATACTATATAAAGTTTCAGTACAACAGGGAACAATTGCTCTTGTTGATTAAACCATAGGAATCAATCAGCATTTAGTTTTAACTTGTATAGTACATTTAGAATTAGGAAAGCAATTATCTCAATGGTTGTCATGGATGATCAGTCGTGGCAACATTGTAGACAAAAGCTTTAAAAGATGTGATGAACACTTATACGGACTTATTGACATAAAGAGCACTCCCCATAAAGAACAATTCACTTTACCTAATTTGTCATTTTAGAAGTTATGGTTACCTTTCCATTGTGTTTGTGATAAATGGCCTTCCATCTTTTCCATTCGTATCATGGACCATGTTTAGTTTTTCTTCTTGTGTGTTTTGCATAACTTGATGTGTCCTGTCCTCAGAACGACGAATGTGAAGTAATGTCAGTTGGGTTTCTTGGTTTTGAGGCCCGACTCTCCGACAGTGCAATAATCGCTGGTAAGCAGTGCGAAAATCCCTATTCAGAGCAGCATATAATATTGGATTGAGTGCTGAGTTGGCATAACCCAACCACAATACTATTAAGGAAGCTGTCTCATCTACCTCAGTTTCATTTACCCCTTGATAAGTGAAGACAGTAAAATAAGGAAACCAACAAATGATAAAAGCCCCCATGACAGCTGCCAAAGTAACAGTAGCTTTATGTTCTCGAACAGTAGGTAATGTGGGGCTAAGTGCATTGCAACAGTTGGCATGATTAATCCTTTTGGCTTGCTCCCTAGCGATTTTGAAGATTCTGTAGTACATGAGACACATGATGCTTAATGGGAGGTAGAATGTTAGCAGTCCGTCAACTAAGACATATTCTTTGTTCAGTTCCAATTTACATTCCTTGTCATTGCTGTCTCTATAGTTCTGTATAGATTTATCTTTTGTATTCCAGCCTAGGTGAATGGGGAGAAAAGATACCATGAGGGAAACCACCCATATCACACACATAGCTATGGCCACACGAAAAGGTGTCACGTGCATGGAATAACGAAGTGGGGCAGTGACCCCATAGTATCGATCTAAACTGATCATGAAAAGGTTAAGAATTGAGGCTGTGCACAGCATGACATCTAGGCTTGTGTAAATGTTGCAAAAAGTAGCCCCAAAGGGCCATTCTTCATGTAAAAGGTTTAAGGCAGAAAATGGTAGTACCAAAATACCCAACAATAGGTCTGTTATAGCCAATGACACAATAAAACAATTTGTCATGCTGCGCAGCTTACGGTCCAGGCCCACAGCTAGACATACCACCACATTACCACATATGGTGATGATGATGATTAGAACAAGCACTGCACCGATAAGCACATTGTAGAGAACGCTCTTCCAACATGTAACTACAGAATCCTTATTGCCATCACCTATGTCAGAAGAGCACATGACTCTAGATATTCAGTTCCACTTTCGAGATTCCAAATAGAGTCTTCTAATAATCTTCTTTGTAAATGTAGGCCATTTCAAGATGTTTGGAATATGACAAAAATAAATGTAAGGTGGGGTCCAGCAATGCACAATTTTGCTCTACATTGCTGGACCCCTGAAAAAAAATTGAAGGATAATCTTAAGGTGTTATTATTATTATTATTGATGTGAATATAAAGCAAGCAGCACTGCATTCAGAAACACACCTCTGTGAATATTTCTTCTTACGTTTCTCTTTTTCCCTTTGCTCAAAGATGGATTCTAGAGAAAAAAACCTTTTTAAGTCAGTGTCCTCCTCCTTCTATGAAGCTGTTTCATTATTCTGTCATTCTTGAAGCATATACCACTTTGTAATATTTTATCCATAGCTGCTAGCATCAATGTTGTGTTATGTGCATGACAGAGATTGAATCTTGTAGAATGTCTTCCTGCCGCTTCTTTAAACCACTTAGATGTTTCCTGAAAACAATCTGTGTAAAAACAGAAAAAAAAAGTAATTGTTATAATAAGGTAGAAGAGTGAAGCAGAGTATATAATGTTATTCTTGTAGTATGATGTTTCTAGCAGGTCACCTTTTTCTCTGCATTTTATTCATAAGATAACCCCTGTTAATTTTTAATGTTTAGTTTCTAGTCTAGCCTTCATACACATTTCATGTTTAAGGGGTTCAAATTTAGGGGTTTGTTTATAAAGACATAGATCACTCCACCCTCTTATGTGACTTTGAACTTAGAATTGATTGTACATGTATACTTCTGCCTTAGCTCTCAGGGTGAATCTGAGCAAGCTTAATTTGCTGAAAATTTGCAAAATGGCAAAAATTCCTAAACACAAAGTCAAAGTAACAGTGAACAAACAATAAAATATGTTCTACAATGGCCCAGTTAAAGTTCTTTTTTCAGTGACAATCTGTGGCATTATGTCCTAGACAATTACCACAAAAGCTGATTTTGCTGCAAATGGTGGGTCAAAGTGTGGGGATTAAATGCTTTTGTAGCACCTTTCAGTTTGCTTGCATTCCTTTCCATAAAAAGTTACAAAAAACTAACTTGGAGCTTCAGAGTATAATAAGAGACTTGTGTCTAAAGTCTCAAACTGTAAATAGTATATTATTATGTGAAAATGCATATCTGATGTTACAGAAAATTACACAGATATTTAAGCAATAAGGATGTAACAGGAATTCCAAAGTGAACATTTTGTATTCAGCATTTGCAATTATTTGAAGTATTGAAAAATGATTTGTAATGTATTTTGAAATTAACAAAGAACACCAAATTAGTCAAATAAAAGTAATTCGTCATTGTATTTTTCCACTGCACCTTTGAGAGGCTAAACAGTTTGTCTTACAGAACACGATGCATGGAGTAGGCAGCACACCTATCTTTAATTGATTTGGTGCAAACCTTATGATTTAACAGCTACTGCAGTAGGCCCCCCTGTGCGCTTATCATCAGATGAAATTGGAGACATAGATGAGTTTATTTGAAGACTATACTATCACGGGTGCCCAAGATATGCACTATAATAACCAGTATTTTGCTTCCCTGAAACTAATATTATTGTACATGTATCTTGTAAAAGTATAGTAAAGGTATTAGTTTGATGATATTGATGAAGATATGAATTGTCTTTCTTTTCTTCTGATTTTATCAGATCTTAAAAATGTCATACTATAGCTGTTCATCAAAATACAATGTCACCACCAATATTGAAATGTCAATGCAGTAGATGTATAATATAGATAAGCCTCTTTATTAGGAGGCAATATGGCCCATTTTTTTACCTGATACCTTAGTTGCGATTGCACAAATTTCCCTGCTGTGTTTTGTGTGAAAACCCCCACTCTTTAAAGGTACTTGCTTCAAAATTTTCTCCTTGCATTTCCATATAGTTATGTTCAGTCCTTCCTACCAGACATTGCACATCAAGAGCAGTTGCACCTAGAGAACCCTGGAGCTTTCACCAATGTTCTGGGTATTATTCTGGGGATAAAAATGCTACATTATGGGGGAAAAACATAACTGCACCCAAAATTGTACTTTGCTCACTGTAAATGCAAATATAGATGAGCTCTTATATGTTTATAAAATATTTACAAACATGTATTCTAGATATTCTTTAAAGTGCATTATACCAACTCTAGACAGAGATTGTTATGGTCTGCACCCTAAATCCAGAACCAATGTTAAGCACCCTGATTTCAGCTCTTGCTTCAGCCTATAACAGCTGCGTTTCACGTCGGGAGGAGCCCTCGGCTAATTGGATGCCACCAGATCTTATTAAGAGAGGGGCCAAGCTAAGGGTTCTGGACGTGCAAAGGGGCACGAACGTAAGGCAAAGTTTTTTGGGCGAAGACAGATAGCATAGTCAAATCAGGCCGGGTCGGTGCAGGCAGAATACAAGCAGAGTCAGACAGGCAAGGGTCAAACAGGAGATCAATCAGAAGGGTTACAGATACAGAAGAGTCAGTTACCAGGTAGGGTCAGGATTTCAGAAGTCAGGATGGTCACAAACAGGCAGGGGTCATAACAGGTAATCAGATATCAGATAACAGAAGCTTTAAACAGCACAGAGGCACCAGGAACTCACAAGGAGGAAACCTATAATGGGCAATGAAAAAATACAAAATGTCTCTTGAAGTACCTTTAAATTTTGTGCCATTGCGTGCTGATGTCATCACGCCAGCGCGAATGCGCCTATAAATAAAGAAGATCTTACCGGCAGGAGGAATAGGAGCAGCGTGGCAGGTGTCCCCGCTTCACCACTAGACCACCAGGGTGTGTTATTACAGAGACATTCTAATTATTTCTATAGATCATAAAACTCTGTTTATTAAATTCTCCCTGACTATAACATTCCTCATGAAATAATACATGAAGGGGCCGATTTACAAAATTCACGTGAATAGATCGTAGGATTAATTCGATTGGTCGAATATGCAAATTAGGCTTATTCGACTATCGATTAGCTAACGACTGCCTACTTCACCAGATTGAACCTACCGAATTGTAATAGAAGCCTATGGGAACCCTCCCATAGGCTTCTGAGGCTAAGTCCTGATCGAATAGGATTCTTTCGATCAAAGTCTTCGATCGTTCGAATTGTACGAATCATTCGAATTATCGAATAGATTATTCGAATGATCGAATGATTGTTATTCGATCGTTAATCGATCGTCGAATGATCTAAGATCGAATAAAAGGGTAGCCTAAAACTATTCGATTAGCATTCGAAAATCGAATGCTGATCGAATATCGAGGAAAAACAAATATTTTTTGGGGAATAATAGTAAATTTGCCCCGAAGTATTTTTGCTAAGCATATTTTCAGTTTTCCATACCCTCCTAAAAATTCAACAGGCAATCACAAATCCCACAGTAGGGGTTATATAAGGGATGTAAATTCATTTCAAACAGATGACAGATGTACCATAGCCTTAAACGTTTTATTCACTCAACATTTAGGGGCAGATTTATCACATGAAGGATTCGAAGTTTGATCGAATTTTCAAAAAGATTAGAATTTGATTTTTGAATGTTTTTGAAGACCACTTCGACCAGTGAATTTTTTAAATTCGATTGAATCGAATGATTTGAATAATTTGAATAAAAATCTATTTGAATATTCGACTATTCGACAGTCGAATAACTTCCCCTTTAAATTTTTATTCCAAGTTCGCCAGTTTCAACCTACTGAATTAATTTAATTATTTTTGATTGAATATAAAAATTCGATTGAATGGACAAAATCGCTCGAATTGTTCGACTGAATTTTCACTGTTCGATCATTCGACCAACCGAATAGCGGTAAAATCCATTCCCACACGTTTCCCATGGTCAAATTCGAGGGTTTTTTAACCCTCAAATTCGACCCTTAGTAAATCTGCCCCTTAATTGTCAATGATTTTATAGTTATGTATACATGAAATTGGTATTTAAATCAGTATGCAACTGTACTTTGCTATTCCTTCATGTATCAATGAAACTCCAATTTCCAAAAATGCCTCTCCTGTGAATAGACCACTTTAAAGAAAGAATAGAATAACAGAAGTGTGCAAGACTGAATTGTTATCAGGGGAATAAGCTTTCTCAGTAGTATGAGTGTGGACAAGGTGAGTAGTGCAAGGAATAGCAAATGCCATATTTATAATTTTCAATAGCAATTTCAAGTAAATTAAAATTTATTATTAAATGTGTATTGGAATCTTGCTTATAATTACATTTTCTATCATTAGTCCATTGTATATGTTATATTTTGGTGAGGTTCATCTTATGTTATGATTGCAAATTTATAAAGTTTATAAATGCTTTTATAAATGTATTCTTGCAGGTTCATTCTTGTATTTTTAATGATAATTGATCCACATTATAATATCCCAAAGCATACCTTTCAACACTCCATATGTAAAAAAAGAATAGAATGACATAGGTAGTGGAATTGAGTCATAATTGAAGCATACAATTCAAAGTGTAGTTTGATGTAAACTTTATGTGACAAGCTAAAACTGGAGAAAAAACTAAAGGTATGGGATCCGTTATCCTGAAATCCCTTATCCAGAAATTTCTGAATTATTGGATGACATTTCCATAATCAAATAATTCACATTATTAAAAATGATTTACAATTTCTCTGTAGTAATAAAACAGTAAATTGTATTTGATGTAAAGTAAGATATAATGAATGTTTATTGGAAGCAAAACCAGTCTATTGGGGTTACTTGATGTTTAAAGGATTTTTAGTAGCCTTAAGCTATAGTGATCCAAATTACAGAAAGACCCCTTATCCGGAAAAAAAACACTTGGTCCAGGGCATTCTGTATAACAGGTTTCATACATGTACAGTACTGATTGAGCAGTGTAGCATTCTGTAGAGTGTATACACAACTGAACACAAGTAATTGTCATGGGATGTGTCACTGAGGTTAAAGGGGGCATTTCCATTATATTACTCAGCTCTTCACAATAGACAGATCAATGAATTACAGATGCAAGAGGGTTCTCAGCACTGCCAGCACTACATTAGTCATCTTCCTCTTATCTTACCTTGCAAGATTACTATGCTTGCTAATATTATTCTGTAAACAAGCATCAAAAGGATGAATACAGTACTGGGAACTAAAAGAAATATAACACATGATGATCATGTGATCACTTGTGTAAGTGTACAATTAGAAGCAGAATTTTAACTAGAGGATCCTCTTGGCCCTGAAGAGGTAGAGGAACATTTATTTATCAGTGTTAATGTAAGAATCTAGGCCTTTGATAAATGTGGTACAAGACAAGCAAGCATGATTAAAAACATTTTCAACAAATGACAGCAGAATTCTGTGATATTTTGTATAATATGAGTCTCCTGTTTAAATAAATTTGGAAAGCGGAGTTATCCAAAGGTGAGAAGACATGTTACAAGAGAAGAGGGCTGATGGAAAAAGGTTAACTGTAATAGAAAATTATGTTCCATGCTCCAACAATGTGTCTATTAAAGAACAAGCATATGAAAGGCCATAACAGAAGTTTTCTGTGCCGAGGTTCTTATCTGAAATTTACCCAGTGCAGAATAAGCACAACTTTTGTGGCTGTAATTAAATAGGTGACTTCAGAATGACTTGGATGTTCCATGTGAAAGATAAATGGAATTTATGATAATTAATTATCATTTTGCTGGTGCTGGATTGATAACTGAAAACAAATCCATAGATGTACATTGATTGTTGTTGGAAAATAATGAAAAATGAAAAAATTACCATTACTTTTGAATTTGCCATTATTTCCATGCTAAAGTGTTACACCTTAAATAATATTTATCAAATATCATTACTGCTCACATACAAAAGGACAAAAGGGAGCAAGGATGTGGTCAGATAATAGTACAGTATTGTGATTTATATAGTACCAACATATTCTTAAGAAATTATACATGATTTACATCACTCTACCAGTGGAGCTTACAATCTAAAGCGTCCATATCCATTCAGGCTTTATTTGTTGTACTTAAAATAGTCCAATAGTGAATATTCGTTTTGATGAAAAATTTAAACTAACCAGTTTGTAGAATTAAAGTAGGAATAAGAACAAATCACACAATGTTCTGGCCATTCATTGACAGGCAACAATTGTACAAAAGTTATGTTCCTGAAATAGTAGTTAAGTGAAGTATGAAAAGTGAACTTCTTGCAGAGGGATCAAAATTAACCACTTTGTCAAAGTTAACCACTTTGAGTTGCCTGTGCCATGTATCCTTCCTCATATATTTAATTCATTGTGCTTTGTCACTTGCAGGGCATACTTGATCTAAGTAATTTAATACTAAAACATTTGGGTGAACAACTTGTAGACTGAGATCAGATTTAGATATTGCTAGTGATCACCTCTGAGGACTATCACCCCATACAAAGCAGTTGTTCGCATTCTGACATTCAATACAGATAGATAGTTAAAGGTTTCAATTAGTTTAAAATGTTCCTGAGTAGCAGGAAAATGTTTCTGAAATGTTGGTATATTTTGATATTTTTTGCCAGGCTCTTTTTTT
>CM044435.1:36416274-36429523 GCA_024363595.1 Xenopus borealis | reverse complement strand
ACCAAATTTTTTAAAACCCTATGGGAAGCCCCATAGGTGTTTTAAAGTTTTTTTGATCGGATAAAAAAAATTCGATTGAAGGGTTAAAATCGTTCGAATCGTTCGATTCTAACGATTTAATCAATCAAATTTTTTTCATTCGATCGTTCAATTGGTTTAATTTCGTTAAAAACATTCAAATTCGAATTCAAATGTTTTTGAAATTTGAACACTTCCCCTTTATTAACCCTCAAAGTCGATTTTTAGTAAATCTACCACTAAACGTTGATAGTGTATATTTAATAGGATACTAGAAACTGTTTAAAAAAGACAAATTCTTGACATATTCATTAGAAGAAGGCAAAACTAAGAATAAAAAAAATGAGTGCAACATGTTTTTATTCTAATAATTTAAAAAAATAATAAACTAATATACATAATGGCTATAGCCTTAGTTCCCTTTTCATACATCCAAGCATATTACTGACTACAATATAAATTGTTTATCTTTGATTACCTGCATTTGTAAGCACATTTTTGGTGGAAGAGTCAGAATCTTTAGAAAGGTTAGAAGGTTTTCAGTGGTATAGGGGAACACAGGCAATAGCTTTACTTCCTATGTGAGTGTTATCTGTGAGTGAAGGATGAAGATATTATTTTGCCTCCTTTAACGCTTTACCTTGAGTATGCAACAAAAGTGGTACATGGAATGGAAAAAGTAAACCTATGAGGATAAACTGTCAAAGTTTCATTTGTAAGAAGAGGTGGTTGAGAGGGGACTATTCTTACAAATACATTAGAAGACATATAGGGGTATATTTATCAAAGTGAAGTTACAGATCACCACAGTCCTCTAGAGTGATATTCCTCCACTCTCATTTATTTCATTTGGGATTTTTAAAGAGTTATATCAATGGGTGAAAGTGAAAGTTCTTTGTATATAACTATGCCTTTCAAAATTCTTACAGAAATTAATGGAGAGTGGCAGAATTTCCATCTAGAGGACTGTGGCAATCTCTAACTTCCCTCTTTGATAAATATACCACATAGTGAGAGAGGGGTTACTGTCTATTTACAATTCTGCCCAGTGTTTATAAATGAGCCCTAGTGTCTTTGATTAATTAACCCATAATTTCTTAAAACAGAAAATAATGACTTTTTATTCTTCTCCTTTTCTCCACTTTTTAAGTACTGGATAACTCATGAATAACACTGGAACATTGACTTTTCTGGTATGAATTAGTTGTTATTCAAATGTACCACTTTTAACTTAGATTTGTTATGTTTCCTCTAAGGACTAACATAATAGAGTTCAGTATTTAAAACAGAATCAATTGCAAAGTTAAAAAACATGCAAAGGAGGTGTTAAATTAGCTCATTTTCAGTCTTTACACAGTTGAAACTGATCTCTTTAATCACGAGTGTCTGGAACACAATGTCAGCATTAAAAACAATGAGCTGTACTGTAAAATAATCAGCTTTCTTTGGTTGGGTAGCACTGAGATTGAAAGTCACACACACAACATTCAAGTTTGGTTTGCTCTCATTCATATGCATAACAATATAAATCAGCATAAGACAGCGAGTATTATAAATTAAGCAGAGTAATAACAATTAGAAAGAAGCAAAGTGATGTCCAATCCTATACATTCAAAAATAGTTTACTAATTGATTTCTCTCTCAGAGATTAATGTGCGAAGCAGTTTGGCTTCATTGTAAAACTAGAAGTCAACTCCTTCCTTCCTTCCATCCTTCCTTCCTTCCTTCCTTCCCTCCCTCTAAAAATAAGACATGACAGTTAGATGTGACTTTAGCAAAGGCTGTACATTTCATGCAAGACTACTCTGAATCTTGATATACCAGCCCTTGACTGCCCTGGTTTCCCTGGCATCTGCTGAATCGCAAATGACCAGACCAAAAAAATTTATGCAGAGGTGTCTGAGCATTTGGATCTGGATAAGTGAAAACACAAAGGGGCAGATTTAAGGGAGAAGTGACTTACATCACAGACATAGACTTCACTTCGCTAGTAAAAGAGAAAGACACCAGCAGTCATTCGCACTCTATCGCCAGGAAACTTTTCAATCTGGTGAATGGTTACGCTGCAAATTCACTAAAATGCAGATTTTACCTCTTTCGCAAGACTTGCCTTCATTGGCTCAGACCAGGTGAAGTGCAATGGAGTGCATTGAATTTTCTCAACCTTCAGTTACTTACATCATATTCTGTGAGTGGAAAAAGCATCTGGTGTCTTTTGCTTTTTTTCAGGGTGATAGGCTTCAAAAGTCCTAAAAAATATTTTTGTGTAACCGGTTTCCCCCATACATTTTCTAGTGTAAGGAACATTACTATACAGTGTGCTCATGTGTAGGGCATTATAACAGCTCTATTGTCTTTATTTAGCTTCCATGGACATGTGTAATTGACAGGGGAAATGTAATGTATTTGCTGCAATAGATAACATAAAGATGTAGATTCAACTTTAAATATTTTGCCATATGCAAATTAACCTCAAGGCCTCTAGTGAATATGCGCTAGGCAGAAATAAACGCTAGCACATCTTCGCTTTGATTTGCCCGCATTGCCGTCACCCAGGACAAAACTTAGCAATTTAGTAAATTTGCGGCATCTCAGGGGGTATATTGATCCAAATCAGCAATTGGCATACAAAAATCTATCAGTAAAGAAGGATGCAATTTCATTAAAATGAGATATCTGAAGACTAATGTTTGTTGTATTGTTAAGTAGTCATGTGAACATAGCCCTTAGAAACATTGCTTAAGCCTTTGAGGTATATTTATGAAAGAGTGAAGTTAGAGATCACCACAGTCCCCTAGCATGAAATACCACCACTCTCCATTCATTTCTATAGGATTTTTAAGAGTATTTATTAAATTGTGAACTTTAACACTTTGATATATACGCCTATAAAACTTCTGCTATGATAAAACTCATTGATAAATATACCCCAAAGGCTTAAGCAATTTTTTAAGGGCTATGTTCACATGACCAATTAACAGTACAACAAACAAACAGATATCTAATTTTTAACCTGCATCCTTCTTTACAGGCAGATTTGTGTATGCCAATTGCTGATTTGGATCAGACACAGATCCTACACTTTCCTGCATTTTGGTCGGATAACACCAGCTGGTTGTTTAGTTATAACCAACATAAGCCTAAGGAATATAATGTACCTAAAAGAAAGAGTGCTACAAAATTAGAAGTGATTGCAGAATCGATACTGTAAAACTTAATTTCTTTGGTGAGAAAGTAGAAAATGGTGTTATTCAGCACTAAATGTAGGGTGCAGAAAATGTTGACTCAACAAAAGACTAAATAAAATATACATTGCAATTAATGTGCCTGCACTCTTCTTTAAAATATTTAAAATGCTTTAATTTAGATATGCTTAAAGCAGCTCTAGCTGGGTGAAAAATAAGATTTTAGGAATCTGCTAACTTCACCTTTGGAAACTAGGCTGGGATCATTTGCAGTAGAGTTCCATCAGAATGTTGTGTACAGCAAGTGCAGTATCAAAACAGATGTGTCTGGGAACTGATCCATGCACAATTTCATGTTAGATATGAAGACAACAGAGGCATTTGGGGTTAATATTATGGTTAGTTTAATTAAATAACACAGAGGCAAAGAAATACACGTTTCAGTTTAAATTGATGGTAATGAAACATTTCCACAATATAACTTGAACTCTTTTCTGTTTAAACTGAAGCAAAGCAGACAGCTCATCTGTATGGAAAAGACATTAAATCATTCTAATAAATGTGCCATCCTGCCCAAATCTGCTACAGTCTCAAAACTAATTCATTTGTTACTGCACAGAACATATTGGAGGAGCGGTATGGGAGAAATAGCAGCTTGATTGTAGAGAATAGATACATTAGATGTACATACTGTAGAACATATCCGCGTAGTTTAAAAGTGGTAAAAGGGATTTGTATGCATTTTAAAACTCAATCGTAATGCTCCAAAGTGGCAAAAAGTTCAAGAAGGCTTGCAGTGTGGGTATTATTTAAAAATAAAAATGTAAATCATGACTTGGAATTTACTCTAAAATGTTGTGGCTAAATCATGTTGTTAATAAAGAATATGTTTCAGTATTCTTTTTCATTGTATCTATTTTAATTGCTCTTTCTCCACCTAAAAACAGACAGAGCAGGGCAAACCAAGTTTACATTTTCAGGCCCTGAATTGCTTATGCAGGACTGAGTACTTGCTATTCTGCGGGATCCTAGATGAAATTGACTGTTAAAAATGAAACCTTACGAATCATTGAGTTCCCAATGCTGACATTTTAATTAACTTAAAAGACAGTTATCTCAGTAAAAGGAAGAACTGTTGAACTCTCTCTATCATTCCAACAAGAATACTATATAATTTGATAGTATGCTGTTTTTGAAAGATAGACAAATTAGCCAGAGAAACCTGGGAAACATTAGTTATAAGAGGTGACAGTGATAGTTCATTAAAAACAAGAAAGAGATCAATCTGAATAAAAGGATACAGCTACTTGTTAAGCACAATCACAATAAGTTCAAGTGCCACTAAACGATGAATTAGTTAAGATGATGAAGACAATGAATTAGTTTATTGGTGGCAATGCAAAGAACTAATTATTTGACTGCTCACACATGGGCAAGAAATTTCCTTGCCTTTAGTCCTTAGCTGTTCCACTTGTGAATTTGGATCATTCAAGTGTGCCATTGTATAACATGATCCAGTTTGTTTTTGCTCACATATACAAAGTGAGTTGTGTCTATTTATTGATCAATTTATTTTTATTACATTAAGACTTTCAGACTTTGCACCAAAAAATTAAAGAAAAAAACCAGGACCATCATTAGGAAATTACAGACTGATAATCCTTATTATATTATTTTATTAATATGTTATATTAGTTGCACAACACAGCAAATCACCTTTTTTTTTTGTACAATTTTACAAAGTTGGCCCAATTGCACATTTTCTCCTTATGTGCCACACAAGAGACTGATTCTAAAATGGTTTTTAGCACATTCGTCTAGGCCAGATAGAAGTAGGGCGTGTTTATTTCAAATGATTAAATTAGGAAAAAAGGTTTGTTTTTAGGTAAAAAGAGTCTTTAACAGAACCCATTTTGATTCAAACTCATATTAAATTAAAGTATGGTTTCTGTATATTTAATATCTTTACACTGCATCTGCCCATAAAAAGATGTTGATATTTCCAAATGATAATTCACAGTTCAAAATATTTACAGACTACTTCCTGTTAGGTGAATGAATGCAAGAGGACTGGGGTAAAGTCAATAACACTACTAATATTTGAAAGAAGAACAAGTGCCCAGGAAATTAAGATCAGTAAGCACACTTTGAAGGCATATTAACAATTGCTCCTTTATTAAGGAATAGATTATAGACCATTGAATGGTTACAGAGAATCAACTTGTGAAGAATTTATTGTGGCAAAAAAACTAATTAACTTATATGAGGTCTAAATAATACACTGTGTAAGTGCAGTGCAGTCAATTTTACTAGAGGGCTTGACATTATTTTACAGATTTGTGCATAGAAAAATAATATGCCATAATAATAATAGGAAATAAATGTCCACAATTGATTTTTAGGAAAAGCTTTATAAAGCAGATCTTGCATAAATAAACCCAGGGTTCCAATAAAAACATTCACAGTGTTCCTCTACACAGGACTGTCTGAATACCCTCATCCTACATTCTACAGTCCCTATGCTTGTTATGTAGAGTGAGGGTCAGGTAAAACAAGGATGAAGTGGACAATGAGAACAGGATTATACAGAGCAGGTGGGCAACTGGTGACTGGTAGAGACACGACTGAACAGGGGACAATTGGGGCAAGGATAGAACAAGAGCAGGACGAAGAACAAGACTAGGTACAGGGAAAAGTAACAGAACAGGAACAAGACAAGGTGGTAACAGGAGCCAGATAAAGGAACAGAAATAGGAACATGTAGGTCAATGCTCAGACAATGGCTTTGAGGAGGGCTGGGCTTTTATAAGGCTGACCCCATCCAACCAATAAGGCTGCTGGGATGATACAATGCAACATGGGAAATAGGGAGAGGAGTGGTTGCCGTCTGATTTCCTCGCCTAGTGGTTAGAGAGAGCAGCCAGGAACCAAGAGGATCTAGGTTTGAGCCCCAGCAGCACCTCACACACTGAGTTCTGAGTTTAATTCTGGCTTGGACACTATCTGCAATGAGTTTGTATGATGCCTTCATGGGTTTTCTTTGGGTATTCTGGTCTCCTCCAATACTTCAAAAATGTACTTGAAGGTTGATTGGCTTTTGAATAGACATTTCATGTATTAAGTATTGCAAAGTTAAGACTTACAATGCTATTTATATATACGTAGCAGCTACTCTATATTGACATGCAGCAGACAAAAGAAATACAATGACCAAATTAAGGAATTATAAATTATCTTGGTTTCCCTTAGAAGCTGAGTACATGTACCAAATGATAATTTAAACAGCACCTGTGAAAAACATTATCATATTTCTGTTAAATGCATACTATACACAAAGCCAATATTGTTTACAGCAATCAGAAACGGTGCAGAGAAATTTGAAATCCAAGTGTTTTGTTCGTTATATGACATGCCCAGATGATATAATATTGTTTTATTTATTTTGATTAGCATTCAATCTGTCATCCAAAACACTAATGGAAACATTAGCATCTAAGCGTGTCATTTATTTGCTTATCAGCAGTGGGGCTACACCTTACATTTCACCTTTCAGTGTTTATTCCAAGAAGCAAGAGATAGATTGGTACCCTAGAAAATGATGGCTATCTCCTTTGCATATGTTTTCATTTGAGGCACTGAAAAAGCACGTGCAAACGTGTTACCTATTATACTGTTTTGTTTCTGTCTGCTTATTATGGATTTGAGAAATAGTTTTGTTTGCTGTTATATTGTAAGGAAAGGGCTGTGCATACAGAGCATCATATACAATTATAGCTTTAGATTAATGAGAAATGCAGGTGAAATGACTAGCAGTAAAATATTGCTAGTAGGTGTTTATTCTCAATTTTATATTTTTGAGCAAGCATTAAGTTCCAACATGTTTGTCTGTATGGGAAAAGCCTATTGTAACTGCTGGAGTCCTACTGATTTTCAGCCATATTGTCTCCCTGGATGAGCGCTCTGCCTCCTGTTCCTAAACATTGCTGGCTGTCATTTACTGTGTCTGTGTTTTCTTGTTGCAAAATGGCTTTAAATCTTTTGGGCTCAATAAACAATGATGTGCACTTGACCTGAGTTACCCTGCGGAAAGAGCTGCAGTAAAAAGAGGAATACAAGTTACAGGTTAAAATCATCAATGCCCATAAAAACTCTGCTTGGAAAAGCAGACACTGCATTGAACTGTACTGTATATTCAAAAATAGTCTGGAAATAGAATTTTACTGCCCCATAAGGGATCACCTTTTATCAGCATTTGAAATGCATGGGTTTTGGTAATAACTCATTTTAGAGCTAGTGTAGAGCACTCAGTAATACATCCATCACTTATATTGCTAGGGGTTGATAAACACAGTAACCCTTGTTAAATCATATTGAATCTCAGGTTTTATATAGGACTGGAAATTAAAATAATCTAGAGGGATGAAATTGAGAACCTCTCGCATTCTCTTATATAGGACAAAGCCTAATTGTGTAGTGTGTAGCTTATTCAGCACAGGGATATGGTGGAAAATATTGTTGCATGAATAATGCTACTTCTTTTCTCCTTTATTATTATTTATTATTTCACAAGATTGCTGTTCTTTAACACGGGTCTGGCAATATGTAAATACTAAGGACTGATTTCTAGTCATGAAGTGAAACATATCTGTCCTGCGCACTCCTCTCATGCAGCTCTTCAACATGCCATTTATTTCTGGGCAGCTCAAACTTTTTTTTATCTTGCCAGCAGTAAAGGCTTCTGCCATCTGAAAATCCCCCAAGAACACTCCTTCAAACTCAAGCTCCAATATAAGGACAAGTGCATTTTATTCTAGTCACCATGATAGCAATGGGATTTGAGAGAGAAATCTAAAAATAATTTTTCCACCCTCACAAGAGAATGCTTGAAGGGGTCTGGATATTGTGGCAAGTGAGGCTTGAAAAGCTCAATCTAAACACTATTAGCATTTCATGGCTACAGTATATGCACTGAACTGTACAGCAAAACATTTTTGATTTTTTTTTATGAAACAGGACTTTTTAAAAATCACAATTTTTTCAGAATTTATTAAACCCAGAGGATGAAAAAGTCAGAATATTAAAATCCGGTATCTCAAACCTGCTGAAGTTGCATTTAAGTCAATGGGAGAATTTTTGATGTGCGCTGGGTTTTGTGCAATTCTACAATGTTTGCTGAGCTTTCAGGTGAAAAATCCTGTAAAATTCTTTTTTTTTCCAAAAAGCAAATTTTCGGGAAAATGTTACAATAAATAAGCCTAAAAACCCCTAGTGGATATGCTTGAAATTTTGTAGCAGCAAATAATGAGATAAATTTGGAGGTTGATAAATAACCCCCAAAGTGTCTACTTCAAAAATAAAAAAAAGGTGGTGACTACCAAATAACATCAGACTAGTTTATGTGGAGCTTAAACACATTAAAGGGGTGTATTATTGCATCCTCGAACTATCCAAAAGTGTGAGCTTGAACTTGAGAAGCTAATCTACCATTTCTATGTCAGTAATCTTGCCCATATCCAACCTAAAATGTAGTTTGGGTTTGCCAGTATCACATTGTAATTTAATAGAATACTGTTAAGGGATGCTAGAGAATAAACATTTAAAGGCCCACCCAAAAAATTATAATTAACATGCATTGGAACCATGTAAAAATTATAATTAACATGCATTGGAACCATGTCATATTGCTAACAGGACCCTATAAGCTTATGTGAGAATTAGAAACCTGTGCTGAGCTGAAAAGAACCAGGTGCTTTACTCCAGCTGCCAGCATAATGCCAAAGTCATTGGAAGAAGATATACACAATGGCGCCTGATTAGTAAACTTGCCTGCTGCCTCTGGACAGCACTTCTGAGACTGAATTGCTGAGCCAACCAGCAGACATTACTGGCATGAAACCAGCATAAAAATGCTAATATCTATCGTATGGGTAAGAAAAATTTTGATGAAACAGTAAGAGGACAGAGAAGAGCATTCAGCAATTTCTGTAAATTTTTTGGGGGAACTTTATATCCACTTCACACAAATGCAGTACACAAATAGCAGGGAGAATTCTCATAACACAATCCTTTAGAATTAAAAGTACTTCTGGACCTGCACAAAAAGTTGTATCAAGCATTGCTGCTTTGAAGAATACATGCCTGTTCCTGCAGGAGTATAGCTCCCAGCATGGTTTTAGCTATAATACTATCCTTGGATAAGATAGAAGTAATAATAGGCAACATTTAGGCAGTGTATGGTACCTATACTGTATTAAAATACAGAATGTTTGTAAATATATTGTAAATACAACATTTGTAACATACATTACAATCAAGCACATAATAACATAAATATATATATTTTTGATTAAACAATATATATAAAACTTATACATGAAGATGGAGAAAAGATTTATCTGTTATTTTGGCAAAACCTATAGTTAAAATTTTAACCATCTTGTTGTATTGCTTCTATTACAATAAAAAAAAATATGTTTAGAATTCCCAGCAGTGTACAGATAAACAGTGAAGTATAGTTCAGACCAGCACTATTACATGGTGGCACAATTAGGGATAAAAAAGAATTTAGAGGAAGGAAACTACACTTATGCACAGGATTTGATGCATGGTTTAGCCCAACACATTATAATATAAACTTGTTTATATCTCTCCTGTTTTTTGGATCGTGTTTAACAGAAAATGCAGTTAAGGGTCTTTATATACCTCTTCTTATGTCACTACCATAAAAAATGTATATGCCAAAATTTGCTTTATAGCGTAATACCTCTGCTTCATTATTAATTTCACTACCTAAGCATTCCCACCTACTGTATTATGCTGAACTTTTCTATTATAGAAGATCAGATGTTGGGACAAATGTTTTTTATTTTCAAGAAGCAAAGACAAAAAGTAATTGCATTGACACAGAGATTCATATTAAATGCAGGAGCAAGTTGGTTGCTGGTTGTAATTTCATGCAAGAAGCAATTGCTTTATTCACTTTGATAATGGCTGTATCCATCTGATGGGTACAGGATTTATAACTGTAGTGTATTGACATTGCTAGGATCCAGAATTCCAATATACAGTTGTGTCACAAGGGAGCCATATCAATCCCCCCCCCCCCCACAACCTCACTGATTTACAAAATGATACGGTTGAATGATTATTTGACAAACTGGCTCTTTCAAAGCACTTGATCACCGGGAGAAATGCCTAATATCTGGGAAATATCATACATGCATTAAGTGATATTGAGGCAGTTTTTATCACAGTTTGGTACCAAGGCCCTATTTGGGGGTGCCTGGCTTTGTAGCGTTAATACACTGCATTTCTGTGGAGGCATAATAAGAATTTAACATAACAATTGCAGAATGACTGGTGATATTGAGATTGAGACTTGATAGTAAAGTTAAAAATACACCACTATGACTTGTAATCAAGAGAGTTAAAGAGAACCTAATCCTCTATATTTAGGGAAAAACTGAATAATAGTCAAAAGTTATATCCCAGGCCTCAACTTAAGGTAAAAACACTACTATTCTAACATGGGTACAAAACGCAACCTGCGAAATGACACTAGAAAACACCAAAAGACAACCACAAAATGACGTTAGAGAGCATGGCATTTTTCTGATGCACAGCTTTATCTGCATTTATTTTAAATCTCGAAACAATTCATTTCTATACAAAGCTTGACTATTTAATTACATACCAAGTTGTTTCCCAGCCTGAAAAAAAAAGTATAAATAGAAAATAAGATACATCATTCCAGACTGGGTGCAATGGGTGTTTTTATAATCCTTTGTATAAGATTTTATATTTTTGGCTGAATTTGATTTCTTTGTGTTTTAGTAAAGTTTCATTCAGATTCCATCAAAACTTGTTGTAAGCGCCTTCTTAAAACAAAATGTGCTGATTTGCTTCTTGCAACAACCCTTGATTTTGAATAATAAACAGAAAAGGGGAATATTCCTTACATAAGGGATTATGGATAAAGACACAAAAACCTATATCAGGCTGCAAGTGCAGTTACCAGCTGCAACAAATGAGTAATTAGCACTGATCAGTTAGTTTAATTTGGAAAATGAAATAAAAGTCTTGCTTGGTGGCTAATTGAAACTTCACTTGTGCAACTTAGGACCTACAGTATGCTTGTATATATCCTGGAGAGTAATCAAATAATGAAGTCAGTTAGGTACTGTATAATGAAGTCAGTAAGGTACAGTGACTAGGGCTAAGGAGACCCAAAACCTGTAATACAAGTATGGGATTCTATATCTGGAAATCTATTATCCAAGAAGCTCTGATTTATGTGAAGGCCATCTCCCATAGCTTCAATTTTAATAAAATAATTCACTTTTTTTTTTAAACTATTTAGCTGGAATAATAACAATACCTAGTACTTTATCCCAACTAAAATAAAATGAATCTGTTTTGGAGGCAAAACAACTCTTAGGGGCAGATTTACTAAGGGCCGAATTTTCAAAGTAAATAAACTTTGAAATTTGATCCTCAAAGTTTTTTTAAAGGGCTTATTCGATCGAAAATTGACTTATTTCGAACGAGGTCCAATTTCAGTTGAATAAAAATTGTTCGATTGCATCATTTGAATCGAATGATCCAAAGGATTTTGCGCAAAATACTTTGAATTCTTGGAACTTCTTGACAGGTTCTATGAGGCTAAAATGGCAATTCGGCAGCTTTAAGAATGCGAAGTGTCGAAGACGAAGGATTTTAAAGGGCCAGTACTTAAAAAATTGACTTGTCGAATATGTGAATTTTTGCTATTCGAATTGAATTTTGGGATACTCAATAGTCGAAGTAGCCCAAAATTACTTAGAAATTCGAATTTTTTTTATTTGAATTTTATTCGAATATTCACTTCGACTATTAGTAAATGTGCCCCTTAATGTTTAAATAATTTTTAGTATGGTGATACAAATTATGGAAAGACGCCTTATACAGAAAACTCCAGGTCCCAAGCATTCTGGATAATAGGCCCCATACCGGTATAATACAGGAATATAATGTCAAGATGCCTGGGCCCTGAGTTTCAGATAAGGGAGGGGGTTACCCTAATTTGCAACATTATCACTTACAGCATATTCACTAAAAATCATTTAGGGGCAGATTTACTATTGGTCGAATTTCGAATTAAAAAAAATTCAAAATTCGACCATGTGAAGTAAAATCCTTCAAATTCAAATATCGAATTAGAAGGATTTTACCACAATTCGATCAATAGAACGATCGAATAGAAAAATCGATTCAAATTATTTTATCGATCGATCAAATTTTTTTTATTTGATCAAAAATAATGGTCCCCAATTCGGCAGTTTGGATCTGGCAAACTACGTAGTCGAATAGGGGAAGTACTTCGACCATCAAATAGTCGAATATTCAAATAAAATTTTATTTGAATATTTGAATTATTCAAATTCGAATATACGATGGTCAAATCTGTCTAATTTGCATATTCAAAGATTTGAATTTTATGCAAATTCGATCGAACTTCGAAATTGTTCACACGAATTTTGTAAATCTGCCCCTTAAACTTTAAATAAACCAATAAGTATATCTCATGCTATACAAATAGCACTTTCCTTACAAACCAGATGATGAGAGAAGAACCTCATGTCCATTATATTATTTTATATTTTTTAATTAAATTGGACTATATACGAATATGAACCATACACTCTTGTTTTACATAGTATTCCGATTCATGCTTTCTGAGATCACTTTTAATGTACTGTAACTACAGCATTAGTTAGTTTTCTCAAAAAGCTTAAAAGGCAAATACAAAGATCCTTTTTAGATTACCCCTTAAACTTTATGGGAATTTGCTCCATGCCAGAAGAATAGGAGCAAAAAAGCTAATTTTATGTGACTGCATATATTGTATAAAATATTTTAGTTCACAAGACATATAGGGGCAGATTTACTAAATTCACATATATTATCATATATTCACATGAGGGATTCAAATATTCGATTGAGTTTTCAAAATGATTCGAATTGGAATTTAGAATATGCAAATTAGGCAAATTCGACCAAATTCGACC
>CM044435.1:36404475-36414657 GCA_024363595.1 Xenopus borealis | reverse complement strand
ATATATATATATATATATATAATTCAGAAGATAATGAATACATATAAAGATTATACAGATAGAAAACTCTTCTAGCCTTTCCATCTAGAACTGCAGCTCTAAATCACCCTGATTTATAACCTTGTATACTATTACACTGTATGGTTATTTTGCAACACAGTCTGACCATGAATTCCAGTGATTTTAAGGACAGCCCCATGTCAAGCGCATGGTACTTCACTAGGAGAGCAGACTGATTGTCAATTAAGATCTAACTAGGTGTTACAATCTGGTTCATTATTAAATGCCACTCATAATTGCCTGAATCAGATCAATTGTGTCCCATGGGCAGCTTCTGCAGGGGTCAGACACAGAATAAAGAACATACAATTACAATCGTGAATAGAAATAAAAATTGTAGTGAGCTATTTTTAGATTTAAAAGGCAATTTCTGCATTCAGCTTTTGTAAATATGTTTGTTATTTTCATCATGGTGAATGTATATTGGAACATTTGTTCTTTTGTACATGTTTGGAATTTTGTTTTTTGAATCTTACACAATGGCAGGTAATATGCTACATTCATACATCACCAGCATTTCAGCTTTTTAAACCAAATACCATCAATGTGTATTTATGTTGTACCTGGTGTTTACTGAAATGCTAAATTATCAGTTTAATATATAAACTTTTTTGGAAATGATTGGCAATGTACCAAGATTTTTCCTTTCGCCTGCTATATATGTAATTGACTTACTCTTTGATTTTACAGTGAATGACTATATTTAAGTTTAGTAGCACACATAGAAGTCAAGATATACAGTACAGAACTTTTGACATAAATACCTAGGGAAATGTTATGTTCAATGAAAAAGTTTGTACTCCATTTGTCAATAGTTCCCAAGCTGTCTCTTTTATGTTATAATTACATAAAATATGAAATATACATGTCTTTGAATCAAAACACAACATAACAAGGCCACAACTTTTGTAATACAACCTCTTCAAATATTAACATGTACAAATTAACACATTAAGAGATAACTTCTTCATTAACCTATTCCCTCCTTAGTGGATGGCCCATGGAGAGCACCATTTTTGGTTTGATTTTGATCCTCCTTTTCATGCACCTAATTTTGGTATCTGTAACAAGTTACATTACTTAGTTTCCAGCTACTGTATGTTTCTACTGTATATGTGCCCATTAATACCTCTTTGAATCCACTTAGTATACAGGTACAGCAAACCATTATTAGGACATGCCGTATGGCTTAGATGACTGACCATGTCCCATCATGTCAAGCAGATCATTATCACCCTTTTGCAATTGAATTAATGTTGTACCATGGTGCTGTATGAACAAGGTTTGATGTTTGTGCCACCTGTAGCTTGAACCAACACTTTCATAACATCTATTAAAAATGTACTTGCTTCTATGTCCATTGAAAGTACTTTGTATCAAGTTAGTTGGCAAGCAGTAATACCTAGCTTATGATTCTGATGTAATATCATTAGCAAAAATATGCATGGGCAATCCACTTACCAATAATGAGTTACATGTTCTGTTTGTGTATGGTAAGTCTGCCAACATTTTTGTACAACTGCCATCTGATAAAAATAGTTCAGAATCAGTTGACCCTTGCTTTCAAAGCACTTACCTAATTAGTATTCATATTGTTTTATTGGGCATGAAAACTTTGCTATGACTTTTCTGCAAGAATGAGTCAAGCTACAGCGATGGACAGCTTCTTGCCTTTTGACATGAGTTTTTTTAAGTATTATTTAAATTTCAAATTGCATAAGGAAATATCTAACACAAGTAACTCAAAACAACTGGACTTTTTTTTAAAATTTTCACTGCTTATCCAAGCAGCTTCTTCAGTTCAACTGACTGGTGTAGGGGAGTTCTTGGCATAAAGACTCTTCGAACAATCCAATCACAATGGCCCATTGTAACATCTGACATCTGAAATTTACAGAGGTGTTGATTCTGTGTAGTTACTGTGATAGGATTACCAATGTGTCATGCAACTCCTAGACACAGGTGTTATTTCTGAGAGTTGCATGAATGGATGTGTGAAGAGTTCTGAAACCTCCAGGGTACAGCTGTTAGAAACCATTGTATATAGCAGACAGGTGGTGTTGAAGGCCCCCGCCTCTGTTGGTTTCTCCATCTTAACATAAATCGCTTCTTTCACACCTCTTTCAAACCAGCAGTCTTCTTTATCCAAAATTTGGACATTGCTATCTTCATATGAGTGTCAATTGTCTTTTAGGTGTAGAAAGACAGCCGAGTCTTGTCCTGTCGAGTTCGCCCTCCTATGCTGATCTATTCGCTTAGTGAGCAGTTGTTGTGACTCCCCAATGTATAGATCAGTGCACTCATTGCTACACTGGACTACGTATACCATATTACTTCGTTTTTCTTTAGGAGTTGGATCCTTTCTCCTGAGTTTCACCTACTGTGTGACTCTGGGCGGTTACTTATTTTGATGTTCCTGTTGGGCTTGGTTGCTGCTGTTTTGACAAAGGCCCAGTCTGGGTAGCCACATGCTTTTAAAGCTCTTCTGAGATGTTTATGCTCCTTGTCCTTGGACTCTGTATCAGTTGCCACATATTCCTGTCTGCTACATACAGTGGTGTTCTAACATCTGTACTCTGGTGGTTTCAGAACTATTCACACATACATTCATGCAACTCTCACAAGTAACACCTGTGTCTAGGAGTTGCATGACACATTGGTAATCCTATCACAGTAACTACACAGAATCAACACCTCTGTGAATTCCAGATGTCAACTCTCTGAAGAGTTACAATGTACCATTGTGATTGGATTTTTGGAAGAGTCTATATGCAGAGGATTCCCCTACATCAGTCAGTGAACTGAAGAAGCTGCTTGGATGAGCAGTGAAACATCTTTATTAAAATTTCTCAGCAAGTCCAGTTGCTTTGAGTTACTTGTGTTAGATATACCATGACCTGGATGAATGAGAATCTAGTCATATTGCATAATGAAATGTGCTATCATCTTTTTAGATTTATTTTACATATTAAAAAAATTAAAGTGCGTGTGTGAGAAAGGTGGATGGTATATTGAAGGTCTTAGTACAACATGCTGGGCAAGAAAGCTACAGAATACTAGGAGAAATAAAACACTATACCTTACACCCAAGCAAAATCTATACTGTACTCTCAGCCTAGCACATGGAGGATGATCAGAGACACAAATAGTAAGTGACTGGGCTCTAAGAGATGCAAATTTGTGTGCATGAGCATTCCGCTTAGCTGTCATAAATAAGCCCTATAATGATTAGTTAATTAGCCTAATGCTGATTTCAGAATCACACATCATACATCAGAATTAAGAGATTTCTGACCACTGTGTCTTTTGGAGAGCATCCCATGACTGGAAACAATACTATAGACCCATATTAATAATAAGACTTAGGCCTGTATGAAAATAGAAATATCCAAACAAAAATGTGTCTACAACACTAAGGTGAACCCAACTTGTACATTATTACTAAACAATGTACAATGTTTTCAGGCACAAACAGTGTTGCTGACAGAGAGTGTACAATCAGCCACACATAGCCATCTTTCTGTTGTTACAATTAATCATTCAAAGAGTATGAGGATTAAAAAATATTTTTAAACATGGATATGGATATTGTTTGGGATTGGTGGGACACCATACACATACAAATCATTGTAGAAAATGTGTTTCTAACAATATTATTAGTAAATGCATGTAGAGCTTAACAACAGATCCAAAGTCATTGACCAGTAGATCAGTGACCTTGTGTCTAGGGATAAGTAAAACTGTCACATTCTCACTTCCACAGTATTTAATTTTTCTAATTGATGCCATTTCATGAGTTGCCAGCAAAGTCTGGTTACCCTGCTTTAATTATTCCCATACTACTCAGTAGCTCTGCCAGAATATTGTATGGCCTTTTCTATAATTGACTTTCTGCTAATGAACATCATACCCCAAAAAGCAATTGAATTTTTTTCACTGGAGCAGACATATGCTATGCTTTACTTTGAAAACTCCAAAGGAGAAACATTGTCTATTACAATGTACAAGAGGGTCACTCTGTTTACTTGGAATCCATAATACAGGTCCTTCAAACCTTTTTCAGTTGGCTGCAATGTTTATTTAATTTTTATGTTTATTTCAGCATTTCAGAAGACAGATTAAATTTATAGCATATAAGGTAAACAACTTAGTTTTCAGGGGGTGCAACCTCCATTTGGCCTTGTTTCACATACTACTGTAACATTAACCATTTCTGTTATTTCCATGCATTGCTGCCATGTTTAGTTTGTCACCCCACCAGTAATATCTATATATCATACTGGTGTATTATAAACACAATACAAGGCCTACATACTGTGATAATGGAGAGTATGGCTAACCTACCAGAATAACAATGGGTGCTTTTAAGAAAGATTAAAACTGCAAGCTGATCAACTTATACCTCCACATAAATTTAGACACATACAGCAATAGGAAATTAATAGAAATACAGTTTTTTTTAGTTCGGTTAGGCAAATCCATAGAGTATACGGGTGTCACTTCGAATTTTAATAAACCAGATTAGCAACAAATTTGAGAATATTAGACCTATATGCTATAGAAGCTGTTACTAAAATCTGACTCTGAAATCCAAAAATCAACACAGCATATTCAGCACTAATGTCAAACATTGTATGATATCTCTATTTCAGTTTATGCTATCAGTGGTAGTTATTATATCTAAGCACACATGGAGACATGTCAGCATTTGCCTTTTATACTGACAGCAGACACAGCTTGAGAAAAACACCAGAATCCTGTTTCTATTTTCATAGATCAGGACTCCATTTTTTAACAGCAATAGACCTTGCTGCATACAGTGTTATTTGCAAAACCTTTGTCTAATTCCAAAAAAGAGTTATGCAGTACAGGATGTATTATGAGTGCACTGCTTACCCCTCCCACTCTCATTTCCCTTTCCCACTGAGCAAAAGTTATATGACACTCCATTGATATCTCTTGCCAAATGTGACAGAACTCTGTTTCCCGGGCTGTCAAATCGACATCTTCCATGCCGAATGACAGCTGCTGCACATAGCACCCCTGGTGGCAAAGGTCACTGCTAGAGAGGGTGCCAAACTAATCAATGTGGTTCAATACGCCACAGGAACGTGCAAAGGTGTACACTTAGCTATTATACAAAAGAAGGTATCAAAATCACTGTTGAAGAAAGATTTGGTAGTACTTTGTCTTTACATGACAATATTAATACCGTAGGGCTCGTTTACTAGAAATACTTCAAAGCAAAGTAAACCTCTTAGGCTCAATATAAGTAACACATCTGTTTTACTAGCAGTTGCAAATTTCACATTGGACCTTGCACTGGGTATTTAATGAAGAGTAAGCTGTCTAGCAAGGGAACTCTGTACTTAACCTCTCAGGTCCCCAGTGTATTGCACAACTTTCCCCCCTTCTGTATGCAAAACTTCTGAACACAGGTACTATAATTGCTTTTTTTGCATTACCACTGCATTGTGGCTGTGAAGACCAAACTATTAATATAAAGTATAAGTAAACACTTTATGACATATAAATGATGTATGTTGCATTCACATTGAGTCACATACCCATATCACTTAGCTAGTGTTAAAAAAAAGGCTACTTTCTGAAATTTCTGGGTTACCATGTAACTTAAGGTGTGTCTACGAGCCATTATTTTGTTGTCTTAAATTCTACTTTTCATTAAGTCTGCCTTAAAAAGTAGTTAATTGAAAAAGTCACGCTATTGTGGTGTTTCAAAGATTTCTCCTTCCAGGTTCTGATGACATAGTCATAGCCTAGTACTGTAACATGATTTCTGCCTAGGCTCTACTTTATACACCTTTATATGGTGTATCCATTTGATGCATCTCTATTTCTGATTTGTTTTTGGCTTAGATGTTATGTGTCTTGTTGCCCCTACATAATTTTCTGTGTTCATTGGTCAGTTGTTTTTATTTTATAATTACACTTTTTGGATACTTCAGTAAATGCTACATAGGTGCACCTTCTAGAGAAGTCTGATGAAGTCTGGTGATTTGCTGATGATTGGCAGCTGTGCTCTTTAACATACTGGGTGCTCAATGTGTGTGTGAAGTTGCAGAGGTCAGCTCAATGTGGTCTTGGTTTTAAAAGGAGATAGATATTAATCATTACTGTATAATTTATTAACGCTAGGTGAGATCTAACTTTGGTATTGCTACCCAGCTGTGGGAACCAGATCACATGCATTATGCAAGTGAAGAGTTTGAAGACTGGCATGAATATGAAAAATGGATGTTCCTTCAAAAATACAGGGGCCAGCAGTAGTTTACATTAGAAAAGTTCCCAAGTGAACCAATAATGCACACTTTAATCCTGAAAGATTATAATGAAATCCTATGTTTTAAAACAGGAAATGCTTTATTGATGGTTATTAGTTAGACTTTATGATATATTAATTTATTCTGTTAAAAGAACAAAACTGGGGGAAACCAGAAACACTATAAAATTAATTTCCTCAAAATATTGTAAAAGTGCTTATATAATTCATCTGTAGTCAAGCACAGTCATACCAAACTTTAAACAAAGTTTCTGTATTTTAGTTACTACCAAAAAACAGGTGGAAGTGTTCCATTATTCTTATATCAAATGGAACGTACATCAATAGCTTCAATAGCTAAATTTACCTAAAATGTTTGCAAGCTTGCAGGATTTTGCATTGTTTTCTTCAAGATGTTTAGTCATATCTGAAGATGAGCTTTATGCCTGGCTAGGCAAGCATGGGAAAAGGCCTCAGATTTATGAAAGCTTGCAACATCTTCTAAATATTTTCATATATGTATTGCTTGAAGGCACTATAATCTCAAATCTATATTACAGCTATTATGAAAAATGAATGCCACTGACAATATCTGCTATAAATGAAGAAAACAATCTTGTTTCACATATTTTCAATCTTTACATTTGTAAAGATTGAAAACATGTGAAACAATAAGCATAAGCATATTTTCATATAGGACAAATACTGTTTTTGGATAGACACATCTAATCCAGTCAGGTGGAATATGTTGTTTTAAATCATGTAGAATTGATTTTGATTTACATTTTTTTCCTGTATACTTACACAGAGGTCACTCTGTACCAAATCTACGTCTCCTCCACTCCCATAACTACCATTCTTTATGTAGAGCAGTGGTTCCCAACATTTTTTTACCTGTCATCAACATTCATATGTAAAAAGTGTAAAAAGGGGAGCAACACAAGCATGACAAACGTTCAAAATAAGTGCTGTGATTGGCCATTGAGTAGCCCCTATGTGGACTGGCATCCTACAGGAAGCTCTCTCTGGCAGTGCACCTGATTTTTATGCAACCAAAAGTTGCCTCCAAGCCAAAAATTCAAAAATTCATTCAAAAATAAGCACCTGCTTTGAGGCCACTGGGAGCAACATTCAAGGGTTTGGTGAGCAACATGTTGCTTGTGAGCCACTGGGTGGGGATCACTGTAGAGCAATGAAAGCCAAAGGTAGCCTCTAATAAAACTTTAGAACTGTACATCAGGTTTTTCTTAACTTACAGCAGTAGATTTATATATCACAAAAACAGAGAGACAAGGAAAAATAAATTGTAGAATCTTCAAATATAAACTGTTATAAAAATTAATTTCAAATACCGGTGTCATTTTTAGACACCATACAACACCACTGTACCATAATGATTAAGCTTTGTTTGCTCTGCTAAGTTGATGTTAATGTCACAATCCATTAAACTCTATTGAACAAATACCATACTCACATCTATGTTTGTGTTTAATGGAATGAAATAGATTGGCTGCATGTTGCATTTGAGAATTTAAGGCTGGTGCTTGGTTAGCAAACAGAAGAACTAACAACATCACACTTTAAAACAACATTCAAACCTGGAAGTCGTCTAACCATAATATTTATGGAATGAAAATATCATTTGTCACTTAAAGATAAAAACTGAGATTATTTTCACATACTAGGAATTTTTTAAAAGCATTTTTTAAATTATGATTATGAGATTGAAAATTAATTGGCACATGATTTTTTCAACAATTTTTAACGTTTAATTTGGATACTACCAAAAACTTGTACACTGAACAGCATTGTATTTTAGATAATTACAATATAAATCCTTTGAGATTGAGTTGTGTCTGAAAACCTACTGCATAGAATTTAAATGGATGCATATTAATAAAGATAACAGCAGCGCTAATAAAAATATACAGGTGTGTTTATGGCTTTATGAAATGTTAACATGAAAAACTTTAAGGAAATTTCATTTGGTGGTGAAAATGTACTTAAGTAGCGTGAATACCCACCCCAAACCATAAACGTGTATATATAAAAAAAACTCTGGAAAATATTAAGAATTACATTTATATGAGTTTACAGGATTATAATTTAGTTCTCTTTCTTTGGTACAATTTTATGAAATTTGCAGTTTAATAGATAATTCATTATAAGTTTGAACACAGAAATCTTAATGACTGAACCAGAAATATTTAATGAAATTAAAAAACTTAAATTTCCTGTATAATTATGAGCCATTGTAATTGGCAGAGTCATCAGTGATGTAGCAAGTAAACACAAAAAGGTTTGTTAAGAGAAGTGCTTACCTGAGATTCAATGAGTGAATGAAAGCTGTGGATTCAGCAGGTACTTTGAATGATCCAGGCTCCTTGACTTCCCATTTCTTGTCCTCTTCCAAGAATAGCAGATCCAAGCTCTTGTCATTGCACCCAGAACTAGTGTACTGCTACCATTCAATGCAGCTCCTTCCTTCTCTTACAAAGGCATGCAAGCATTGCTCTGAATATAGAGTGACTCACACAGGCAGAAAAGAGAGGTGGGAGGGATTATGCTCTGTAATCTCACAGCAAACTATATTATTCGGCAACCCTCTACAGAAGTGCATAGCAGTGGCTCTGTATTTAATAATCTATTAACTCTCTTAAATGCATCACTGCATCTGTCACGGATGCCATAACCTCATAAAGAATTACAGTTTTGGCATCCTGATCCAAAAGTGACCCTTCTGTGTTTCATTCACAGCTTTCAAGGAAGCTGCAGAAAACACGAGATCCTTTTGTTAATGAGTGAAGCTCAACTGAAGTTAAGAAATAACAGCGGATAAAATAATTTTAAGGGTCAAGATGAGATGTAAACATCTTAATAGCAGTGTAGCTATACTGTTGTCTAGTGATGGGCGAATCAGCGGCTACATTTCTACAGAAATTCGCGAAACGGCGAAAAGTTTGCGAAACGCTGCTACGTCACGTTTTAGATGCGCGTGTACATTTTTGGACACGTGCATCCGATTTCTGACTTATTGCCGGGGTCGGAAAAAAAAACGGATGCCGGCAAGGGGCACCGGCGTCCAAAATGAGACACGGACAAATTTTCACCTGTGTTTCGCGAATTGCGGGAATTCACCACGAATTTGCTGCAGGCAAATAAATGCACCCATCACTACTGCTGTAGCAATTGCTATAAGCAAAATACAATTGTTTACCTCCTATCCATATAAAAACCATCTATACTGACAGCTTTAAAGAGTTGGTCCTGGCATGCTTACAAAGTCAAGCTAAAAGTATTTTACCTTCTACATTGACATTTTTGTTACACTTAAAACATTTAAGTTCTATAAAGTCTAAAACAAACAAAAAGTATAAAAGACATGTGTTGTTCCTCTTCAGTATAATGATTTTAGATGTTACATGACAGGTTCCATTTTAGGAGAGCAGAGTATACACCTGGGCACCAGAACAGACAACTGGTTGTACATAGTGCAGGCAGTTTCTCATTGGAGGACCCTCTTTTATCAAGTCCGCTGCTGAAACTGGATACTGGATGAAAAGATTTAGATCTGTGTTGCTTTTAAATGGATGCAAACCTTACTATTAGAATGCCAGTGTAGACATTTTAGTGTCATTATACTGTAGATGAGTACTTGCCAGTGAGAACCATTCCCACAAGACCTACATCTTGTTATATTCTTACTGTGTGATTTTGTTTGACAAAATACACTATTAAAATTAAAAAACCCTTGATTTTGACCATGGGAATTGTATGGGAATTAAAATCCTTCAAATTTGAATATCAAATTTGAAGGATTTTACCGCAATTCGATTGGTCGA
>CM044435.1:36354732-36380389 GCA_024363595.1 Xenopus borealis | reverse complement strand
CACAGATCAAGCAGATTCTCATTTGAGGTTTCTGTAATTAATTATGTTTTAGCAAAGAATTTTAACTGCCTAGAACAAGCAGTATAGGTTCTCACAATGTATAGACAGAATTTTTTCTGTGGCACACTTCTAAAACTAATTATATAATCTTAGACCTGGCATTGGAGGATTTACCTCCATAGTTCTAACCTAACTGCAAAAAACAAACAGGAATTCCAATGAAAGATCTTCATCAAATGACGGCTACTTTAATGCTGAAATATACCGGAGGCTAATGTTCAGCAATATTTTCATAGGAATGCACTGATTTGGATGGTTTATTAACCTCTAAATATATTAAAACAACAGTGCCACACTTTAGAAGAATTTAGTGGGGCTTCAAGTAAAACAAAATGTGACATTCAATTGAGATTTTGCAGGTTGTCAATAAAAAGGGCTGCAAGACTCCCTGCATTGTAATGAAGGGTAACAAAATATTAAATTAAACTAACTTTAACAATTGCCACAAACAGAACCACGTGACATTAAAGGGCACATAATGCTTTCATAAACAATTATTTTATTGTACCGCCTAGCTTTCAATAGGAAGAAACCCAAACAATTCACGAAGAGCAATAATTCAGATTTTATCTAAAATAAGGAGATAACTGTGGCATTTTGGCTTGCTGATATTACATCATGAGAAATCAGAAGGGTAGATGCAGTTAAAAATGTGTTTAATGTCTCCACTCCAGCCTAAGCTGCTTCAGCTAAACCAAGCATAGGATCAACATTAACCAGAACAGGAAGGATTATTGCATATTATCTTGAATTAATTTAGTCACTGGTCGCAGAGTGCAAGGGATATTAATACTTTGCCTTTATTTCTCAAATGTTACTAGACTGCAGCTATCAGCATGCTTTAACCATTGATAAAATGTTTGCATATGCAAAAAGCAACATTTAGATACAAAACCACTGTTGCAGAAAATTTGTCACTTTTAAGGAAGAGGTAGAAAAGAGAAATGAGAGAATAAATGGTATGCAAAACAGGCAGTTGTGTTGTGTGATGGCTTGTACATTAACCTAAAGGTGATTATGAGAGTTTTTTTTATAAAAGATCAAAGTTTTTTATACTTCAAATAAACGCAAATTAACTCACAACTCAAATGCTTTCTTATTTAAGAAATAAACTCATTCACTTTGAGTTGCAAAACCCCCAAACTCAATTTAATCAAGTTTTTGGCAAAAAATATTCAAATATTGACAAGTTTCTGAGTAAAACCCTCCAAAGCAAAATCTCAGACCTCATGAATAGTGATGGGCAAATGTACCCAGTTTCGCTTCGCCGAAAAATTCACGAATTTCCAGCGAAATTCGGGAATTGGCGAAAAAATTCCCGAAATGAGTCGCGGCAAGTTTTCGTCGAGTAGTTTTCATTTTCGTCGTGTCACGTTAAAAACGACGCGCGACTCGTTTTTTTTTTTGTGAATTTTCGCTGGCGTTTCTCGAATTTATTCTTCAGCGGCAAATCGCGGGAAATCGCGAATAAATTCGCCCATCACTACTCATGAAAGCTATTGACATCTCCGTATGGTTCAAGTGACCTCTTCCATTGACTACTACATGAACTTGGTTTTAGATGATGTATTTGCTTGTTTACTGTATATTTGGGCCTTTCCGATACTGCTTGGGTCCTTTGTATTCCTTGATTTTCAAAATGGAAAAAACACAGTACTGTTAGGAGTAAGGATATAGAAGACTATACTCTGTGTTTTCTGGTGCAGATTAAATATTTAGCATACTGTTAAACATTTTGGGCAGCAGATCATAAAATGCATTAGGGATTGGCAACAAAACATAAAAAGGTCTCAAAATTAATAAAGAGCATGCAGGAATAAAATTAAAAAAGCTAAATTACATTTGTTAATTTTTGAAAAACAGGCATCTAATACCTGATCTAATTACAACACTGAAGTTCTATTCAAGGTCAAAGCAAAATCTCACTTTCTTGTAATTCCCTAAATTTCATAGATAACAAATGCATTGTAAAGTGCAAAAGTATTCGACAAGTAGGAAAAACAAAATAAATTTCTTTCATTTCAATTTCATCCTGTTAAAAAATTATTGTTTTCTTTTCAGTTGATGTAAAATTGCTTATTTGCATGAAAATATGAAAGGGACATCCCCCAAAAATGTGTTTATTTATTTTTTTATATAATGAAAGAAAGTGGAAACTACAATACTGAGTAAACTTTTAGTATAATTCTAGTTATATGTTTATGAGATTGCTGTGAATGCAGTTTGTCCTGTTCTCAGGGTTGACTGCAGGAAAATCAGAAATCAATTGTGCCCTCTGTGTGCCTCCTTCTCAGGTCTATTAATCATAGATTATGCAAAGCCTTGTGCAAACTGGCATCTTGGTTGAAGAAGAGCTGACTGTTACAATGCTTTAATGGTATGAGTAGTCTAGGTTTTTTTCAGACAAATTTAGCAACAATATCAGGTGACAGGAAACAATAACAATGCATGGACATGACAGTATGTCATGGTCTCAGATTGTAATACTCACTCCTTCACTTAAGTAATGAGCAAGGTTTCATTGTTCCACAAATTTTTTGCAAGGTCGCTAATTTTCCAGCAAAGCTAAACAGCTATACTTTATGAAATGTGCTGAAGTCAATGGACATTTTTTCAATGTGTTTTTTTTTCAAGCAAATGCATTGAAGTTAATGATGCAGTTCTTTGCACCATTGTTTCACATAAAATATATTAAAGTTAATGGCTGCTTATTTTAATGCAAAATACATAGACGTTCATGGGCAGTTTTTCTTGTTTTTTTTTTCCTGCAAAATGCATTGAAGTCAATGGGCGTTTTTCTTGCACAGCCAAAACTGTTTTCACAACAAAACTGTTAGCCAAATTTAACAGAAAATGGAATTTCACTGTGACTCCATGCCTGATGAAGAATTCCTCTCATCTAATAATCTGTGTTTAAATATACAGTGATTAAGTATATGACATAAGGGCTCATACATACTGTACCATTCACCATTAAATTTTAGTACAGCAATTGACAATAAGAAGGACTGCTTGAGAAATTCTGGATAATGGGGATGAGGAGAAACAGGGGGACAGAGATAGATTGGAAGAAAATGAGAGTAGCTAGGGGAGGGATTTGGAAAATGTCACCCAGGGTTGGACTGGGGGGCCCAGGCCCCCTCCCCAGTTGCCACAACTGAAGAAAAGACGTGTGTGGCTCTGTGCCAGCGGCCTACTGAGTTTTTTCCTGGTGTCCAGTACGACCCTGATGTTATCGCTTGACTTTTTTTATCATGAATGCTCAGTGCCTGTGGTTTTCCAGATAAAGGTTTTTAATGAAAAATTATTTAAACATTACACCGAATACATTTGTTTTACTTCCAATAAAGATTAATTATATCTCAAGTAGGATCAAGTATAAGGTACTGATTTATTATTAAAGAGAAAAATTACATTTTAAAATTTTTTAATTATTTTGTTAAAATGCAGTCTATGGGAGAAGGCCTTGATGTATTTTGGAGCCTTCTGGATACTGGGTTTTTAGATAACAGATCCTATACTTGTACCATAAAGAAAAATTAGATGGGTGATTTTGGATGATCACTTAAAACTGTTTCAAGAGATCATAGTCCTACAATTGGAAGGCCAGTATCATGTTGAGGTTTCCAGTTACTTCCAGTTCACCAGTTCACTAAAAGACAATCAGATGAAAGAATTAACAAACTGAGGCATGCCAAAATGTAACTATGCATCATGTTGGTTTCACTGTTTGACTCCAGATACTAGCACCATCATGGAAATGTCATTATGTTATGTTATGTTGTCTGTGAGAGAACTAGACAGGCATCTATATCATAACGTAGGGAATAAACCTAAAATTGTAATTTGTGTATAATAATTATTTTTTTCTACAACCATTTCAAAAAGCAGTTGACCTAAAGATTTGTTGTAATACATCTGGTTTAAACTGGTCTGTCAGTGAATGGAATCTCATTATTTTTTCACAGAACTTTGCAATCATATTTTTCATCTGCATCCAGACAAATCCATTCCCTATCTCATATCACTTAAGAAAATATCTGACGGGGCATCAGAGTGGGCAGCATGCAGCCAGGACCTCAATTCTGTAAATCCTTTTTAGGCTGAAATGCAGTTTAATGAATGTAAACATTCTGCAGGCCTTTAGAACATGTATTTCCATTATTCAGTAGAGAACGTTGTTTTATTTCAGTTTATTTCAGGCTATATATTTTTATATATATACATGGTTTGTTCTATTGTTTACTCCATTTTGTAATAATGCATTTTGTAGTAATGGGGGGTCAGACTGGGGGCCCAGGGGATCACCACCAATGCTGCAAAGCCACCAGCCCCTGCCTCAAGCTCTCATGTAACTTTGTAATTTCTTTGAACGGGGCAGAAGTGGTAGGTTAGGGGGAAGGTGACAGGAGAGGGTAGGCAGCAAGTCTGGGCCAACATGAGCCAGGGCCAACCCATTTTTTTCCCTGGTGTTCCTCTGTGCCAGTCTGACCCCGTAATAATGTATGGTTCAGAGGTATGTTTATATCATCTACATGTCTTTCTGTCTCATGGATATGGTGTCATAATTATATCATCAATGTATTTTTGTGACAACTAGAGGTTTATTTGTTTTGGTATAACATTTGTAACAATTGTTTTGATTAAAGCCTTGTGACTTATGCTAAAGGGATAAGGCTAGCACATGGCTACAAGTGTGTGATTTACCACATGGTAGGTGCAATATGGTCAGCTTACTGCATTTTGCACTAGATTTACCTTTTTCCTTTGTAATGAAAATATTTCCTTTTGTGACAGAATGTTAAAAGAAAGCTTTTCCGGTTTGTAATCAGCATTTTCCCCTTGTTTGAAATCAACCATTCACTAAAATGGATGGAATCATGTAACCCAAACTGTACTTGTGTTTGCATTGTTTCTCTAGTATAGGATCTGCTATATGGAAACCCATTGTCTATAAAGCTCAAAAACACAGGAGGGCGATCTCACATAGAGTAAATTTTTGGAATTGAATCATTTCCTTTGCATAATGATAAATCAGTACCTTGTACAGGTATTATAACGCTTATACTGAAACCTGTTATCTGGAGAGCTCTGAATAACGGGAAGGCCATCTCCAATAAACTCAATTTTTATCATATAATTACATTTTTTTCGATCATTTGCTTTTTCTATGTATTAATGAAACAGTACCTTATACTTGAATTCAACTTAGATATAATTAAATTAATCCTTATTGGAATCAACACAGTCCTATTGGGTTTATTTAATTTTTAAATGCTTTTTAGCATGGAGATACACATGGCAAGATCCCTTATCTGAAAAAACCCAGTGTCCAGGGCATTCTTGATAATATATACCATACCTGTAATTGATAATATCTAAGATGCATGAATCAACATTGTTGGCAAAACAATTCTACTGCGTTTATTTAATGCTTAAATGGTTTTAAGCAGACAATATATGGTGATACAGATTACAAAAAGGTCCATTATCCAGAAACCCTCAGGTCCCAGTCATGTTGGATAACAGATCACATGCCTTTATTCACATGCTGGTACAGGTTTGTACCAATCAGCCCTCATAACTTGCCCATTCCACTAACAATGGACTTACATTCAGATGTTAAAGTGTGACTATTCATATCCATGCCTCTCTAAATATCCCATATGCATTTGTAAATCTGTCAGTATTTGTGACTTTACAGACAGGTTTAGACAAGTAAAATATTATCTTGTGTTTAGACAAATACTAAGCATATTGCTTCATGCTACAAACATTGATAGATTGTTGCCTCCTCTGGCTTTGAGACAGCTATTAAATAGGCCTGCCATACATTTGTAAGCTCCAGAACTTTGAAGAAAATAGCTGCCAAACAACAGAATTAAAAAATAATGCTTTATTAAAGTCATGTTTCAGCACAAAACAAAAATATTCACTGGAAAAAATGAGAAGTAAAGGCCTGTTTTACTTTCCCAGCACCATAGGTGCTTTCAACCAGAAATTCCCCAATCTTGCAATCGTGAAAATAAAAGTGCACACAAAAACACTATATAACATATCTTAAACACAATATAACAAATCAGTTTAAGTTGCAATGCATACAGAAATGTTAAAGGGGAGCTAAACCCTTTTCGGAACTGGCACTCTGCACTCCCTAGCTCTGTCAATTAGATGGTCAAAACCTTATTACAAATTCAAGAAGATCCATTCTGCTCATTGGCACTATATGCCAATATGTCAGGACTACACTTACCACCATAAATGTAAACCACGGATTATATTGGAGAGTTTACTATGCTGTATTTTGTGCTTGTTTAACATTTTAGGCCTAAGTAGCACCATCAGACGAAAAAGCATGTGTGGTAAAATCACAGCAGGCCTCTTTCTGTAGAATAAGAAGCTAATCCCTGTCTCCCAGGTGTCTTAGAGATGGGCACAGGGGCCCCAGTGCTCCTAGATGTGTCCCTTTGAGCTCTTGCCCTTGCACCCTGCATGGTCAAAGAATAACTCAAAAGGTCACCCATTAAAATAAGAATACTGCATCTGCAATACACAAATGTTTTTTATACTATGTGAAATATGGCTTCCACTATTCGCTTGACAAAGGGGGCGTGACCTCCGAAACGTTGCACTTCCGCAGTAAAAAGTAGTTGCAAGGGTTGCCCCTGCACTTCAACTCCTGTGTGCCGGTGTGTTTTTTCTACATTCCACTATTTGCCACAGCCAGGTAAATGGATGTAACCATGGTTATATTCCAGAGATGATGGACTTTATTTTAGATTTTCCAGCCCATAGAAAGCAAGTGATAACATAATCTTTCAGAGTATGCCTATAGGTTATATAGCCTGCCAAAAAACATTTCCCTATGACCTTCCTAATACATATCAGGGAAGCCTCATTGTTATTCTGTTTCTATACTGACAAAACTGTGGAATAGTTCTGATTGGCTGACAAGTTAATCAAACATCATAACCTCATTATATCAAACCAGGTAATTTCTTTATATATTGTTTTACCAATGAACAGTTGAACAGCCAGTGTCCCTTGAAATGCCAAAGACCCTCTCCAAACAGCTTTTTAGTGTAACTTAGTTAGATGACTCACCTATGAGCATATCAGTTATGGGTAGTGGTCCCAGACCACTAGACCCTCACTGGCTTTCTACCTTACATGCCTCCTCCTTGAGTCAGATATACCATAACCCAGTGCTGTCCAACTGGCAGCCAGCAATCCTCCCCCCATACAAATCTGCCTACTGTGTCTGCTTACTTTGTGTAAGCTTAAAAAGGTATCCAATACTGAGATTAACTGGCCCATGGATTGTTTATACCTCAATTTTAGAGGATGAATATGGATTTAAGGGTATGTTTTAATATGACTTACATTTTCCCCATAATCAATTGTTGGCTACTGATTTTGCTTTGTACAAAATGTGTGTTCTCCCTTTCTCTCAAATATAAATAGCATAATAATCCCATATTACTTTTAAAAGGCTGCAATATTACACAATGGGTAAGTGTTAGAGCGTTTTCACCACTTGTAAAAAATAGAAAAAAACCAAAGGAAAGAAACTTTCATTAAAAACAATTCACAAATTTTATCTGAGGGATTTTGCTACACTGAAGATTCTCAATATTAAATTCACAATTACGGTTGCTATATACAGCTAATCCAGGTCATTTAAACATAAGCAAGAGGCAATTAGCAGCTTTAAAATGCCAACATACTGTATGCCCTGTTGATATAACATTATCCAAAACCCAACAATTTTTATTCACAATAAATCTTTAATGTTTACAGCATTATAAGCAGGGAAAGACACATGGTAGAGATTTGTATAACAATTATATTTTGTTGAGTAGTGATTATTAAAGCTCTTGCATGGGAAACCATAAACAGTTCACTGTCTACCCTCCTCATAGCGAAACACATTATTTCAGAGCCAAGGTTATTAGGTTATTAGTGACTTATTAAGACACAGCCATCAAACGTAAAGGTAATAAACAAGGACAGGTAACTTTAAAAAAAAAAAAAATCCCATAGCGTTTAAACTATCTTTACTTTGGGACCTATCTATAAAACTGTGAACAAGTGACACAAAATTGACATTGCTGCTATTTACACCACAGTTCACACCACTGAATTGCAATTAGTTATAAAGCTGTGTAATGATTTTCTGCTATGGTGTAGCTTAAGTAAAAACTTGAAAAAGAAAATCTCATAAATCTAAAAACTTGCATAGAAACTTTGTGTTAGAAATGTATGCAGCTTTTGGTATCTATGGTTCTATTGATCTGCCAGTCCAGAACAGTTTGGTGCTAAATTAAACTGCTAAATTCTTAGCTCATGTTATTCTCATGTTTCAGGGATTTGATATCCTTTAGTCCAGCTGATAAAAGAACATCCTCAAATATAAGAAGGAAGAACTTTCCCTTGAACTGTATAGTAGCGATGAACAAATCTGTCCGATTTTGTCCCAATTTTTTCTGTGAGCAATTTTTTTTTCTCACTCCAAATGCATTAAAGTCAATGTTTTTTTTTTTCTTGCGGCGTCTTTCTTTATCTCAGCGTCTTTTTTTTTGTGATTTTTTTTTTCTTTAGAAAAAGCTGTGAGTAATAGCATATTTTATACATTCTTTTCATATAAATCTCTATGGATAACATGAAAGCTTGGTTACAAACATGGGTATATTGCTTATTGCCATGTCTAATGGTATGCATAATAGACTGCATGTAGGACAATTATTAAATAAACATTCAGAACAAAAAGAAAACTTGAAAATAGAAAACAAGAAAAGAGAGTAAACACATGGTGTTGAATTAAACAATTACTGCTAACCCACTAGTGTTTGAAGTTTGTGGTTGGGCTGAGTTTGAGAGTAATTCCCATGGAGACCACACTTTAAGGTACAAAGGAATTTTGTTTTGCATTTGTGCCAGATTATACTGTACATACTGTTTAATGCTGTTAACCCTTTGTTTCACTTCTGGCAAGGAGGGAATCGTATGGGTCTTCCATTTAACCACAATTAAGATGTGAGCAACCTAGAGCACCTGGTTGGTTAATTGTTTTGTTTATAGGGTTTCCTAAAAGAATGCATTTATCTAGGGTTTGGCATGTGATCAGTAAACTTATAATTACATCCCAGAATATTTGTTTTTGGGGGCAAGACCAAAATATATGAGGTAAATTTCCCTGGTGCCCACATCCTCTCCAACAGTGTGGAGGAGTTTCCATGAATAATCTGTGAAGTTTAGCTGGTGTATGATACCAAAACATAAGTATTTTAAAAATGTTTTCCTGTTACCGGACACAGGTGATCCCTCATTTAGTGTTGTCACAAATAGCGTCCCATTCTTTTGCATCAATGGTCTTTCCCATTTTTGCATGTATTTGTGTTTATATCCTGTTTCTAAGAATGGGTTGACTAGTTGCTTGTAGATGGTGGAAGTTAAACCTTTCTGAGGGTCACCATGTACTGCCACGCACTCAAAAGTGTTGAGTGTGTCATCTCTATTTACTGCCAGTTAAGGATAAAGTGCCAGTATTGGAGCATAGTAATACCTTAGTTGAAGATATTCATACCATAGTAGAGAAAGACCTGGACCTAATCATTTAGGGTTTATCTCAGTGGGAAAGTACCCTTGGCCTGTACGGACATGTCTCTTAGAGTGAAAAAAGGGTTAGATTTTCAGAGCTGCACATATTTTAAGGGGAACTCTGACTGAAATTGAGGGTTACCCAAGTTGGACAGTAATAGGGATGGATTTGATGCTAGTTTGTGTTAAAATCTAAGTTTCCACCAAAGTTTTATTATGTGTTCTGTCTTGAGCATCCATATTTTAGGCTTGTCTTTTCACAAAACTGACCAAATCCATGCATGATGATAGAATGATATGGTTGAAAGTGATATACCGTATTTGCTGGCGTATAAGAAGACTTTTTGCCCCAGAAAAATATGCCCTGAAGTGGGGGGTCGTCTTATACGCCGGGTACTACTTCATCTTACCTCATCCGACGCCGATCGCGATCTGCCCCGCTGCTCCAGCCGCACTTCCTGGTTGTGACGTCAGAAGTCTCGCGAGAGGAGACTAGACGTGCAACCAGGCAGCAGTGAGTTCTGCGAAAAGAGCGCAGGGAGGCAGAGCAAACAGAGTTTGAGCAGCAAGACGCAGAAGGTAGGGCTAAGCACCTAACTGGGACACAGGGAAACATGGACACAGTGACACAGAAGGCGGTCTAAAAGCAGCAAGCAAGGACACAGAAGGGGGGCTGACAGCAATAGTGACACAGAAGGAGGGCCAACAGCAGCAAGCAGGGGCACAGACGGTGTGCAGAAGAGGGGGTAGTCTTATACAGTGAGTATATAACAAACTGTACATTTTAAGTGGAAATGTTGGGGGGTCGTCTTATACGCCCAGTCTTATACGCCGGCAAATACGGTATCTCAATGTTTGCCCATTTAACATCAGAAGGCCAGTATGACCATGTCAATAACTGATGGATCTTGGCTGCTTCATTGTAATATTGAAGCTGTGGTACACCCATTCCACCAAATTGGATTGGGGCTGTAAGAGTTCTTCTGTTTATTCTATGTTTCTTTTTTTCCCCATATGAAGGTGTGATAGTGTCTGGATTTCCTTTAACACTGCCTGGGGGATAGGGATAGGCAAGGTCTCAAAGAGATAATGGTATCTTGGGAGGATGGACATTTTAATAGAAGCTATTTTACCCAGCCATGATATAGGGTATTGTCCATTTCTAGGTGTGATATGCACTCATTTTGCCAAAGGTTTCTGGGTCATTCATACTGTATAGTTTTGTTTTGCCTCTGGTGTGCTGTTTTGGGCAGGGAGGTGTGTAGATCTAGGGTCAGTATGACTGGAGAATGGTCTGAACATGTGATTGCCGATATATCAGAGGCGTAGTGCAATGCTGAGTAGAATGTGTATTGTCAACCCCGTGGAGTTTTTATTTGGTGAGGGTGTTGATCTGTCAATGGATTGAGTGATGGAGATATTAAAGTCACCTCCAATGATTTATAGGGTATTTTCTAGGCTGAGATTTTATTAAAGACCTTCTTAAGAAATCTCACTTGGCCTTGGTTAGGTGCCTATACGTTTGCAATAAGAAGGGGTGTGTTAGACATAGTAACTTCAAGGATTATAAAGTTTAGCAAAAGTATTAAAGGGATACTGTCATGGGGAATTTTTCCATGCAGGATGCTGCCACTTTGCATAGTGGTTCAATGTTGATAAATGCAAGGTTATGCACTTTGGCAAAAATAATATAAATGCAAGTTATACACTAAATGGCAGTGTGTTGGGAGTTTCCTTAAAGGGAAACTATCATTGGAAAACATGTTTTTTTTTTTTTTTTGTTTTTTTTAAACGCATCAGTTAATAGTGCTACTCCAGTAGACTTCTGCAATGAAATCCATTTCTCAAAAGAGCAAACAGATTTTTTTATATTCAATTTTTAAATCTGACATGGGGCTAGCCATTTTGTCAATTTCCCAGCTGCCCCTGGTCATGTGACTTGTGCCAGCACTTTAGGAGGGAACTGCTTTCTGGCAGGCTGTTGTTTTTCCTTTTCAATGTAACTGAATAGTACGCAGTGGGACATGGGTTTTACTATTGAGTGCTGTCCTTAGATCTACCAGGCAGCTGTTATCTTGTGTTAGGGAGCTGTTATCTGGTTACCTTCCCATTGTTCTGTTGTTAGGCTGCTGGGGGGGGGGTGATATCACTCCAACTAGCGGTACAGCAGTAAAAAGTGATTGAAGTTTATCAGAGCACAAGTCACATGACTTGGGGCAGCTGGGAAATTGACAAAATGTTTAACCCCATGTCAGATTTAAAAATGAAATATAGAAAAATCTGTTTGCTCTTTTGAGAAATGGATTTCAGTGCAGAATTCTTGTTTAACAGCACTATTAACTGATGCATTTTGAAAAAAAAAATTTCCCACTCATGACAGGATCCCTTTAAGTGAGAAGGATATTGGGCTTTTTATCGATAACAAGTTGTCTAATTCTGGGCAGTGTCATTCTATAGCTACTAAAGCAAATAGGGTTCTGTCCTGCATAAAAAAGGGCATAAACTCAAGGGATGAAAACAATTTTATAGATCACTAGTAAGACCTCATCTGGAATATGCAGTGCAGTTTTGGACTGCAGTCCTTAGGAGGGAAGTAAATGAACTGGAGAGAGTGCAATTAAACTGGTTAGAGGTATGGAAGACTTAAATTATGAGGGGAGACTGTCCAGGTTGGGGTTGTTTTCTCTGGAAAAAAGGTGCTTGCGAGGGGACATGATTACACTATACAAATACATTAGAAGACATTATAGAAAAATATCAGCGGACCTTTTTATCCATAAAGAGGATCACAGCACCAGAGGCCACCCCTTCAGACTAGAAGAAAATGACTTTCATTTGAAGCAGCGTAGGTGGTTCTTCACAGTGAGGACAGTGAGGTTGTGATGGCTGATTCTGTTGATGCTTTCAAAAGGGGCTTGGATGATTGCTGCTGGGTATACAAACCATGAAGGGAAGATTGACTCAGGAGATGTTGCAGTATTTTCACTCAGCCTGGTTTAGGTAGAGTTGCTTCTATGGTCCAAAGAAGAGGACAGGCTTAGTTCCAGTCTTTGTTGAGATGTCGATCCATGGACTTATTACCGTTGGGGATGAAGTGCAGGTGTTGTTGGTCTAACTTTCAAATTGGTGGATGTCTTATCTTGCAGTCCTATGGCAGCGAGGAAATGTTGAGCCTTGCCTGGATCCTGCAGAATATATGTGTGTCCACAATGTTGTACAATCAGTTTAAAAGGTTATCCCCAATGATATATTATTTTAATTTCTCTAAGGTGTTGAGTGACTGGTTTGAGATCCCTCCATTTACCAAGTGTATTTGGCGAGAGATTTGGTGCAGACAGGTTACTATGTCTCAGGGTGGCTTCGTTGGGGGATGCTTTTGGCCTAGTGAGCGATGAGCCCTGTCAAGTTTTCATTGGTCAGGATGTGTATTCGGGCAAATTGTTGAGAAGAGGCCGCCAAAAAGTTTGGTATATATTCTGCCGATACATCTTCTGAGGTTTTGCCTCCTAGACCTGTTTTCTAGGTCTTCACACATATTTTTGAGTTGGTGTAGATCATCTCTGAAGTAAGCATTTTCTTCCTCGACATGTGTGTCTCTTCCGTCTGCGCCATCTTGGATTACTGCACTCCTCTCAACTTGGCCTGCCACAGATGATCATTGAGGAGAATCGATGTTTCCTGTGAAGCTGCTGGAGAGGAGTGCGGAGTTGGAGTACCGTACATGTGTCTGTGCCATCTTGGAGTACCGCGTGCCTCTCAGCTGTTCCTGTTTTGTGCAAAAATTCAGTTTGTGGGGTTTGTGGAGCCCGAACGTATCGATCAACTTGTGAAAGAGCTATTTGTTGGGTTTTGGTGCACCTGTGCTACGGAGCACTCAAAGAGTATGTACACTCTTCACCATGTCAGGCCATGCCCCCCTTCCTTGTCTTTTTTGGTCATGGCAATTTTTTGTCACAATTTCACACAAAAAATTGCCGACAAATCCAGCAAAAAGAGACAGGCACTAGCGGTCATTCGCACTCTATCACCAGGAGACTTTTTGCTCTGGCGAATGGACGTTACTCTGCAAATTCACTAAAATTTGGAATTTACAAAACATTACCTCTTTCACCAGACTTGCCTGCGCCAGCTCAGACCAGGCAAAGGGCAATGAAGTACATAGATCTTCCTCAATCTTCTGTCACTTACATCATATTCTGAGTGGAAAATGCATCAAAGTTCAAAATACGCTATACACAAAATATGCAATAACTTTTCTTTTTTTCAGGGTGATTCAAAAGTCCTTAAAAAATGTTTTTGGCAACCAATTTCCCCCATACATTTTCTAACATATAGAACATTAATTTACAGTGGGCACATGTGTAGGGCATTATAACAACTCTATTGTATTTAATAATGTTCCCTGGACATGTAATTAACAGTAGAAATGTAAAGCATTTACTGTAACATATAACATAAAGACTTCCATACAACTTAAAATTTACTGCCATATGCAAATTAACCTGAGCACAAGACCTCTAGCGAATTTTCACTAGGCAGAGAGGAATGCTTGCGCACCTTCACTTTGAATTGCTCATATTGCAGAAGTAAAGCTAGCAAAAATTCGGCAGCGTCCGTCACCTGCATTTTAGCAGATTAGTGCTATCTGGGCGAATTTTCACTGGATTTTTGGCAGTTAGTAAATCCCCCAATAACTGTGCACAACTGTATCTTTCTTTTATTATTAGCTCTCCTAACTCTCATATTGGGATGATTATTAATATACTTGTTGTGTTTAGTAGCTGAGGATGAGGAGAGTATAACAGTACTTTATTAGCAGGTTCATGCAGCCATTACACAACAGCAGTAACTTCTTACTTTCACTTTCAAGCTGTACAGAAAATCCTGTGTATGCACAGTACAGGTCCTGTGCACAGCGACATCCGCAGGCCATTTGTATAAACACCACATATTCCCCCTATAGTAGGAAAGCATTTGGGCAAATGTAATAACAACAACAATGCATCTTAAAGCAATAATATGCATTATTCACATCACATAGTCCTGGGTCCATGCAGGTAGTTTTGTGATTCTCTCACTGTGCCTTATAGGTTCATAGGCCTATTGTGGTTGGCATTAGGAGTAGGACAATGTCCTTCATCAAATGGAACATTTGCAAAGTCATATCTAGCAGGAGCAAGACGACTTGCATTCCATATGCGTTCATCAGACAGTTCATATGTGTATGGTCCTGACTGGCATCTCACTTCAAGTGGTGTAGTAAATTTAGATTGTCCTTGTTTCAGTATTCCTGGTTTCTTAATTCTGACTAAAGATCCAGGCTAAAAGTATACTTCTCTTGCACCACGTTTAAGTCAGTATAAGCCTTGCATTTGGCTTGTAGATGTTTGACAATGTCAGCAGTAGATGAGTTTGTAGGAACAGTATTTGGTGGAAGTTTGATATCTGCAAAATGTAACCTAGTGTGCATCTGTCTGCCATGTAATAATTAAGCTGAAGATGATTGGGTTGTTGCATGGCACATTTCTCTATAGTTATGTAAGAACTCTGTTGTAAATACTTTCCAAGATTTCCCAGTAAAATTAGCTGTCTTTAGTGCTTCTTTCAGACTTCTGTTGAATCACTCAATTTCTCAATTTGCTTCTGGGTAATACACTAAAAATTTCCTATGCACAATATTCCTCTCACTCAGAAAGGATTCAAACTCATATGAGACAAACTGTGGTCTATTGTCTGATATTAACTCCTTTGGATTTCCTTCTCTGCTGAAGACTGTAGACAGAAATGTTATCATTGTAGCTGATGTTACATGAGAAACACATGCAATTTCAGGCCATTTACTGTAATAGTCTATTAAGGTTATAGCAAATCTGCAGTCTATAGGAGCATCTGCAAAAGGACCGACAATATCAATAGCAAGGTTTTCCCATGCTGAATCATAAAATGGTACTGGCTGAAGTGGTGGTGTATGTGTGATAGCTGTTTTATCATGATTCTGACAAGTAGCACAAGAATGAATGGCAGTTACCACATCAGCATCCATTGCTGGCCACCAGTACAGTTCTCTAGTGATGGGCGAATTTATTCGCCAGGGGCGAATTCGCTGCGAATTCCCGTGATTCGCCGCTGGCGAATAAATTTGCGAAACGGCAGCAAAAATTTGCCGCAGAAAAATTCGCCAACAAAAACGAGTCGCGCATCGTTTTTGACGCGACTCGACGCGCCGTGTTTGACGCGACGCGCGTCATAAAAGACGCGCGACTCATTTCGCGAATTTTTCGCCAATTCGCGAATTTCTCTGGAAATTCGCCAATTTTTCGGCGAAGCGAAAACGCGGGAGTTTCGCCCATCACTACAGTTCTCGCAGTCTTTGTTTTGTAGGTACAATACCTTGATGATAGCCATCTACTAAGGACAGTTTGTGTCTAATCCTGTAGTAAGGTTGAAGATCAGGACTGAGTTTCTTCTCAGCATTTGGTCATTTGTTTTCTAGCTTATTATGGTTGTTTATTCAGTAGCAGACTTAGCATTTGCATTTTATGGCTTTAGACGGATTTTTGACCTAGTAGCGAAATGACATGAGCAGTGCTGGGCCAAGTGGACCTGGCACCCCAGGCGCTACCACACTCCCCCCGCCCCCCCCCGCGTGTACAAATGTCTCAGAGCGGTGAACATGCGCATGTGCAGATCCCGCAGAGGGAGGGTAGAGAGTGATAGAAGGGAGGGGAAAGTGCAGGCAGTGGGGGGGGGGCAGCAGGGACTGAGCGCCAGAATGAAGAGCAGGAACATGGGGTAGGCAGAAGACAGGTACCTGCCCAGCGCCCCCATTTGGTTGCGCCCTAGGCAGGTGCCTCTTCTGCCTACCCCTAGTTCCGGCCCTGGACATGAGCATGTGTCTCATCTGTTGGAACAGGGGCATATAAATGGCTGGTTTTGTGTTTGGTAGCTGAGGATAGAGTATAACAGTGCTTTATTAGCAGGTTCATGCAGCCATTACACAACAGCAGTAACTTCTTACTTTCACTTTCAAGCTGTACAGAAAGTCCTGTGTGACACCCGCAGGCCATTTGTATACACAACACAATACTGCTATTAATATATCCAATTTTTTCCAAAGTGTATCTCTTCCACTGCTGACTGCAATCATATACAAACTTGTCATTATCAAATTTCAACCTTCTACCTTTCACCAAATAGAAGTGTATTTCAATCTGAATTCTTAGCTCTGATGTATGTTTCTTCCACACCTTGTTTTTTATAATCTCTTTGGCAAAGCCTAGATTTTTAATGAATTGCTTGCATTTCAATATATATAAAAGTATACTTAGGAGTTGTCCTTACAATAAGCATAATTTATCAAAAGGTGATTTTCTTTACAAATGTCTAAATCCATAAAGCAAATCTTTTGCCAATTCCAAAATGTCAATTTGATCTTATAATAATTTACATTTAAATTAGACAAAAATATCTCCAATTCCTTAAGGGTAAGAGCCAATAATAATAATCATCCACATTAATCATCCACATACCTAAGTCAAAGGGTGACATGTCCCCCGAGCCTCTTTGATAAATATGCAGTTATATGTTGGGTCACATGGCATCTCCATTTAGGTACTCCTCTCCTGCAAGTAAAAAAAAAATTATTATTAGTATGGAATTAAGAAGAGTGCTTGTTATACCTCAGTAAATTATCGACCTTTTAAAAAACATATTTAGTGTCCATTGTTCAATGAAGGTAGTGAGTGTAAAAAAGGGAGAAATTATTCATCTACATATTGGCTGATGTGTTCTGGCACACTATCATGATTAAAAAATAATTGGTCTTCCATCCAGCAGATTTTCATTTGTTTTGGGAATAACAGAGAATGTAATGAAATTAAATTCAAATACAATTTTAGTAATTATTACATGTGCCTTTGCTGTATCTTAATATTAAACTGAAATTAATTCTTATTTTATACATTGGAGTTTTTTATACTGCTGTAGATCTACAGTATTCTTCCTTTTTGTACTTGTCTGAGCCCATCAGTACCAAATTTTACCAACATATTGCCAGCTTTAAACTGTCATTTATAAAAGGCATAACTATAAACTGTGCTATTTCCCCTTCTCTTGCACCAACACAAAGGATAAACATATCCAAGTGGATTTATAATGGCAACTGGAACGTTACACAGCTAGCTGTTTATATGCACATGCATATGCATATTTTACCATGTAATTCAAAGGATGCTTGATCAGTTGATCTTAACTTTACTCCCTTTCCTTCTTTGCATATAACTTTTTAAAGATTAACCATTGTGCAAACAAGTGCAGATCTTTAGTTAGTTTAAATTTACAGTATTACCTTTTTCAATAATGACAAATGATAATCCTCTAACTCTGTTACAGCTTTTTAAAAACTCCCATAAACCGATCAAATGTATTATTAAAATCGAATTTTGGATTGAATCGACCCAAAAACTCAAATTGAATTTGAATTGAATTGAATTAAAATTTTAGAGAGTCAACTCCAAATGTCAGGATTAGCGGGGACACAAACCCTGGCCTGCTTGGTTGATGACCTGTGCACCGTCCTGCTTGAGCCACAGGAGGCAGTATGGTTGCAGCCTAGCTCAACAGGATGCCTATGCTATTATTTCTGCCAGTCCTCTTTGAAACACACCCTCTATCCAGCTAAGGGTAGTTAGAGGACTATTTAAGCTTCTATACCAGTTACCTCAGGGCTGGATTGTTGACCTTCCTGTCATCTCCTAGCCATGACTGGTGATTCCCTATGCCTGCTCCTGAATCCTACTTGTTCCTGAATCTGACCCGGTAAGCTAGTTCTGTTTCCTTTGTACTTTGGCCTGTCCTCGTTTATTATTATTTGCTGCCTGCTCTTGACCCTTGCCTGAACTTGTTTTTGCACGCTGTTCCTTATTAAAACTTAAGTTACTCAGCACATCATCTCCCATTTATCATTCTTTACAGGCTACAACAACTTCAAATTGACTTAAAACAGCAATTTAGAAGGTTTTATGTGGCAAATAAACATATCTGAGTTCTTAAAGGACCAGAGAATGATCAATTTAGAAATTAGAATCCAATTCTAGTCCCTGGATCAACTTGTACTATGAGCTATCTTCCACAACCCTGTATTCCCTTCCTTGCTAAAAAGCCATCCAACCCTTTCTTAAAGCTATCTAATGTATCAGCCTGTACCACTGATTCAGGGAGAGAATTCCACATGTTTAAAGCTCTGACTGTAAAAAAAAACCCCTTCCGAATATTTAATCAGAACCTCCTTTCTTATAATCGGAATGGGTAACCTTGTGTCAGATGGAAAGACCTATTGGTAAATAAAGCATTACATAGATTATTACAAGATCCCCTTAAATACCTATATTTATACATAGCTATCATATCACCCCTTAAGCACCTCTTCTCCAGTGTGGACAACCCCAAGTTTGCCTGTCTTTCCTTATAGCTAAGATTTTCCATAACTTGTCCCAGCTTAGTTGCCCCTCTCTGGATCTCTAATGCAATAATGTCCTTTTTGAGCACTGCAGTCCAACACTGTATGACATATTCTATACAGTGGAAGAATGGCCCCATTCTGCTGTGAATCAATGTCCCTTTTAATATAGCTTAAGATGCTGCTGACTCTCATTGCTTGCTTCAGCCAAGTTTATTATCTACAAGGACTCCACAATCCTTTTCCATTATGGAATTGCTTAGTGCAGTCCCATTAAGGGTATAAATGGCTTGAATTTTGTTACATCCCAGGCACATGAATTTACATTTATCAACATTAAATCTGATTGGACACTTGGCTGCACAGATTACCAGTTTGTCAAGATCCTGTTGCAAGTATGCTGCATCCTGAATGTATGTTTAATTGGGCTGGATAGTTTTGTGTCATTTGCAAACACTGATACATTAAAGGGGTTGTTCACCTTTGAGTTAACTTTTAGTATAATGTAGAGAGGGATATTCTGAGACAATTTGCAATTGGTTTTAAATTTGTATTGTTTGTGGTTTTATAGTTATATAACTTTTTATTCAGCAGCTCTCTAGTTTGCAGTGTCAGCAATTTGGTTTCTATGGTACAAATTACCCTAGCAACCCTGCATTGATTTGAATAAGAGACTGTAATATGAATAGGGGATGGACTGAATAGAATGAGAAGTAATAACAAGTAACAATAACAATACATTTGTAGCCTTACAGAGCATTTGTTTTTAGATGGTGTCAGTGACCCCATTTGAAAGCTGCAAAGAAACAGAAGAAAATTGCAAATTGTTAAAAAACTATGAAAAATAAATAATGAAGACCAATTGAAAAGTTACTTAGAATTGACCCTTCTACAATATACTAAAAGTTAACTTGAAGGTGAACCACCCCTTTAATTACAATACACTCCCCTAACTCATTAATGAACAAGTTAAATGAAACTGGCCCCAATACAGAGCCCTGAGGGACCCCACTAAGAACCTTACTCAAGTAGAGAATGAACCATTAACAACCACCATCTGTACCTGATCCTTTAGTCAGTTTCCTATCCATTTGGACATGTGGCAAAATCCAAATAGATCACATCTACTGCTCCCCCACTGTCCACCATCTGACGTACCTCACATCCACTTCTCCCCCACTGTCCAGCATCTTACCTCATCATAAAAAAGCAATAAAATTTGTCTGACATAATCTATCTTTCATAAACTCATGATGATTGTTGCACATAATGACATTCACTAGAACAAAATTTTGAAAGTCATCCCTTAACAAGCCCACCACAGATGTCAAACTGGCCTATAATTGCGAGGCTGATATTGTAATCCATTTTTAAATATTGGAATGACAGCTTTTCTCCAGTCTGTGGGTACCATACCAGATGAAAGTGAAACTGAGAAAATGAGAAATAGGAGCCGGTTTAAAACTGAACTAAGCTCTTTTAGAACCCGGGACTGTGTGTCATCTGGCCCGGCACCTTGTTCACATTTATTTTTATTAAAGCTTTATTAATCATTTCCTGAGTCAGCCACTCACTAGATTATGCTGAGCCAACAGTGCAGCTATGAAGTGAGTCTGGAAACTCTGACTCCTCTACTGTATACACTGAAGAAAATAACTGATTTAGCACATTTGCCTTTTATGTATCTGTCACAGCTATCGTGGTACCATTACTTTAAGAAGCAACACTCTCAACCCGCATATTTTTACTATTAACATACTTAAAAAACTTTTGGGGGTTATTTTTAGCCTCAGCCGTAATGTACTCCTCATTTCCTTTCTATGCCTTTCAGATTGCAGTTTTATAACATTTATTATAGTGTTTATATTCATTAAATGCAGCTTCTGTCCCAATAGACTTGAAGAAATTTTCATGCAACAAGATTATAAACTTGTTCCCATTAACTGACCTGCCAGTACTGTTGCTCCAGTCAATATCTGGTTAATTAAAATCCCCTAATATCATTACTTTCCTATCTATCAGCCTTTTCCATTTGCATCAGGAGCCCCCCTCCCTTACATTAGAGGATTTATAGAATACTTCTACAATCAATTTGCTAGACTCTTTACAATTAATGAAGAGCTCCACTCATAAAACTTCTGGCCCCTCATCATCTAACATCACCTCAACCTTTTTATTAGCTTTTCAATCCTGCCTAATGAACAGACATACCCCTCCTCCTTTTCTATTGCCTATGTCCCTCCAAAACAAGGTTTAGTTGCGGATATTAACTGTCAAATCATGCGACTCATTCATCCATGTTTCGGCCACACCAATCACATCATATTTTCCCTCCAGTGGCAGCAACTCCAGCTCTCCCATTTTACCAGCAGACATTTAATACTGGTACCATCTTGAACATATGATATGTGGTCCTCCCTATTCTTAACAGTACCCCCAACCAAATCTCCTCCTCCATTTTCCCTTCCTTTGCCCACAACCTCATCTAACCTGTCTTCCATGGAATCCTGTACTGAACCTTTTCCCCCATGCCTAGTTTAAAATCTCCAGCCCTTTAGCCATATTCTCAAAAACAGCCGCACCAACACCAAAGAGGTGCAGTCATTTCCTAGCTAAGAGCCTGTAGCCGACTAAGAAATCAGCCCAGTTCTCCAAAAACCCTAATCCTCCTCCCTTAACCAATCTCTAAGCCATGCATTAATCTCCCTAAGCTCCTGCTGTCTGTTTAATGTTGCTTGTGGCACAGGTAATATCTCTGAGAAAATGACCTTGGAAGTCCTCCTTCTCAACTTTACACCTAGTTTTATAAAATCATTCTTGAGGACTTTACCACCTCCTCTAACTTTATCATTGGTACCTATGTGTACCAAGACAACTGTGTCTTTGCCGGCCCCTTCCAATAATCTAACTATTTGTTCCACCACATGCCAAACCCTAGCACCAGGCAAGCAGTTCAGAGCCATCTTCAGCCAAAATGGCAAATCTGTTGCTTTGAATCAGCTGTAAACCATCTTCCCTATCCTTCTGTCCTTCCCCTCTTGACTGTAACAAACCTTCCTCCCTCATTAGTCTCCAGTGCCCCTTCTCCACCCCCTACTACACTGGTCCCTGCCAGTGGTAGCTCTGTGAGCCTCCTTTCCTTCCCCATGTTTGCTGCTGCCCTCAGTGCTGCAAGTTCCCCCTTAGAGTCAGCAGTACTGCATGGATCTGCTGTTCCAACACCATAATACCACATACATGTGACAAGGCACACACTAAGTAATACGGGAAAATTCACTTGCACTCATATTTACACTGGGTACTTACACTCTCCCAAGTGCAATTCCTCACAAATGCCTTTTTTGTTTTAAACGACTTAAGGTTTTTATCACTACTTAACACACTGAATTCTGGTCTGTCCTCATTGATAGTAAATGTTTATGCCTCGAATGCAGGGCAAACCAAGTTTCTGAAAAAAGCACTTAAAGGGCACCTATTGCAAAAAAAGTTACTCCCAACCAAATGTGGGGGCTGATAGAGCCCCGCATTCTGGTTGGGGATAACAATCTTTTTTTAAAAAAAAAATGCCCCCACCAGTGCTAGCAAAGTCGCACTGGGAGGGAGCTCCCGGTGCGAGTTTGCTAGCGCTGGTGGGGGGGGTAATTTAAAAAAAAAAAAAAAGTACTGTTATCCCCAACCGGAAGCCGCACTTTTGGTTGACTTCAAAGTTCCATTATCAGAAACAGAAGTTAGGTCACATCCATCACCAGATTCAAATGATCGTGCATTATCTAAAGAAATGCACCAATCAATAAACCAAGCTTCATTGTTTGACATATTGTGCATAGACCATATGAAAAGGAGTCAGAATTCATACATACTCTACAGTACATAAGGTACATATTCAATTACACTATTTTTGGTCTCTTAGCTCTGCCTTAGTGCCCCTATACAGCCAATATTGCTTCCATCATGTGGTCTGATCATGCACTGCTCCAACTTTCAATTAATCTAATAGAATGCCCCAAGAGCTCATTGGCGAATGAATGAAAATTTACTCCATGATAAAGAATCTTTCCAATCTATTAAGAAAGGCTATAAATAATTATTTGACTCAAACTTAGGCACAGTCTTTTCTCTACCCATAAGGCTACAATAAGGGGCTTGCTTATTGCTATAGCATCTGCAAATAAGGGAAATTGGAAGCAATGATTACACACTCTTTTAAATGAACTGAAACAACTAGAATTAAAGTATAATCAGAAATGGGGGAAGATCTTACTCCATATATAGAATATAAAACCTATAGTGATATATCCTAAAAATGTTTTTCTTTTCTGGACACGTTCCTTTTGCTCCCCTTCACTGCAACATATTGACAACCTCAAATGAGGCTGGGGTATCTGATCAATACAACACGTTCAGTGTGCCACATCTTCATGACAGAATATAATTTTCTACTTATTTTTTTCAACTTAAGACAATAAGGGACAATTCCCTATTCTCAGGGGTGTATATATATTAAGGCACCAGAGGGTGAGGAGTAGGTGGCCGGGCTGGTTGGCGGAAGTGACGTCACATGCACACGGTGTGTGACGTCACTTCCATTGCATCCATGGGTGTGACATCCCGTGCAAAACAGGCTGACGTCACACATGGCGAAGGGGGCATGTTTAGGTCCGGTGCCTAGGGCAGTTTTAGACCTAAATACAGTCCTGCCCATTCTAATTAATTTGACTAATTGTTTTACCTGTACAGTTTTCACTTTTACTTAAGTGTACTACATCCCTGTTTAATTAAAAAAAAACATAGGATTGAAATATCATACAAATATAGCAATTATTATGTACTTACCAGTTATGTTATCACAAAATATCACGTAGAATGACATTGTAGGATACTTTGCAAGAGCAAAAAGGACACTGTTACCATACATGCATTCCTGCCGGAATGTAGATAATGTTTATTTATATAATGGCTTTCATATATAGGCGCTGTCGGTTAAATAGGCCGCCCCTCATGCTCCTTCTACATTCATTGAGTGCTTTGTGAGTGACACAAGTGGAATTGAAGGTGGAAGAGGGTGAATATGTTATCTCTGCACATACAGAACAATTTCCAAACATCTCATAGGAAGTCAGTGCATACAATATGCCTAAGAATGTTGAAAATCTTCAGTGCACTGGTAATGACGTGCCTCTGCAGACAACTATCAGGCCTCTGACTGGAGCTTAAAGCTAAAATGTTATGAACCAATTTATCTATTTTTTTATTTATGTACTTTAAATGTAAAAGGTTGAAGCGAATGCTTTTTTTCACTTGTTAAGAAAGCTTTTTGCAGCATAAGGGTTAATATGTTTCAGTCTGTTGTAATTGTTAGTTTAAAAAGCCGTTGGCTGCATGTGTTTGTAATACCTATGACTAAGTATCAGATGATGTGAAACACGTCAGAGAATGGATGCTTTTAACTAGTGATGGGTGAATTTATTCGGCAGGGGCGAATTCGCAGCGAATTCCCGCGATTCGGCGCTGGCGAATAAATTTGCGAAACACCCGCAAAAATTTACAGCGAAAATTCGCCAAAAAAAACACCGAGTTGCGCGTCGTTTTTGACGCGACGGAAACGACGTGACGCGCGACGGAAACGACGTGACGCGCGACGGAAACGACGTGACGCGCGACGGAAACGACGCGCGACTCGTTTAGCAAATTTTTTCGCCAATTTGCGAATTTCTCTGGAAATTCGAGAATTTTTCGGCGAAGCGAAACGGGTGAGATTCACCCATCACTACTTTTAACATGTTGAAATAAACTAGTGCTTCTTTTAATCGTACAGGTGAAGGGAGTGCTCGTAATATCTTTTCCTCAGACTGGAGCTTCCCAACCTGCTCAACAGTTCCTGCCCCCTATTAATTAGCATGTGCTCTTCTTTGCTACAGTTCAGATCTCTACTAATGTTTGTTTTGGGATTCTTTTTATGATCTGTTCACTTCTAGGCTGAGCCAGTAGGATTTTTTTTAATTAGAGCATGAAAATCCAGGACTTGCTTAGGATTTCTTTATGCACTAGAAAAGCAGCTTGTTTTTTTTTCAATTAGATGCATATTTTCATTCAATTATAGTTTTTCAAGTCTTCTCTTATATATTTTTAGGATTTTCTGTCTGTTAAACATTATTTAATAACTGCTTGTGGTCTTAAGTGTGTGCCCAGAAGGTTGCTTTGTGACCAAATTAAGGCACTTATTTTTGCATTTGCTGTTTTGGGGTGTCCTTCTCTGTCTCTAACATATATATACTGATCACATTGTACCTGTCCACATCAGGAATTATACTTGTCTGACTTTATATATAATAGTTAGACCATGGAGGTCTTGCTATTTGACGTGATAGTTGGCCTAGTGTGATCAGGATCATAACTGGAATTTTGTGTGGCAGCTGGCAATAGCACCAGTGTTAGCTTGTACTCTAGCTTGCTTTAGCATGTGTATGTGCAGTAGTTGCTTTTAGGGATGGCGCGAACGTCGGAAAAAAAGTTCGCAAACATATTCGCGAACTTGCGTCA